>JAWZYV010017329.1:15000-457874 GCA_038373885.1 Cheiracanthium punctorium
GTAATCCTACAACACCAACGTTTGCCGTAATCCTACAGCACCGGGAACAACCATTCACACTTTATATTTTTAGAACTGTGAATATTTGTCGTGATACATGGGCGTGTTTAAAGATGTTACTTTAAACTCATTATATTATCATTATATTATTTTATCCACAAAAAATTATTTTAAGTTACCTTCAAAAAAGGTAGTAAAAACAAGCAATACAATAAAATTAGGTTTCAAGAAAATCAAAAAGAGTCACTTGTTTCATTTTCCGCCTTCCCGTTATTCTTTCTTCCAGATTTTCTCAAACGTGAAATGTGTCAGTTTCCATTTTATGAATTTTTCTAGCTAATCAGCCGAAGCTTGAGAATTTTGCATTCCAAATTTTTCTGCCAGAATAATAGCATTTTCTTTGAATATCACTGCAGAAATTGCTTGATTTTATTTTATTTTGGTAATACGAACAATTGTCTTCACGAGGGATCTAGGACCGAGTACGGAGTGCCCTACGTGGTTGTTTTTCTAAGAGGTCTTAATCCGTATTTATGAGAAGCTTCGGAGAAAACCGCGTTAAGACTTCGAACGGCTAGGTCGACAGACGCGACCTGAGTTTGAGCCAGGCACCCCAGATGAGAGCACTATGCGCTCAGCCACTCGTCGGGCTTCCAGAAATTGGAGTTATGTGTTACGTGATCTTATGTGGCAAGCCTACACTTGAGGCATCTGCATTCTGGGGCGGTTGCCTTGATCAGAGGTTCTAACGCGTATTCACGTTAAATTTGGAGAAAAGCAACCAAAACTCCAGACCGCTTGATCGACAGCCGCGCGTTAGGCCCAAACGCGGGACCTTCACACTTCAGCCGTCTATCACGTTGTCTTATACACTCAGTCATGGTGGGGCCCAGAAATTAGAATGTTTCTAGCTTCATGAAACCATTTGCATGAAGAAGTCCCTTGGCAAACTCTTCTAATCGGCCACATTGACTTTTCGGACGTTTGTATTTGGATTCCGAACTAAATTTTTGTGCTGCTTCAAGAATTTTCTCTTTCCTTCTAAAATACATTTGAGAATACACTCAGATAGTTGAAATTGTCATGCGAATTGCATTTATGAGATTCCCCAACACTTTGTTCCCACTCTTAAAAATTTCCCCACTGTTCGTGTAGCGTAAGATGAAAAAAAAAATAGACGACGTCGTCTTTGAACAGAAATTTCTTACGTTGGAGGGACCAAGACTTTGAAATATAGTCTTTGGAAAGAGATCGTCGTTAACGCCCCCACTCTTGCCAACCTAAAAAAAAATCCCAGCACTTGGCGAGCTTTGCACAGCGGCGGATCCAGGGGGGGGGGGCTCTGGAGGCTCGAACCCCCCCCCCGCCCCCCCCCACACACACAGAGCTAGATATACTATGGAAGTTAACTTTTTTGTAAATTTTCACATGAGCTGAAATTTGTATAAGTAGCAGTGTATATACAGTTGACATGCTTAACCCATAGGAATCAACTCTTTCCTGTGCCATGAAACACATCTTTGAAATCGAAATCTATCCTAAAATCGCCTACTGAAACTGTTTTACAATCTTCGCCAGGCATATTCGAACTATAAGCATATTCCAACCATATCGAGTAGACATTTTAAATACTGTTACGAATTTCCGGGCAGCCCGCTGTTCTGCGGCTTAAAATAGTTCAAAATTCGTATTCTACGCTTCAAATAGCTAAATTTTGCTTTTCGTTGCATCAGAATCGGTCAACTAGAACCGGAGATACGGAGGTTTTGGTTTCCCCAATGATTTTTCTATGGCGATTCTAGAAATCTCGAAAAGTATTGGTCGTAGGCCTTCGGTAACTTCACTTTTGGGGACTTATTTTTGGCGCCAAACTTGGCGATATTTCACCCCAATTCGCCAAGCTTGGCGACAGTTTGGTCATTTGGGGCGATTTTCCCAATGGGGCCTTTAAAGATAATTACTTGAATAATAGCCTAATATTTCTTTCTCTTCTATGACGTAATCAAAATTCTCGCTTTATCTGGAATCTTCGAGAAATAGACTCTTCTGGAAGCTTTTTGTAACTCCTGCGCCATCTATAAATACAAGCATCTCAGAGGCCCCAGTTCAGTGTGGATCGAGCTTCCAATGAGAACGCTGCTCTTCTCTGTGAACTGAGTGAAACGTCCATCGCGTGCCACAGATCTAGAGACCCTTTTTTGACGCAGCTGGATGTGCTCGCGCACAGTCAGCTGCGTCCAAAAAGGGTCTCTAGATCTGTGGCACGCGATGGACGTTTCGATCATCCGCCATCTTGCTGGTTGTTAAGTCGAGCTGCCCTTTTTTCAGCATTGGGAAAGGGTTGCGCCTCAAAGGGTTTAATGTTATTTATCTGATGTCTAATAGAATCAATCTGTTTGACGCGAAGTGATCTCAGTTGATTCCGACTTTTTTCTTGTGGGGATGCGCAATGGGGACCTTGCGAGCTGAATTTCGAATGCGATCCGAAGGTCGAGCGCTGAGAACCGGCACACGTGAGAGGAAAACGTGAAGTACAATCCCCGTGTAAATTACGCATGCAGAAGCAATCGTATCGGGTAGATTCCGGATCGTTATCGGAAAACAGGCGAGAGATCCGCTCTTCCCTCCCTGCATCATTTACTTGACAATAAAAGGCACTCACGCCTCAAGAATTCTAAACATTGCGATACATTTATCGAACGCTTTGGCAACACGTGCTTTTGCGGAGTTTAAAATAAAAATAAGTAAAATGAAAGGAAGTAAATAAATAAAATAGATTTGGAGAACTGAGACATCTTGAAAGTGTTGAATAATGGATGAGCAACCAAATCCTTGATGACCCGCATTTTTTTATTCTCCGAACCAAACAAGTGATTCGAATCTTTCAGCGGATTATTTTTTCTCGGAAACTTACGAAAATGAAATGTTTCGAATTAAATAGACATAACCACAGCTTAACCCTTTGAGGCGCAACCCTTTCATAATGCTGAAAAAAGGGCAGCCTTTGCCATCGCTCGACTTAACTACCAGCAAGATGGCGGACGATCGAAACGTTCATCGCGGCACAGCCAGCTGCGTCAAAAAAGGTTCTCTAGATCTGTGGCACGCGATGCACATTTCGATCGTCCACCATCTTGCTGGTATTAAGTCGAGCGATGGCAACGGCTGCCCTTTTTTCAGCATTGGGCATTCTATCCAGCTGTTCTCGCATTCTTCCATTTTTCAGCAGATGTCAGTGCTGTTAAAAATAATCGTGACGATTTTTTTACGGGAAAGGACGTGTTAAAAAGTAAAGGATTCTCGTGGAGCTATGTCCCCCGCAACTATTTTTATAGAAATCAAATCTATTCTTCGTGACTGGCAACAGTCAAAACGTCAGAGTTTGGTGTTCCCAGAGCGGGAACACTGCGCGTTAAAGGGTTAATAAGGAACGCGTGCTTACAAATCAATGTGTAAATCATAAAGACAATTTTTTTTTCTTTTCTCAGGGAAACATCGAAATTTTTGTTCCTTTAAATAAAAATGAACTTCATTCAACAATAACCTTCACTCAAAGAAATTCGGCGGTACTTACCAGAAGAAAAGCCAGTTTTGAGACAAATTTGAGTGAAGCAAGAGACCTGCCGAGTCATCAACTCTCTAAAACCCATACCGGCTGCAAACGGCCTATTTCATGGGCTCCCTAGAGATGAGACGGGCTCAGCCCGAGCCCGAGCCCGAGCCCGGGCCCGACTCGGGCTCGGGCTCTGTAATTCACGATTGCGTTCGGGCTCGGGCTCGTGAAAAATTTCTCCTTTGTTGAACATACTCCTTGAAACAGATTTTAAAAAGTGATTCATGGGATAAATAGACGTACTTATTTCAAAAAATAGCGGCACGGGGGACTAGAAGGTGTGTGAAGCTCCAAAATTTATTGTATCCTCTTAATGAAGTAGTTAATTTTATTTGTCTTTAGCTGAAATTTCGGGCTCGGGCTCCAACTTTAATAATATTGCTCGGGCTTGGGCGGGCTCGGATTAAAAGTCTTCGGGCTCTGGCGGGCTCGGGCTTCAAAAAATGAGCCCGAACTCATCTCTATCCCATACGTAAGGGCAGGTTAGGGCCATGTCTTCTCCCCAGCTCCCATTTATCGTTATGATTTACGTACTGGTATAACGTAGATGTGCCAAGAGCTTTCTGGGGCAGGACCCTTCACTTGGCCCCCTCCTTACAAACAATCATATGGGAAACCATAGACTATTTCTCGAATCTTTGATACAGCCTAGCTATTTTATATTGAAACTCCTTCCCCTGTTCTAAGAAACCATTTTGGTCTCTTCAACATCCCTGAAATTCCTAACACTACACTTGCCCGTTCCTAGAAATTGCACAGTAGGGATCAGTCGTCAGAACTATTCTTAGCCGGGAGGCTCTGTCAAAAGTTATTGAAAAAAGAAACCGTATATAGACACTTCTTTATACAGATGCCGGACTGGAAGCTGGGAACTAACTACTGTGAGAATTCGCAAAAGCTTCTGCACTAGGGATGGACGCGAGACGACTTTTTGCGAGACGAGACAAACATTTTTAACATTATGATATAGGGATTTTTGCGAGACGAGACAAGCTTTTCGGCTGTTTTGCGAGACGCGAGACACCAATTTTTCGTCTCGCGTCCATCCCTATCTGCACTAAAAAGTTACGGTGCTGTACTACCGAATTATTGCAAGGCGTCTTGTCGCTGGTGCTGGAAAAATAGCCCTAAGACTGTCCAGCAGTACTTGGCGGTGGTTCAGAAGCAGTTTGTCTTGGATTCCGTAAAGTTCAATAACTTAATACCAACTGTAGTGCGATTGTACTGCCCACATTAAAGTCTTGATGATGACGCATAGTTCACGTATGAACAATAACAGCACTTCCCATACATAATTCAACGTCCATCCAAGGCAAAATTAATAAAGAACTTTCTAATAAACACACTCTCAAATTTTTGTCTGTGAGGAATCTGAAGAAGGTGGACCCTTTGTACCACCGGAAACGTATGCTCTGTACTAGATTTTATGTATGTGTATTTATTACAAAGCTATTGATACTAGGTTATTACAAAGTTATTTATAACTACTATTATTTGTTACTAGGTTACGATCGGAGATCGGCTAGTGCGATTGACAGGAGCTCCGTTTGTAGTTGTTGGTAATTTTAAGGCCTCAGATCACTAATTCAAAGTCCTCAGAGAACTGTCTAGATATCCTCTGAGTATCATTGGCGGCTCGTCCGGGGAGAGGGCCAGGGCCCTTGCTAAAGGGGGGGGAGCTGCCCCCCCTCCCCTAAAACTCACAAAATTCTATTATACTTGTCAAAATAAGTAAAAATTTTTTAAAAAAACTATAATTTACTTTCTATTTCTGGTACACTTGGCAAAAATTACGGAAACCCAGTTGGAAAAGTAAAAAGTTAGTAATATAACTGATAAAAAAAATAAATAAGTCGGTAAAAACCGATATTTGACTTGGTAATTTATCGACATCTTCCCCCCCCCCAAAAAAAAAAAAAATCTTAACAATGGCTCTGGGGAGGGCAATTTAACCTCTCTTCGAAAAGTAAAGGGACTTCTCAAAGTTCAAAAGTAGCGATCTATCGAAAAATGATGCACAATTCGAGAAAAGAAAAGGAGTACGAGCGGGAAAGAGTTCGCCTCTGAAGATCATTTAATGAGTAATTACAGAAGCTCAATTAATCAATTATGACGTTAAAATCCAATAATACAGCCCAATTTTGTAAGAACAACAACAAACTTCATCAGCTTCACCCCCGCCCGCCCACACGTTCGCATCTGTTTTGATCCCCACTTTTTTGGTGCACCAGCCGCCTGTGTTGAGTACGGTGTCTAGGATTTAACCCTTTAACGCGCAGTGTTCCCGCTCTGGGAACACCAAACTCTGACGTTTTGACTGTTTCCAGTCACGAAGAATAGATTTGATTTCCATAAAAAATAGTCGCGGGTGACATAGCTCCACGAGAATCCTTTACTTTTTAGCACGTCATTTCCCGTAAAAAAATGGTCACGATTATTTTTAACAGCACTGACATCTGTTGAAAAATGGAAGAATACGAGAACGGCTGTATAGATTGCCCAATGCTGAAAAAAGGGCAGCCGTTGCCATCGCTCGACTTAACTACCAGCAAGAGGGCGGACGATCGAAACGTTCATCGCGTGCCACAGATCTAGAGACCCTTTTTTGACGATAGCTGGCTGTAACGCACAAAACTTAATGCTTTTCATTTGTATGCAAAATGGTAATTTGTACTTCGGCTTATGCTTGTAGGTTATTTTTTCAATTAAAACATAATTTTTAGAGGATATTTGTAAACAATTTTATGCCCTTCATGTTATTTTCATTAAATTTTAATAGAAAATGTAAGCAATGCGTTTTCTCCATCACGAGTTTCTTGTTTGAATTCACTTGCATACTTAAAAATATAGTTTTGTTGCAAATAAAAAATTCAGAAGTGAATTTTACTTTAAAGATGCAAAGTTTAAAGACCAAAAAACAATCGGTTAGCTTAAAATATACGTGTCTGTTCATTTGAGTGTTGTGTTGTGGCAAAGCTACGCAAGGGTTATCTGCCAAAGATAGGGGGCGCCTTGGTCGGATGACTTCTTGAAGGACTCTAACGCATATCGCATTGCATCTGGAAAAAAACGACCCAAATTCCAGATCGTTATAGATCGGCAACCACGCCAGAATACTGGACCTTCACACTTCAGCCGCCAACTATTTTGAGTGCCTTATCCACTCGGCCATGGTGGGGCTAAATGTTCATTTGAATCTGTACATACATTAATATCTCGGTGGTATAATATGTATACCGCACCTTCCTGCTCTACCGGTAATTACTTAACAAATTAAAAAAATAATTGTTTTCAGTTTTAATGGCATCCTTATGTTGGTATAAATAAATAATTTTGTGTTTGTGAATTAAACAAAATCTTGTGCATCAGAGGTTTTTTTTTCTTTTTCTTTCTTTCTTTTTTTTAAGTAGAATTTATCAAAAAAAGGAGAAGATTTTGGTATTTTAAGTTTAAACTTTCTCAAAATCTTGTGCATCAGAGATTTTTTTTTTCTTTATCAAAAAAGGAGAAGATTTTGTTATTTTAAGTTTAAAATATACTTTTTACTTATCTCCTAAACGAAATTTTCATTTTTATGGTTACTCTTAATTTTCCTTCCAAGTGTATCTGACAAAATTCTGAGAAAATATCAGCTGTACCGGAAAGTAATGTCGTTGCTTTACACAAAATTCAAACAAATAAATTTTCAATAATTATTGAATTACAAACAAGCTGTGCCTGAGCAGAACACTCATATTTGTTAAAGTTTTAAAGCGAGAATTTTATAGGTAACTTTTTTTTATCTCAAGATAAATGGCCACCCTCCGTCTTTTTTCTCGTCTACTCTACTTAGAGGTAGACGAGAGGTAGACGAGGTAGACGAGACCTTAGAGGTAGACGAGGATTCCATTCAAAATGTTCTTAAATCCATTTTTAGGTATTCGTGAGTATTGTATTTTACAGCAATAATTTTATGGATATCTCTTTTCTTCTTTGAGATCACGCAAGCTATGTGAAAAGAACGTTTTGGCCCCCTAACCCCCCCCCATAAGTTACGAATTTTGGAAAGTGCTCTCTTCTCTAGCGCCTATGCTATAAAACTCACGTACCTGCCAAATTTCGTTTTATAAGTTTCAGTAGTTATGCCTAGGCAAAATATTGACATACGAAAAAACGACAATACTTTCCGGTACACCTAATATTTACTAGAATAGAATTTATATCAAAGATGGATATGCGATACACGGAATGAACGAAGGGAGGAAAGAAAGAAAGAAAAGCGAGAGAGATTCCATTAATATGCGGAACGTTATGTTCAGGGGTGGGGGGGGGGGGGGGATAGGTGAGGTGTTAGAAAACTGCGATCAGTTATTTCTCAACGTTCAGTATTTTTAGCTGTTATTTTTGAAAGTTGCTTTTAAATAATCGATTCAAACAGTTTAAAAACTTATTTATAGTGACAACTCCCATAAATATTGCATGCTGTTCAGGCGCTTACCCATTCAACCAGGCCTCACCATGGCAGAGTGGCTAAGTCACTCGAAATGGTGGACGGAACATGCCTAGTTCAAAACCAGGTCTCGTCCGCCGTCCTAACCGTTCGTGGTTTTCTCCGAATGGGACCCCTTAGAAAGACCCCACGCTGGACACCCCCCCCCCCCTCCTTTTGTTGGCCTTCTGACGTGGTTTTATAAGCGTGCTGCAGGCCAAGCACACAAAGACCAAAATACATGTTACACAAACAAACAAACATTCAACCAGCGATGGGAAAAGTTAATACAACAGTTAACTTGGTTAATCATTAATCCGCTACTGAAAAAGTTAACTTCAATGATCGTTAAAGCATTAACTTTTCAAAAATATAACGCAAGTTGAAGTTGTCCGCTAAAAGTTAGCCACTTAAAAGTTGTACTGTTGTTTAAGTATTACCTACATATACAGAACAGATTTGGCTTTGAGTGGCTATAATTAAAGTAGAGATTGTGAGAAAACTGTCGGGCCAAACTGAATGAAACTTGCCGTAAATACTAATTAGATGATAGGGATGGATTTAAAAAGGTTCGAATTTTCACCACCAGAGGCCAAAGTGACACAGTAAGGCCCATTTTACTAAAAAGAACAATCACGTAAAGTTAGCAAAGCCAACTTTTTATTGAAAAGCACGATCGTATAAATGTGTAACTCATCATTGATTCCGGCACATTCTGTTCGTTTCCGTATATCCTCAAATCTGGTACTACGTAATAACCTTTTGAGGCGCAACCCTTTCCCAATGCTGAAAAAAGGGCAGCCGTTGCCATCGCTCGACTTAACTACCAGCAAGATGACGGACGATCGAAACATTCATCGCGTGCCACAGATCTAGAGATCCTTTTTTGACGCATCTGGTTGTGCGTCAAAAAACAGTGCATTAATCCGTCGCTGTCAGGAAAGGTTCACATATTGGACTTTAGTGGAATAAAGTCAATTCTTTCTCCAATAAAGTCAACTTTGTTGCTGTATTGGTAATATATTTATATTTTTATAAGCCTTCCGAACCCGGGAGGGAATTGTGATATATCCTGTCTAAAAGGTAAATGTAAAATGTAGTGTCACTAAAAAAAAGTTAAAAAAAAAAAAAAAGCTTGCAAGATGTTAACTTTCTATACTTCCTATGCCTATTTTACTCCAAAAATGGACCTTAAAGCGCCATTTTGACACCTGGTGGCGTAAATTCGAACTTTTTTTTTCTTTTTAATCAAAACCCTATGGTCTAATAGGTATTTAATGCAAATTTAGTTCAGTTTGGTCTGACATTCGAGCTTTAAACACCTCCACTTTAATATGGCAATAATAAAACAAGCAGTTCAGTCAGATTAAGTATCTGATGCTTTTAGGAAGAAAAGACAGAAACGTATGCACCTAGTAGAAAAAATAGCAATCAGCTATTAATCATCGTTTTGCATTAGGTGCGTTATTGATCATCATTTTACAGTTGGTGCATGTTTCCCTTCATAAATATTAGCATATTCAAATTGGCATCCCAGAGCAATGACCATTTCACACTTAAAGTATTTTTTCCTGTAAAAAAAAAAAAAAGACGTTTAGCTGTAACACTAGACGGAATAGAAGTGTTGTATTTTGTTAAGGCAAAACTTCGTGAGGGCTGTCTGCCTAAACGGCGATGCCTCGGGCGGAGAACTTTTCAATCCTTTAAAGTGCAAGCATTTTCACATCAATATGGAGGTTAAATTGGATGGACTGCCCAACGCTGAAAAAGCGCAGCCGCTACCATCGATCCGTTTTACTACCAACAATATGGGGGTCGATCGCCGCTACTAGCAACGCTGTAGGCAAGGGTTTAAAAGATGTTTTTTTTTTCCTATTTTAAGAATATATCATCAGAACTTTACCAAATTAATATGGTAGCCCTTTCTAATAAGAGTAGAATCATTGATATCGATCGAAGTGGTAGAAAATTATCGCTGATCATACTTATAAAAAATAAGTTTAAAAAAAATTCCGACGAAGTGACAACCTTTTCCTTTTTTGTGTGTTTGTATGTGTGTGTGTGTGTGTGTGTTATGAAAAGCCTGCACTAGGGGCATCTGCTTAAGTGCGTGGGGGGTGCCTTGGGCTGAAGACTTTCTCCTTTCTTGAAATGGCTTAAAAAATAAAAATAAGGGTATCAGAAACAGCTGAACCTTTTTCAGTTTTATCTATGTGACAAGAGTGCTCATTTCGGAAGCAAAAATATGCTTGTCGTTCTAAATCGCACGTAAATTTTCAAAGTATTTTATATAATTCTGTCATTAAAAAATCGCACTGAACTACGTATCGAAGTCATCTCTTTTCTAATAAAATCGATTTTTTTTTAGTCAAAGTTACAATTAACGTTAACAGATGGCAGCACTAAATTTCTTGTGTTCTTATTCCTATTGCAGGTTGTGGTGAAAAAATTCGAAAATCCGCTTGCTTAGTTCACTTTTCCTTCTAAAAGATACAAAAATAATTTTTTTTTTTTTTAATCTGAAACTTTTGAAAGGGATTTTCTTTGCATTTACTTCAAGGGCGGATTAAAGGGGGGAGGGGGGTTACCGCCCCCCCGCACAGAAAAGAAACTATAGCAGGGTGGGGAAGGGGTCTTTTTACTGCATTATTTAAATTTTTATTTATTCGTTTATTCATTTTTAGCGAAAAAAAAATAATTCCTTTTAATTTGCCGTTATTACAAAATTTTAAGATTTTGCCGAGAACTGAATAGTTTTTGCTGCCATCTTAGAGAATTACACAACATTTTTTGGTGCCAGATTCAAAATCATATTTCGAGCCCTGGCCTACACCCAAGACAATGACAGTCGATTGGGATAAACCATGTATAAACTTTCCCTAAGTCTGTTTTCATATGAGCATTTAAGTTTAATTACGCAAATCCCGTGCAATGAAATTATATTAAGTAATTTTAAATTTTTATCAAGAGGGCAATACTTTGAGGACTCCTTTCAATCTCTTAAAAATGGTATTATGCCGGCTCCCTAATTTATATCATTCAGTATGTTTTGATTTCTTTTTAATATTACAAAGAAAATCCCCCCCCCCCAACACACACACACACTTTTTTTTCAAGCAAAATTTGCCAACCTTAGCTCTACACACACACACACGCGCGCACACACACACACACACACACACACACACATGTAGGACTTATATAAATATCCTCCCACCAACAGACTCCCGGACCTCTCAAATATGAATTATACAATAAAATACAATCTAAATAAGAAATATTTTTAGTTTAGAATATTGGATGTAGCTGTAAAAAAAAAAAAATATCTAAGTGAACATTTTACATCCCTTATACATAATAGAATTTATCGAGTGCAACCGAATAATAATCCTGTGACGAAAATAACTTCAAATTAACGTCCCACACGTGACATAAAAAAATGCCCCCAATGCGTAAATTAAGTCCGGTATACATACAATCAGATTCATTTAGTTATTCATGTATTATTTCTTACTACTTTCAATACCTGATCTTCAATCAGTCATGGGTGAACGACCGAATTTCCACACTACCTGGAATGGAACTCCTCGCACAAATTCAGGTTCCTCCTCCCCTCTGCTTCCGTGACTTCAAACGAGAACACCTTGACACTGACCTTGACCTGATTTACGTCTGCGAACGGTTACGATGACTTCACTTCAAGCACAGCGATACAGTTTTCTCCAGCACGAAATGCGTTGTTCTTTATTTTTTATTTATTCCAACCTTTTAGCGCTACATATCCAGGAATATTCGACCGATCGTTAAAACGACACACGTAAATGTTACAGAGAAGAGAAAGAAAAAAAAACAGCCTAATAATAGTGTTTATGCGAGCCACATTTAATGAGTGTTCGTCCTTTTTCGGTCTATTTCTTGAGAGAAAAAAATCGTACCACTTATGTAATTCAAATATTGCATGTTTCGCGGATTTCAGTGAGTTACGTGAAATTTTCATTCCGTTAGAAACCTTTGAAGCTGAGAATAAATGTAGCTAAGGATACTTTTATTACAGGGACGTATTGAAGAGATCTATTTTAAAACATTTATGTTAACTCTAACAATAAGTTTTAAAATACCGGATCGCCTCCCCCCCCCCTCACCAGGAAATGGAAACATATTTAAGTTACCGTTTTATTACGATTATTTAAATTGAAGCTCTTCATTAGAGTGGATAAGACACACTAAACATTGGTAGATGGCTGAAGTGTGTGTAAAGGTTCAGGGTTCTGGCCTACCGCTTGGCTATCGATCTAGCGGTGTGGAGTTCTGGGCGGTTTTCTCCAGGTGTAACGGGAATATGCGTTAGAACCCCTTAAAACGTCCTCAGCCAAGACATCCCCCATTAAGCAGATAGCCCTTGTGTAGCTTTGCCTTAACCAGAAGCCAAAACCAAGGTCTATATTTTATATTAGACTTTAAAAGCTCTTTATATTTCAATAAAGGGTCAGTGTTGGCGGGAAAAATAGGGAATGCTGAGGAAATTACGAACATTATCGGTGAAATGGATGTAAGCCCATTGTGTTGAAGCCACACAGTTCTTTTCATTTCGAATGTTATTCTAAGTATTATACGCGTTTTACTTCCTTCACATTTGTGACAACAGTTCCATCCCCCTAACAGAGGCAGAGACATTTATTATCGGAAAAATCAGAACCGTTTTGAGCGCTGAAATGAATGTAGCGCATCATATCATCCCAAAATATACAATGCATTTTTCATTTTGAATGTTAATCTAACAATTTGCATTTTATTTCATTCGCATGTATGACACAGAGGCAACGGCATCTATTATCTGAAAAATCAGAAACGTTTGAGAGCTGTCCCGTAGATTATACATATCCTTTAAACATTAAAATCTATGCCAAGAATGGTAGACTAGCATCCCCCCCCCATACACACAGCGGTAGAGGTCTGTTCTCTGACCGTCCGCTTTCAACCCTTTAACGCGCAGTGTTCCCGCTCTGGGGACACCAAACTCTGACGTTTTGACTGTTGCCAGTCACGAAGAATAGATTTGATTTCTATAAAAATAATTGCCGGTGACATAGCTCCACGAGAATCCTTTACTGTTTAGCACGTCATTTCCCGTACAAAAACTGTCCCTATTATTTTTAAACAGCACTGACATCTGCTGAAAAATGGAAGAATGCGAGAACAGCTGGATAGATTGCCCAATGCTGAAAAAAGGGCAGCCGTTGCCATCGCTCGACTTAACTACCAGCAAGATGGCGGACGATCGAAACGTTCATCGCGTGCCGCAGATCTAGAGACCCTTTTTTGACGACACCTGGCTGTGCCTGCACTGGTAGTGCTGGTAGTTAAGTCGAGCGATGGCAACGGCTGTCATTTCCCGTCAAAACATGATCACGATTATTTTTAACGGCACTGACATCTGCTGAAAAATGGAAGAATGCGAGAACAGCTGGATAGATTGCCCAATGCAGAAAAAAGGGCAGTCGTTGCCATCGCAGCTGGCTGTGCCGCACAGCCAGCTATCGTCAAAAAAAGGGTCTCTAGATCTGTGGCACGCGATGAACGTTTCGATCGTTCGCCATCTTGCTGGTAGTTAAGTGGAGCGATGGCAACGGCTGCCCTTTTTTCAGCATTGGGAAAGGGTTGCGCCTCAAAGGGTTAAACATTGAAATCTATGCCAATAATAGCATCCCTCCCCCCCCACACACACACAGCGGTAGAGGTCTCTGGCCGTCCATTTTTAAGACTCCTAAACCCAAAATCAAATATTTGACAGCACGCAGAATTTCAAGAACTGCCCACGTCACGCAGTTACCTTAGAAGTTGTGCAAGTCTGCAGTGAATCCTCCACAACACCGAAGGATATTCACATCGCCACACTGAAATCGGGATGTGGAAACTGAAGTCCAACATTTATATACAGCACGTTTCTCTTAAGATGCAGTCGCGTGACAGACTCTTAAGTAACTTTTTTGATTTCGAGACTCCGCTTTTGAGTGCTCGTGATAGTAATTTTTCACCACAACAACCCAAGCTGGTGAGTTTACGCGTGCAGTGGAAGCGTTGTTGATCCAGCGTTCGAACGTAACGAGGATTGGAAACGCGGTGCTTTAAACGGAATATTCTAGTTTAATCGATAGCGTGTTTACGCGCAAATCTCCCCGCCTGCAGAAAAATCTTCTGGAAAGAATTTAAGATTCCAGGACAGGTTTCTTCTAACAAGCCCCTGCCCCTTGTTTACAGTTGTATTTGCTTGCCACTCAAACTGTTCGATAATCCCCATGTTGCTTGACAACGTCCGTAAACTTTTAGTCACAGTACTTTTGTAATTGTATAGTGCAGGGACGTAGCTAGGAGGTGGGCCATGGCACTCCCCTTCCCCCCGAAATTTGTCGTTTTGTTTGCCGAATGCCAATAATCAATCTTTTTTGTGACAAAGTATGTTTTACACAGGCCTTCACAGCCCTACCCGATTTTTTTTTTTTTTTTTTTTTTTTTTTTTTTGTCTGCACATTACTTGGAATTCAAAGATTTTACGATTTTTATCCGTTTCAAGCATCTGAGAACTCAGAACGACCGTCGAAAACAAGTTTTGTCTGCGTGACGCTTTCTTTGTTTACGTATCACGTAAAAGTAATTAGGGAGTTTGTGCATACCGTTTCTTCCTACGCTAACGCTAACGCTATCCGCTATACGGAGTATTTTGGCCAACCACGTTTCGGATTTTATGCGTGCGCATGCGCTTTATTGTCCAATGTCATTTAACGTTAGCGTTACCGTGAGTGAAACCTGGCCTGCACGAACTCCCTAATGAAGTGAGTAAGGAGTTTTTGCGTAACGGTTTCACTCATGGTGAAGCTAACGTTATATGCCATTGGACAGTACAACGCACACACACTTATTAAGCAAGTTTTGTGATTGGTTCGTAACTCCGAATAACGGATAGCGTTATCGTTAACATTGGAAGAAACGGTATAAGCGAACCCTCCCTAGCAAATGAAACTTGGTTATATGATAGGCGATCACTCAACTTAAGCTATAGGCATCGAATTTTTGAAAAAGTTGATTAAAGATTTTGCGAAAACCGTTCCAAACTGCGTACATTTTTGTTCTCGTATCACATAATAACGACTTAAGCTAATGAAATGAAATTTGTTGACGTGATACAGTAAAAGCGCTTATTTTCGCAAGCCCGTTGTAATCGTGAAAATTAAATCCTCGAGAAATACTTTTTTTTTCCGCTTAAAATAATAAAAAATCTGGAGTGAATATCCACTCGACTTTCCGAACACTTGATCTTTACTAAGCGTTTAAATTGATTGGATTCATTTCAATCGGATGTATTGTTCAGACGCTAGTGCACTTCGAATAATTTTAGTCAAACACACCAAAATCTGCACAGAATGTAAAACAGGGACCTTATAATGTGCGTACTTAATTTGACCTTAATCAGATACCGGATATTGACGCTAGCGCACTTTCAAGAAATTGCGCCGTAATGTATTAGAACTTTTTTGCAGCCCTGAACAAAAACTATAAGCCCTACACACACCAAAATTTATGCAGGTTGTATGACTGTGACCTATAATTAGAATTAATTTGAGCACATGAGCGCGTAAATCCCCAAAGGAAAAAATAAAAATACACTCATTAACAAATTAAATTTTTAAATATATTAAGTACACTTCTAGAGTTTTGTGAATTTAAAATGTCTTTCTCTTCTCTCCTCACTACTATTAAATACGCTTATCATAGTTAATGCACGGTATTGTAGGTTACTACAGTGTAAAACATCAGGTCTTTTCCTCGATCGCACGTGCAATCGAAGAAACATCGAAGATATTAATAAAAAACTGAAAAAATAAACTTAATGGTTGCAAGATTCGGCATAAAATCCTTCATTCCTTTGCAACAAAGCTATTTCAAGTATGTAGAATCGCGTGAAATTCACAAACATGAAGTAGAATGGCACCCATTTTACGCCAAATGAAAAAGTATATGAAATAAATAACTCAAAGTGCGTTACACAAAGTTGACAATTTTCATAATAGTAAGATAGCTTAGACAACAGGAGTTTAGAATTAGCGATTATTCGTTTTTCCAAAACAGAATAACTCATTGTAACTGATTTTAAAAGCGACATCTTTGCATTAGGTACGATCTGCGGCAAAATGGTATCTTTCCAAGCAGGGTGGATCTAAACCACGAGTTCCGAAATGTTAGAACCCAGTATCTTGAAAATGAAAAATAATTAAAATGCAGATTATTTTAAAGCCGATTCGGTCCAGCTGGAGTATTTGCTACCAGTAGAAATATTTGGTGGTGTTAACTATGCCATTATAGCAGTTATAGTACACTTTGGATATCTGCCAGCGCGGCGAGATGATATAATTCGTGGTGCTAAATACGCCAATCTGCGAAGGATTATGTATATGAAAATATGCGTAACGGTTTTCCGGGAACCTTACATGAGTAGTAATTATAGGTTGTGAGCATGTGTAAATCGCCAAATAATGAAAAGTCGCCATGGGTGGCAAGCTATCCTAGCTGTTCCGTAGTTTTTATCAAAGAAAACATAACATATGGAGTACTGTTTTCTTAGATCTAATTATTAACTATACATATACGCAAGTCGCCAATTTATGAAAAATCGCCATAATTGGCTAATACCCAAGGTGTTCCAAGGGCTTCACATAATTAAAAATAGTGCGAAGTTTAAATTTTTATGTTCCATGGAACATGCAAGAACCAAGCAATGTGTAGCTCAGTAACATTGTATCTGATCCAACCTTTGGGTTTTGCTTGTTGAAATCATGCCTTTTTTTACGAATAAGCCTCATTAGGAGCCGAATGCCTCATACGAAAAGCGAGCGTAGCAAGTCTAGGGGGCCTTGGCCCCTAGTATTGAAAATAAAAAGTTTTCTCTATTGATAATTTCACTCAACACTTAGTTATTTCTAACCTATAATCTGATAATAATACACAAAATTTTTAACTTTAGTTTTTCATACTTTTGCCAATACGCTACTAACATTCTTTGTACGCCTACAATGCTGACGAAAATTCAGACTTTTTGGAAATCTGCATTACACACATAACCCGTCAACGAAGGGTACTTCAGCTAGTTGCATATAAAGCTAATACAATGCACTGCATTATAAAAAATTTAACGAATATTTTTCTACCGAATGCAGTGAATCGGAAAAGGGAAACTTTCCTGAAAATACTGCCCTAGATAAACATTGGGGGGGGAAAAAAGCTTATAATAACAGTTACTTTCATTGCTAACGATGCATTACATTTCACTAAAATAAATATATTAAACCATTCTCTAAAAACAACTTTTGATTCTAAAGAGTAACTTCCTGTTTAAAGGATGTTTTAATTATATTTTACCGTAGATTTCGCTTGTTTCAAATTCTTTTCTTAGAATTCTTTGCACAAC
Organism: Cheiracanthium punctorium; assembly: GCA_038373885.1. Lineage (NCBI taxonomy): Eukaryota > Metazoa > Arthropoda > Arachnida > Araneae > Cheiracanthiidae > Cheiracanthium > Cheiracanthium punctorium. Next base: position 32,542 of record JAWZYV010017329.1, read on the forward strand.
TCATTATTTAGAACCATAGGGGGGGGGGGTTAAAGTAACTGTGTGTGTGTGTGTGCGTTTCAAAAAAGTCGTATATATACCCTATTTCCCAAAGCCAAATTTTTATTTACGCAAGAGGTCTTTTAACGCATCGGCGAGTAAATCTCGACTCCACTGTGCTCTTATAATTTCCCATAATTACATAGAAGAAAAAATTCTTATACACGGAGGAGGGGGGGGAAAAAAAATCCTCTCTCATGTAGAACAAATAGATGGTTGTTTCATGTGTCCCCAAAACTAGAAGAATATATCGTGGAATTATGCGTGTAGGTGATACACACAACTGGCATTAGTCGAAATGGTCAAGTATTTCTAATCCGTAGTATTCTCGCTAACCACAGCAGAATGACTAGTTTGTGCAGCGAGAAAAAATCGTTCGATTTTCGGAGCACTAGAATAACCGTTTGTGAGTCTACCCGCTAGTCTACACAGCGATTGACATACATTTTCGTTTGGGTACACGCACCCGATTATAGAGAAGAGATCTTAAAATTGGATAAGTGGGTTCAGAAGTGTCTCGTTCTTTGATCTAGTAGGAGTACATAGACTCATAAATTCTAGTAGTTCCAGTTATTATTTTCTAGATTTAGAGACTCCCCCACCCCCAGTTTAGGGTTTCTATTACCGAATATTTGTTAAGTTCAGTAGTCTCTTTTTTATACATGGCTTTGAGCGAAACTCTGGTCAAATCAGGTCAGGGATGTTGGATGGCTGATTTATACATTTTTAATGACTATGTCATTTTATCTCTCACCCCCTTTATTGAAAATTGTCCGAAAAATGTGTCCCAAAATTGAGACATTAAAGTATGCTACATAATTTTACATATATTTAAATACTATTAGTTCACAACAGCTTTAATCTATTGTTAAAATCAGAGGCGTAGCCAAGCGGGGGGTTAGGGGGGTCATAACCCCCCCATGAGGAATTTTTTGCCATGCAAAATGTATATTTTTCACTCCCTTATCACACATATATGCATAAATGTGAGTTTCAGTAGTCGTAACCCCCCCATGAAAAATTTCTGGGTACGCCCCTGGTTACAGTATTTCGTAAGCTGTAGAATATGCACCCCATGTATTTTTAATGACTATGTCATTTTATCTCTCACCCCCTTTAATGAAAATTGTCCGAAAAATGTGTCCCAAAAAGGCGACATAAAAATGCGATATAATTTTACGTATATTTAAATACTATTAGTTCACAGCAGCTTTAATCTCTTGTTACACTATTTCGTAAGCTGCGGAATATGCATCCCATGTATTTTTCTATAAATAGGTTACAATCATAAAAACTTCAAAATAGGGTTACCAGGCGGAATACATGAAAGAGGAGAGATAAAATGACATAGTCAATTAATATCGTTTAAATATGGCAATAATGAAACTAAAAAATTAAGGGAGGTCAGGGGGAGAGGACCGAACAGCCGAGTTTTATTTTTAACCCTTTAACGCGCAGTGTTCCCGCTCTGGGATCGCCAAACTATGACGTTATGACTGTTGCCAGTCACGAAGAATAGATTGGATTTCTATAAAAATAGTTGCGGATGACATAGCTCCACCAGAATCCTTTACTTTTTAGCACGTCCTTTCCCTTAAAAAAAGTGGTCGCGATTATTTTTAACAGCACTGACATCTGATGAAAAAATGGAAGAATACGAGAACAGCCGGATAGATTGCCCAATGCTGAAAAAGGGCAGCCGTTGCCATCGCTCGACTTAACTACCAGCAAGATGGCGGACGATCGAAACGTTCATCGCGTGCCACAGATCTAGAGACCCCTTTTTTGATGACAGCTGGCTGTGCGATCGAAACGTTCATCGCGTGCCACAGATCTAGAGACCTTTTTTTGACGCAGCTGGCTGTGCGCGCGCACAGCCAGCTGTCGTCAAAAAAGGGTCTCTAGATCTGTGGCACGCGATGAACGTTTCGATCGTCCGCCATCTTGCTGGTAGTTAAGTCGAGCGATGGCAACGGCTGCCCTTTTTTCAGGCATTGGGAAAGGGTTGCGCCTCAAAGGGTTAATCAACGATGCTGTATCGATGATTTTACTTTTCTATTTTTCATCGCTATTTATTTATCCAATTTGTAAAGTCATCGCTATTGTCGAGGGTATCTCCCCGTCGAACCGAAAATCCGGAGTGCAGATAGGAAGAAGATAAAACTGGAAAACAAAAGGTCCTTTTTTTATTCGATAGTATGATTGGCGGCGGAGCAGTCCTAAAGGTTAAGTGATGCGCACCGAGCGCGTGAAAAAGAAACGTGACACGTATCCGGGTTCCCGTGAGCCGTGCACGGCGTCGGGCCATATTGGGTGGGTACATTCTGTTGAGTTTTTTATCGGTCAGTCGATGGAAAGTCATGGAATAATAGATAAGAAGAGTACCGAAGCACGAGCAGCTCAGTTATTTACGAAAACGAACTTGGTTGCTGGAGTGAGGGCAGTCAGAAATGGTGAATCAGCTTGTTCGGACTGCTACAGACATGGGCGGATCCAGGGGGGAGGGGGGAAACAGGGCCCTTGCTAAAGGGGTGGAGGTAGTGGGCATGTATCTCTCCCCCCCCCCCAAAAAAAAAAACCTTGCAAAATTCTGTTATACTTGGCAAAATTAGATACCTAGTTGGCGAAATTAGTGAAAAATTTTTAACAAATATAATAATTTACTTTCTATTTCTGGTACACTTGGCAAAATTACGCAAACCCAGTTGGCAAAAGTAAAAAGGTTGGTAATATAGCTGATAAAAAAATAAAGAAGTTGGTGAAAACCCATATTTGACTTGGCATCGACATCTCCCCCATCCCCTAAAAAAATTTTACGTAGAGGAGGCTCTGGGGGCTGCCCTTAGCCTCCTTAGCAATGACTCTGGGGGCGCAGGGTCCTCCTCCCCGCCAGACGAGCTAAGTTTACACAATAGAAGATTGACTTATTTTGTTAAATGAACTTATAAGACAAGTGAGATACAAAAAAGTTTTGTCCCCCCCCCCATCAGAATTTTTTTCTGGATCCGCCACTGGCCCCGGATTGAACTATGTCATGTCGTTCCGAGACCGGAGTTCCGTTTACTTCTCAGATATTTATTAATCACTGGCGTAACTGAGAACAGGCTACTCCCTAGTCATCCCTAGAAATAGTTTAGCCCCCTCTAGAAAAAATAAATTTTCTAATGTAAGAATAGATGGGGCTCTTAGGAAGGGCTAAAGCTCCCCCCCCCCATGCGCGCCCATACCTATAGGAAAGAAGGGACCATTCCCCCCTAGTTCCCAAGTAAAATGTATGTTACAGTTACCGTAGTGAGTTGCTTAATAGTATGTCTTAGACGTGGTTCAACACTAAAATTTAATATTTCTGCAGCAGAACCCCTGATCCCTACCCTCCCCGCCCATACAAACCATGCAAATGAACGTCCATGGCTCCCCCTAGTGCCTATTTTTTATGCCTCCGCGAAGGCACCTTCTTTCTCACACACATTCTCCAAAATGAATATTTCCAGATTGCGTAGTTTTTAATAATTTATAACTGAATTTTTAAATTCCAGTGCAAACTTCGTAATGTGTGAAGTTTGTACAAAAATATATATTCACACACATTAATCTTTATACAGTAAAACTGCCTCTAAAAATAATAAGGAGAGAATGCAGCATTCTCCTCTTTCCTGGTTGCTGCAGTGTAGGATTTTTTTTTTTTTTTGGACGAGGAGGACGCAATCTTTGAAGGAAACCCGTTGAGCGACAGAACAATTATTCTTCAGGTGAAAATTTCGGAGAGACATAAATTTTCAGAGATTAAAATGTATTAAGATAAATACTTTTCGGTGAAATTATTATTATTATTATTATTTTCAAAACAGCTTCACGGCCTTACGGGCCCCGGTATACTATAGAAATATCCCTTTCCCCTCCCACCGGCTGCCCTGTCTAGTAATATCCATATGAACTCAAATGTTGCGACAATGATATTAGCCTGGGGTGCTTATAAACAGCGTTCTTTCCTCGGGATGAGATCGCAAAAGCACAGGCGGCTGGTACACCGAAAATGAGGAGAGGTCAAAAGAGATGATGAGACTGAGTTGGGGGCAGGGGGGGGGGGGGGGAGAGAAAGCTCTCTTTTCCCCCCATTTGTAAATTTAGCTTATATTATCGGATTTCAACGTCATTATTGATTAAATGACTTTGCTAATTAGATTACTTCGTGTCGTACTCTTCGTATTAGTTCGTACTCCTTTTCTTCTCTCGGCTTGTGCATTGGGTTTCCCTCCATCATTTTTCGACGGTTCTTTACTTTTGAAAAGAGGGAGGGCAAGGCCCCTTTATATTTTGGAAGTGAGGGGGAATTTGCCCACCCACCCCCCGGACGAGCCGCCTGTGAGCAAAAGAATACCGATAAAAATTGTGACTACCGGAAGGAAGGTCATGGGTTCGATTTTGTCCTTGCTTATAACAACTGCGTCCGTTGACCTAACCGCTCGGAGTTTTCCGTGGTTTTCTCCGAAACTTTGCGTAAATACGGGTTAAGACCTTTTAGAAAGACCCCTCTCCCCTGGCCTAGATCCCTCGAGTAGACAATCGGCAGTACTCTCACAAATCAAATCAAAATATAACTTCTGCGATTGAGCAAGCACAACCCTGATAACCTTCCTGGGAAGCAACAGAAAAATCTTCTACTTTGCGTCTCTTCAATGATGAGAGTAGACATGTTAAACATGGGTTCAAGATTAAAAATGAAAAAGTATTTAAAAAGGAAGTGACCCATCTCCATGATAACATGCTTCATCCTACTTATCGGCCCTCCCTTGAAACTTTTCTGGATCAGCCACTGGTCTACAATGATCTAGGGTGAATTTTTTTTAAATATATTTTTTACATCGGTGTTAATAAAATAAAATTACCACATAATTTAAAGGCTAATCACTATTATCAGGGCTGGAACTGGAGGGGCGGGGGGGGGGGGGGAAGCTGGGAGTTATACCACCTACCTCCTACACCTACACCCACATTTTCATGAGAATATGAAATGGATTTTTGGCTCACAGTTTCATTGTCAACATTATTATTGCCACATTTAAGGTCAACATTTTATTTTTAATGGCATTGTGTGTACATCTATACTTCTAACACTAACTACAGTTCTAACTAAGGTGAAGTATAAGTACATTCTAGCTATAATTCACCTTTACAAATTTTGTCGAGTAGCTGAGATCGTAAAAGTGTCATCGAATTTTTAAAAGTGTGTGAGAGTTTACAGTTCCTTCAAATAATCTGCAATAATAGAGCAATTAGTTTAGACCCTCAGATAAGGACAACAATCAATTAAAGTGAAAATCATCCAAAAAGATAATTTTTTTAAAAAATCTGGAATTGCGTGTAATTAAAAAAAACAACAGGGTACTAATAAGAAATTGTTAAGCACAAAGCAAGCGAACAAGTGAACAACAACAAAAAACTGGATCTTCTTCTTGTAACTGGATAAAAGTTACCAGAAAAAGAAGAAACCACATGCATTTCTTCTGCGATATCCCCACCTCAGTAACATTTTCAGAACATGTGAATTGATTCCATTATCGCGTGGCTATAGATATGGTATCGGAGGCGACGTGACTGTCATTCCGATAAAGCCTATATAATTCTTAGGAAGACTTAACTGCATATCGTTTAGCTTTAACCTTAAGTCTAATAGAGATGGTAACACAGCCCAAAAGAATATCCATGCCAGTTTCATAGAAGACCACTTACCATAAAAAACAGCACATTTACAAATCATGCAAATTTACCCCCGATAGAAAATCTTAGGTTTTATAGAATATCCTGAACAGGAACCTTAGTTTCTCCATGAAATATTGTAGAAAGAAATAGAAAATGAAAATACGTTTCCTCATACAATAAATTAATAGCTCAACCCTACGTATAATATCAATTAACCAATTAAACAAATGTATAAATAAATCGTATAATAACCGATACAGTATATTACTCACAAGGATGCGGAATCTCAATGTTTAATCAGTTATTTTACTTGTGACGTAATTTCTGCTTCACCATTGCGCCTAGCGTTGACGCTTACTGCATTTAACCCTTTGAGGCGCAACCCTTTCCCAATGCTGAAAAAAGGGCAGCCGTTGCCATCGCTCGACTTAACTACCAGCAAGATGGCGGACGATTCATCGCGTGCCACAGATCTAGAGACCCCTTTTTGACGCAGTTGGCTGTGCGCACGTCAAACTGCGTCAAAAAAGGGTCTCTAGATCTGTGGCACGCGATGAACGTTTCGATCGTGCGCCATCTTGCTGGTAGTTAAGTCGAGCGATGGCAACGGCTGCCCTTTTTCAGCATTGGGCAATCTATCCGGCTGTTCTCGCATTCTTCCTATTTTCAGCAGATGTCAGTGCTGTTAAAAATAATCGTGACAATTTTTTTTACGGGAAATGACGTGCTAAAAACTAAAGGATTCTCGTGGAGCTCTGTCACCCGCAACTATTTTTATAGAAATCAAATCTATTCTTCGTGACTGGCAACAGTCAAAACGTCAGAGTTTGATGTTCCCAGAGCGGTAACACCTGCCCGTTAAAGGGTTAAGTGGTGAGGTAAAAAGTGCTCCAATTTCACTAGCATACAAAATCTGAAGCTGAAGTGCTGCGGACTAACATGAACAATCCCAGATTTTTTAAATCCCTTATTAGAGAGTACACTAATAATGTACAAGGGTCAAACCAGTGCCACCCTCCCTTTTTTTTTTTTTTTTGTGTGCTTCGATTAGATTGGGGTGCTCATAGTCGGACCTTCGTAAATGGCCATTGTGGAGTCTACCGAAAACAAACAAAAGTAATTAAAAAGAATCATCTGAAATTCAGAATAGTTTGAAAACTAAATGTGTTCATGGAAAAATTAAAAAAAAAAAAAATCTTTCCCCACCCGGATATAATTTGCGTCTAAGTCTAGACACGCAAGAATGCAGGATATAACAGAAACAGTACCAATTTTGTCTTCTGAATTTTTGAATGCATTTCATTCCAAAGTAGCAACGTGGATAACCGTATGGTCTGGAGCGTACGGTAATTTGTCTTTCTGTATGTACACATACATCCGTACGGTATCCGCAGACGCAAGTGGTAAACCTGATGCCTGATTCTGCTTAAATTTTGTTGCAGAACTGATCTTTAACAAAGAAAAGGGGTTATAGGTCTTAATTTTCAAGATTGTCCATTACTAATGTAAATTATTCGTCTTCCTCTTCTATAAATTTGTTACACATCAAGCATGGCGATTCACGTTATTTTAGGTTATTTTTTCTTGGATTTTTTTGAGAAATTAAGGAGCTCTTTCACTTTGTGGAGCAAAATCTCATTTTTAAAAAGTGACTGCTTAAGTTTTCTTTGATACTTTATTTAAACGTTTCAGCGAGACTAAGAAAACGACAGCTTGCACAACGTTATTAAACACGTGCTTTTGCAGGAGGGGGGAGGGGGGAGGAGAGAAAAACTGGCAAAGAGAGAGTGATAATGCCTGATTTTAAAAAAATCCTCTTATTTGTCCTTATTTTTACTCCAAAACGAAAACATATCTATTTTCGCTTAAAATGTTTATTCAAACTTTACCGATAATATTATTTTGTAGGCAAGAGGGCTCAATGTTCGTTGTTGAAGAATAAAAAACTGAATGTAAGCAGAGATGAATGTAAGGAGAAGGGGGTTCCATCGTATGTTAACGTTTGTTAGGGGGTGTGGCACAGTGTTAACCCTTTAACGCGCAGTGTTCCCGCTCTGGGAACACCAAACTCTGACGTTTTGACTGTTGCCAGTCACGAAGAATAGATTTGATTTCTATAAAAATAGTTGCGGGTGACATAGCTCCACAAGAATGCTTTACCTTTTAGCACGTCATTTCCCGTAAAAAAATTGTTGCGATTATTTATAACAGCACTGACATCTGCTGAAAAATGGAAGAATGCGAGAACAGCTGGATAGATTGCCCAATGCTGAAAAAAAGGTAGCTGTTGCCATTACTCGACTTAACTACCAGAAAGATTACGGACGATAGAAACGGTGGACGATAGAAACAGCTGGCTGTGCCGCACAGCCAGCTGTCATCAAAAAAAGGGTCTCCAGATCTGTGGCACGCGATGAACGTTTCGATCGTCCGCCATCTTGCTGGCAGTTAAGTCGAGCGATGGCAACGACTGCCCTTTTTTCAGCATTGGGAAAGGGTTGCTCCTCGAAGGGTTAAAAGGTTGGGGACCTCTGCAATAAACTTTTTTTTTTTTTTTTTCTCCGGAGCAGATTTTCCAAACAGGAGGTACTCCTTTCACGTCAACAGAAATTACACTTCTTTTGAAAACGCGTGAGAACATTTACTCGCATCCAGTCGCATTCCGACTTACCGAAAATTGCAACCCCAGACCCGATTTAAAACTTCATTTTGCAGGTTAGGTATACACTACCTTTTGCTTTTATACAAGACCTTAAGATATTATTCAATTACCTTAAGAGACCTTAAGACTTTGCTTTTATACACGACCTTAAGATTTTATCCAATTCATTCTTTTGATGTGACAAACGCGACACTAATGATAACAAAGGCCGTCCAATATTGTTTAAGAAAAACTCGTGACATATAGAACAGCGGTATTCAAATTTTTTGACAGTGTGCAGGGGCGTAGCCAAGGGGGGGGGGGTTACGGGGGTCATAACCCCCCCCATGAGGAATTTTTTGCCATACAAAATGTATATTCTTCACTCCCTTATCACACACATATATGCATGAGACGTCAGATATTCTAGTAAAGTTCCAGAGTTAAGGCAGGTAAAACGGTTTATTAAACATTATCTTTGAGTTACAATATAGAGTGAGAAGAGGAGAGGGGAGACGGGTACAAAAATCAGCGTGGACTCATTAAGCAGTTCCAGTGGCAGAAGTCTCTCGATTTTCGATGTGCGGATGTATTTACGTTCACCACACCACGTGGTTTGCGAAGACATAACTTCGCCTCTCTCTTATCTCTAATCGAACCACACACATTTACCAACATGACCCGCATCCGGGGCTACAAAGGCGTGGGGACACGTGTACACTCAAAAGAACTCAGAATCGACGGCCTGATGTCTGACAAATAACAAAATAAATAAAACAGCTCCAGAGCGCGCGTGGCAAGTAAAACAGAAAAGCAAAACTTACAGTGAAAGTACCGCTTGAACAATACAAAAACTAGTAAAACCCAAATTACCTTTTTATACATTACATGCATATATGTGAGTTTCAGTAGTCGTAATCCCCCTCCCCATGAAAAATTTCTGGCTACGCCCCTGACAGTGTGGACCTACTTGTAGTACATACCGATCAAGAAGTCAAGATAATCGACAATCTAATTGCTTTTATAATGTATGGTGCGACACATTTCGGTGTTTGATGAAATTTCATTAAAAAAAAAAAAAAAAAAAACATCTTTTTGTCAAAAGAAGTTTGCCAATCTTGCATTCATTTATACAGATAAATTCAATTACGATTTTCAAATCCACCTTGCGTTGTGACCCCAATTTAATTTTTCGAAACCCTAAATGGGACCCTGACCCAACATATTGAACACCGCTGACGTAAGAAAGATAGCAAATTACTTTTTGCCAGAAAAACTGGAATGGCACAACTAATAATAACAAATAAAAATCGATGCAGATAATTCAAAAACTGTAATGATTTCACTTTCTCATAGGAATATATGTGGAAATTTCGTGATAAGTTTCCAGCTATTTCTACGAACTGTTTTGTAACTGTTTATAGTAACTCATGCGCCAGGGAATACGTGACAATTAATCACGGACACAGATCAGTTTTTTTTTTTTTTTTTCTCCTGGTGTGTTAAAGAAGTTTCAGCGACGAGCTTAAAATTCCTGTTAATCTGCTCACTAACTTAAATTTTGGTTTTTAATGAACTTAATTTGAATTATGACAGATATATTGAAGCAGTGACGTACGCAAGGGGGGTCTTTGTGGCTCAGTACCCCACCCATACAAAAAATGTCTAAAATTTTTAACATGAAGTCTATACCTATTTCCCTTTTTACATAAAGATTATGCCTTTTAACCCTTTAACGCGCAGTGTTCCCGCTCTGGGAACACCAAACTCTGACGTTTTGACTGTTGTTAGTCACGAAGAATAGATTTGATGTCTATAAAAATAGTTGCGGGTGACATAGCTCCACGAGAATCCTTTACTTTTTAGCACGTCCTTTCCCGTCAAAAAATGTTCACTATTATTTTTAACACCACTGACACCTGCTGAAAGATGGAAGAATGCGAGAGCCAGCTGGATAGATTGCCCAATGCTGAAAAAAGGGCAGCCGTTGCCATCGCTCGACTTAACTACCAGAAAGATGGCGGACGATCGAGACGTTCATCGCGTGCCACAGATCTAGAGACCCTTTTTTGACGCAGTTGGCTGTGCGCGCACAGCCAACTGCGTCAGAAAACAAAATTGGTAGTATTTCTGTTATATCCTGCATTCTTGCGTGTCTAGACTTAGGCGCAAATTATATCCGGGTGTGGAAATATTTTTTTTTTTTTTTTTTAATTTGTCCATGAACACATTTAGTTTTCAAACTATTTTGAATTTCAGATGATTCTTTTTAATTACCTTTGTTTGTTTTCGGTAGACCCCACAATGGCCATTTACGAAGGTCTGACTATGAGCACCCCAATCTAATCGAAGCACAAAAAAAAAAAAAAAAAAGGGAGGGTGGCACTGGTTTGACCCTTGTACATTATTAGTGTACTCTCTAATAAGGGATTTAAAATATCTGGGATTGTTCATGTTAGTCCGCAGCACTTCAGTTTCAGATTTTGTATGCTAGTGAAATTGGAGCACTTTTTACCTCACCACTTAACCCTTTAACGGGCAGGTGTTCCCGCTCTGGGAACATCAAACTCTGACGTTTTGACTGTTGCCAGTCACGAAGAATAGATTTGATTTCTATAAAAATAGTTGCGAGTGACAGAGCTCCACGAGAATCCTTTAGTTTTTAGCACGTCATTTCCCGTAAAAAAATTGTCACGATTATTTTTAACAGCACTGACATCTGCTGAAAATAGGAAGAATGCGAGAACAGCCGGATAGATTGCCCAATGCTGAAAACGGGCAGCCGTTGCCATCGCTCGACTTAACTACCAGCAAGATGGCGCACGATCGAAACGTTCATCGCGTGTCACAGATCTAGAGACCCTTTTTTGACGCAGTTTGACGCGCGCACAGCCAACTGCGTCAAAAACGGGTCTCTAGATCTGTAGCACGCGATGAATCGTCCGCCATCTTGCTGGCAGTTAAGTCGAGCGATGGCAACGGCTGCCCTTTTTTCAGCATTGGGAAAGGGTTGCGCCTCCTCAAAGGGTTAACATAAAGATTATGTCTATCGTTGAATGAAGTCTACTACGCTAGTGTAACCTTTGGGGGCTTCTGGTTACAGTAGCGCAGTGTGTGTGGAAGGAAAAAGGAACTGTTATAGATATATCGAAAACATTTTTATTTCTATACATTATTGTACTATTTTATCGTCTAAAAAGTAAGGAAAACGTAAATTTCTAACCCGAACGATATTACGAACTCGATCTTGAAGGGTTAACGTCGTTATCCAAAGTATCGGTCAAATAGGACTGTGGCCGGCCTTTGACGGCCAAAATTTGAGTGCGAATTGCTCACTAGAGGTGATAAAACCACTTTCTAAGGCAAGAAGGATTTTACAATGAGCCGGGTAGACACAATGTCCGGTTGCGACTAAAGAAATAGAATTTTGAATTTCCGAACACTGGGCAAACAGGTGCAGTGTCAATTTTTTTTTTTTTTTTTTTTTTTAAAGCTTTTTTTAGAGCTGGCTCTATTCTCCCCCACTCGATTGTTACCCACAGTGGTTACCTCAAAGGAGCTCTTCTATATGTCGTAGGTCTTGATTCTCGTCACCGGTTCAGTCGTGATTGGCTAAACCAGTGTCTAGAATCAAGTGATTAGTGCAACTGTTCTGGTAGTTGAACTTTAGTCAACTGGGGGAGAATAGAGCTTTTGGAAGGAGACAAGAGAAATGGGGCGTTTTCTTCCTTCTGAAATTCCTATATCACTCAAAAAATCAAAGGAATCTGAAAATTTACCACAAGTATGTTATTTTCTGCCATTTTACCCCCCGTTCTTGGAAAATTCTTTATAAGTGCCCTGAGAAATCAAGATAACTTACTATAAAGTTTTTTGCTTACTATAACAGATTAGAGGAATTTATTTCTCTTTAAGGTTTTCAAGTCACTAAAAACTTACTATAATTATTATTCTCTATTTCTCCATTTTTTCTTGTTCATTTATTTTATTTTTGTTATTAGTGTAGAAAAGTTTTTCGAAACCTCAGTAGAAACCCTATAACATGTGCAAGTCTGTTGTTTTCTGCTAATTCAAAAGAAAATCTGCTAATCCGGCAATATAAAAATGCAATTTTTCGTATGTTGTAAAGTAAAATAAGTATTTATAAAATTTTGACGCTCGTTTTATTTTAAAATTTGCATGATGAAAAGTATTAACATATATATCTGTATATAATATTTAAAATAAAATGTATTCGAACTAATCTTGTTGAGAAAGTGGTACACTTTGACTGTTTATAGCTCCAATTTGAGAATTAGAAACGGTGAAATTTTTAATTAATAACAGTTAAAATAGAAAAGGAGAAAAAAAACACCCGAGTCCATAAAAATAGAAAAATTTTATTCAATAAGTTAATGCATATTTTAAAATATAATTTAACAACTGTTTAAAACACAATAAGCAACTTAGAGCACAATTGAATAAAATATGAATATGCTTTCAAAGAAAACAATAAGCCATTCAAAAGAGAAAACACAGGAAGCTGTGCCATTTGGAAAAAACCCAAGTTAAATGAATAAGTCACTCAAAAAAATAATCGAGTTAAACAATTTTCCTATATCGGTTTAACTGAATAATACAACATTCTCCCTACCTCTGAAAAAAAAAAAAAAAAAAAAAAAAAGGGAAATAGAAATTTAATCAACCACATTTTTTTAGCCTAAATGATTTTATTTCACAAAGACAACTATTATTTTAGAAAAGAAATCAATATGAGAAATTTGTTTATTAGAGTATTTTTTTGAGTGAATATGCGTTGTAAAAAACCACCAATTTCCCCTTAAGTTTTATATGAATGAATCTCACTATTCTTGTGGCTCTTCCCTTTTTTAAGGCAAGAATTGCATATGGAGAAATTATGACATATTACAGTGAAATTAATCTTTAAAAAATACCACATAGAATTAAAAGTACACCTTTTAAACAGAAAATGCATGGCATCACTAAAATATGTTCTACCAGATTTTGTTAATGCTCTCAAAAGTAAAAACAAGAAATTTAAATAAATTTCAAATTCATTGCATTCATTGTGTTATGGATAGTCAAAAATTTTACTGATACTTTTCTATATATGTATCAGGAGAAGTCCTCAAGTAAATCACAAACTGATATAACACTTCTGAAACAAGTTTGAAATTTCCAATACAAACGATTACATTGGCTCAAACGATTACTTGAGCCTCGTTTATTCTAGATATTAAAATTCATGGCCCTGCGATAGAAAGGAATTAAGTGTAATGATATAAAGTTATGACTTACTAAATGACTTTCCTTTCCAATCTTCATTGGTACTTCTGACAATAAATAAAAATAAATAGTGATGAGCTAGGAACTCTTGTTTCCTACATAATTCATATTACAGATGCTGTGTACTATAAGTAGGCTTTCGTGTCCACAGGAATTTAGAAGATATTGAAATGCTTTCACTAGCGACGAAAACATTGTTTCATACTTTTTAAAGTCTTCGCCATCAGGGGTGCAACTTTAGGCTTTTTGGGTGGAAAACTTGGTCTTTCTACAGAAGTACTACTGCTGCTAGTAGGCACAGCATTTACTGCAGACGCACTTGGTTTGGGTATTGGTTTTGAAGGCGGTTCAATTTTTATCACGGTCTTTACGGGTGTACTGGCAGGAACAGCAGTGCCGTGTTTGGCTTGTCTACGAGCAACATCACGTGGTGGTTTAGCAACCGAGTCAACATATGCCAGCTTTAATTGGCGAGCTGGATTAGACTTCGATATGTTAGCTGATATGTTGGCTGTTACGCTTTTAAGCTTCCGCTCCCTCTCGTCGGACCCTCTCAAGTACAGATCACGCCACGTTTCGTGCTCAAGAGGTGCGAGTAACTTGTAATCCTTCTTGCAGTGGACTTTCCAAAGTTCGTTTGTTTTATCCATCAAGTGAGGGTTGAAGTTTTCGATGTTCATCAATTGGGTTGGTGAACACTTTTCTAAAACGGGCTGTAAGAGATAGTAGGGCAAATCCCCTACATATTCAAGTGCATCGATGTTTTCAATCAAAAACCTTGTGCAGCAGTTGACAAGGGAAGGGACTTCGGTAAGATAGCAGCTCTTCTTTCCAGAGTATACAGCTGTTTTCTCTTTTCGAGATGATATGAACATAATCGCATCTTCGTTTGTTAGAACTTTTTTCTTGGAGTAAGCATCAAGATTTCGGGGCAGTGGTCTGTAATTTGGCTGTACCTCTGGCAGTGTTGAGGCGGTACTAGCTACACCAGGCTCCGACTTCGTTTTGGTGGACGCGAGTGGTTCGAAAATTGCCTTCTCTTCATGAGAAGATTCTTTGATGGTTTTTGTTTTTGGAATTGGCGAAATATCTTTTTCCGAGCGCCTTTTGGTGTCCTTAACAGACGATTTCTTGGTTGTTGATGATTGTAGTGTTTTGTGTGGTTTTGAGGAGAAACTTTTCTTCTTTTTAAAATCGACAACATCATTGAGACCCAAACAGGCTTCAAATGTTACATTTGAAGAAGTAAACTCTTCTGAACTGTAAACTGGTACTTTTTTGGTCTGTTTTAATTTGTCAGACTTCCCGCTGCTGCCATCAGCGGATCCTTTGCCGGTAATTTTTTTGGAATCTGGTAACGACTTGGGTTTCGAACCACGACCTTTATCCGATTTAACACTGGGAGGGGTCTCCTTTTTTCCACTCACAGACACAGAATGAGAGCTGCGTGCTTGACTTTCGCATTTCTCATTAAGGGAATGCTGTTTGTCTTTCTTCTCAGTATACTTCAAAGAGTCCGAATCATTCGCAAATTTTAACTTCTTTGATGGCAACTTTATTCCAGCTTCTGCGCCATTTTCATCGGATACCTTACTATGTTTCCTTTTCTGAGATGGTTCATAAGTCTCCGAAACCGCCTTTTCCTTCATCACGGTTTCACTTCCACTTGAAATGAGCTGGGGACACACAAAATCATAATTTTCTCCAACTTCTGCATGCGGATCGTATTGCTTGTATTTCGAACGAGATCCCTGTTTTACCTCAGAACTACTAAGTGAACGATCTTTCTTTGAGGCATTATTCTCCTTGACATGACTGGTTGCATCCACGTGTTTCTTTTTATATTTTTCAGATACACCGCTACCGCTGTGTGATGAATTTTTATACTTATGTTTTTTTTCTTGAAGGTTGCCATCAGAATTTGAAAGCTTTTCGGTCACCAGATTTGAGAAAAGATTTCGCCACTTTTTCAGCACTATTTTGGCTTTATTTCCTACAGCATCGTCTCTTCTCGACAGATTTCTAATGTTCTTTCCGATGTGAGTAGCTTCCAATACTTCAACTGTAATGGGTAATTTAGATAGCTTGTGGATAACATTTAAGATGACCTCGTCTTCAGGATTTTTGTCTAGTTTCTTCTTGTAATGCATCACACTTTCCAATAGAGTCGTCGCCATGACGCGTTTGACATTCGCTTCCATTCAAATCAAAGCATAAAACTCGGAAGTTCGTTGAAGAAAGCAAATCACCCGCTGATTCACCGGCGCGTAGCAATTTTCCCCCCTCAGCCGAAAAATTCTCTGCTGCGCTGTGGCTCCACCTAGGCCAGATTACCGAAAACAGCGTGCTCAGGTACTTTCTGTTTTATTCCACAGCGTAGGTAAGGAAAACAAAGATTACCGCAGGGTTATAGGTTACAAGGCTGAAGGGAGAAAACGGAGAAAAGGATAAAAGGATATTACTCTTCACGTTTTCAGCGCCGGCCGTAGAAAATGGTTGGGCATTGTGCCAAGAATAAAAAAAACCGTACTTCATTAAAATGAAGGAAAATATATTTTCTTTTCATTCGAAATTCTGGATGGATGAAAAACACTTTAAAAGCTTTATGGTGTGGCTAGTGTTTTTAAAATAACAGAGTTTGATGAAGTGTTTTAAACAGAGCCGCTTTAGTTTCTTTTATTTATGTAAGTTGAATTAGACCAAATTAAACCATTAGGGATCACATTTCTCATTTTTCAAAGCCAGTGATAATGACTGATCTTTAATAATAATTAAGTCATAAATTAACAGATAAGACAGTAAATATAATAACCCCCTCAAATTATAATAAAAAAAGTTTACTTGCATGCTGATTACAGAATATTTATCAATTATAACTCTCTTATATCAATTATAAGTTTCTTTCTTTCTTTTTTAAGGTTTTTTTTTTTTTTTTTTTTTTAGCACTAGGGTGCTATTTCACTCAAGCCCAGATTTTTCTCTGCGCAATCTTGTAGATAGGTTTTGTAGACATGAACTGAAACAGTGAACAGCTTTTAAAATGAATTTGCCAGATACCGTAGAGGGGGAGGGGTGGCGGCGTTAATAAAATGTTGAAAGTCGCGAAAGTTTTGCAAGTTTTGATAATTGATCACTAAGTTTGGTGCCAGCACGCGACAATTTATTATAAATATATTATGAGTATAGTTAGAAAATGCCTGGCGAAGACTGTAAAATGTTTTAGTAGGCTATTTTAATATAGATTTCAATTTCGAAGATGTGTTTTATGGAACAGAGAAGACAAATACGGTATAGTAGTACTCATAGATTATGATACACTTTCCAAATAGTATTTATGAAGGTGAAGTATAGTTTGACTATGCCTGGCGAAAATTATTAAACAGTTTTGGTAGGCGATTTTAATATAGATTTCAATTCCGATTAAGTGTTTCATGGTACAAGGAAGGAAAACACGGCACACTCATGGATTATGATGCCCATTCCAAACAGTATTGTTGCAGAAAACTCTGCTCGTTGCCTGGGTTCGTCGTTGTAAAGTCCAGTAGGTGTAGAAAGTTCTAGTAAAGAGTCCACTAGTCAGGATGGAACAACTTTTCTATTAGACTTTCCTCTAACTTTTCGTTTCTTCAAATAAGGAAGCAGCAGTAGCAGGGCACAAGAGATAAAAAATATTTTGCAATGTCTTACAAAAAGTTGAACCCCCTCCCCCCCCCCAAAAAAAAAAAAATTATAGATGGAAGACATTTAAAAATTTAAACATGCAACTTTTCCTAGCATTTATTCCTTTTCCCATATAAACTCCAGATAGTTTCCTCTTATGTACTGCAGCACCATTCTTTGATAAATGATTGATACGATACTTTAAATACCCATATGCTCCTGATAAACTAATATTATCTTATGCATACATGTGAAAGTTTGTCTGCCTTCTATTTCTATATACTAAATAAGAATCTACTCCGTTCGATCAATCGGCCTGACATTTTGCTCTTTTTTTTTTTTTTTTTTTTTTAAACGATTTGTTTAAGGCCATAGGTGACTTTATATTTCTAAATTTTACCAATTATCTGATTTTTAGGGAATTTTTCCAAATTTTCACGTTTAAAAAGCTTTTCCGATACACTGTAGAGTTAAAAAAAAAAAAAAAAAGAAGAAAAGAAAAGAAAATCCAACATGAGATTTCTTTTTATGTACATATAGTTACAGAAAGTGAGATTGACGCCATTTTCATGTTACGAGTTTAAAAATGACTTAGAAAACCAATTATGTTAACGGACTGTAATGAAAAAAAGTTGCGCCGCTCTTGAAATAATTCTGTAATTTCGCAAATTGTGATTAGCATGGGTAAGCTTGGATGTGAGACGAGACGAGATAAAGATTTAGAGATTTCATACGAGAAGAGATAGACATTTTCATCATTACTAGAAATTCTGCCAGACGGGGCAAAGTTTTAGCAGCTGTTTTGCGAGACGAGACAAGCCTACATTCGGTCTCGTAAGTTTAACCCTAAGCAGAATCATCCGAGAATTTTTACTATTTTTTATTAACCTTCGTGAACCACATGACGAGACTCATTCAATTACTACTAGCCGTCCCATACCTGGACTCATTTTAGCGAAAATCATGTCTCTTTGTTTTAACCCTTTGAGGCGCAACCCTTTCCCAATGCTGAAAAAAGGGCAGCCGTTGTCATCACTCGACTTAACTACCAGCAAGGTGGCGGACGATCGAACCGTTCATCGCGTGCCACAGATATAGAGACCCCTTTTTTTACGACAGCTGGCTGTGGGTCTCTAGATCTGTGGCACGCGATGAACGGTCCGATCGTCCGCCATCTTGCTGGTAGTTAAGTCGAGTGATGGCAACGGCTGCCCTTTTTTCAGCATTGGGCAATCTGTCCAGCTGTTCTCGCGTTCTTCCATTTTTACAGCAGATGTCAGTGCTGTTAAAAATAATCGTGACCATTTTTTTACGGGAAATGACGTGCTAAAAAGTAAAGGATTCTCGTGGAGCTCTGTGACCCGCAACTATTTTTATAAAATGAAATCTATTCTTCGGGACTGGCAACAGTCAAAACGTCAGAGTTTGATGTTCCCAGAACGGGAACACTGCGCGTTTAAGGGTTAACTGGATGTTAGAGATCGTTAAAACTAGAGTAATTTAAAAAATTGAGATATGCAAAAATTGTTCAGGGACAGTGCTCGGGAATATCGGAATAGCACGTGTTTTGTTCTGAATTAGACCACTATTGCTTAGGGGGATGCTTGGAGCGGAGGACTTTTTAACCTTTTGCAACCCTTTCCCAATGCTGAGAAAAAGGCAGCCGTTGCCATAGCTCGACTTAACTACCAGCAAGATGGCGGACGATCGAAACGTTCATCGCGTGCCTCAGATCTAGAGACCCTTTTTTGACGCAGCACAGCCAGCTGTCTGTCACTGTTTTACATAATTAATTGATTATAGTACGTTTAAGGCTTGCAGTTTTTTACAGGACTATAAAATATATTCTTATACATTGCGGCCTATACACGCAGATTATTTGAAGTGCACTTGAGCCTGAACACTATATCCGATTGAGTTGAATAAAATTTAAACACTTGGTGACGATCGAGTGGAGTCACTCCAGATTTTTCTTTCTGAATTTTTAGTTTGTCAGAATTTATAAACACGAGGTGTTGCGATTTTTGTTTTCCGGGGTTTAGCTGCATTTTGATTTAATCAGAAAGGTTTTTTTTTTTGTTTTTGTTTTTGAAAAAACAACCACACGTGTAAAAAAGGGGCACACACATGTACGATTCAGGCATTTGCCTGAGGCCCCCAAACTGTTCATTAAAAAATCGTTTTACCTCTAACAACGGTTTGAATTTCTCCGGAGAATAAAATTATACAAAGAACTAGGTCGAATTTTAACCCTCCAAGCGGCTGAGACGTAATCCCGTTCACTTCATTCCAGTTTTTACTGCAATGCATCTATAATTTAAATTATTTATAACACCAAGACATCATAAAATATATTTCGATATTAAAGCTGCATGAAAATTTTGCAGTGAAAACAACTTTACATTATTTGCCCATTTCCAAGACGCTCAGAGGGTTAAATTAATTTAGAAATAATGCAGTTTTCTCACTGTTTACTAAAATATTGCTGCTTTTTATTTTCTTTTACTTTCCATCTTTTGCTTTTAATGTTTGCACAAACGTTACAATTATTTGAGAATTTCGAAATTTTTCTTATATCTAAGTGATTTTATTGAGAAATAAGATTAAAGTGGCATCTGCTTATACAGGGTGAATCTAAACTCTTGGGCAAAATTTTAAGGGGTGATAAGGCGGCACACAATGAGGAATCGTAATCACATAGCAATCTGGGGCGAAAAACGCAGTTTTAACTTACCCGGTAATAATCACTTTTGGAAAAGCATTGATGGTTGTTTGTTTGTGTGTGATTATGGCAACGCTACACTAGGGCGATCTGCCAGGGGGGTGCCTTGGTAGGAGGACTTTCTAAGGGGTTCTAACGCGTATTCACGTTAGTTCTGGAGAAAAGCTACCAAAACTCCAGACCGTTAGATCGACAGCCGCGCGATGGGACCCGAACCCGGGACCTTCACACTTCGGCCATCTACCATTTTCAGTGGCATAACCACTGTGCCATGGTGAGGCGGAAAAGCATTGAGGTGTCCGTCTAATTTCTTAACCAAGTTTCATAAGCAATAGGCTCGTCTCCGAAAACTTCATCCATGAAATAAAATCAACATTTTAAACTATCCTTTTTAGTCTTCTGTTTTCGGAGAAAAATACATTAGTTTCTGGCGAAACGATGGTCGGAAAGTTTTTCCAGCACTTTCATTGTTTTTCCAGCACTTTTTTCCGAAGTGATTATTACAGCTATACGAAGACGACGTTGCCGACCCCACATTGCTATGTGATTCTGGTCCCTTATTATGTGCCCTATCACCCCTTAAAGTTTTGCCAAAGAGTTTAGATTCACCCTGTATAATACGCTAACGTATGCGGTACAAAAACCGACAATATTTCTACCCTGGAACGGCAGAACCTAGATGCAAACCTTAGCGTAATAACAATAATACATGCGGAAAAATCCAAATTAACAGTTCGCTGACGTCAAACTAGTAAATAGATACTAGTAAACAGATAGGCCCTCAACTAGTAAATAGATAAAATATCAAAGGCACCCACGATATTTAGACCTCTATTGTGTTTATATTATTTTGAAACACGTTTCTTCAGTTGAAGTCTTTTCTCGATCCTTATTCACCACTTCAAAGCATTTGTCATTCTATACAAATCCTAGATAAATCGCATACTGCAATAGTGGAAAAATGCATATCTGTACAAACTTGCCAGGAATTCTATGCATTGACCAGTCACTATCTGTACAATACCTGCTTTTCATGCACTAACCGCAAAATACAAAGGGATAGAGATAACACGGACACATTCTGCCCACTGGGAAATCGTCTGGTATTTGTGTAATCCGCGATTTCTGACCAGAAGGATCTAAGGGAGTGGCCACCAGTTAACGACTTACACACTGGGTAGACCTAGGATACGACAAAGTACAAAAAATTTCTTGTTAAATAAAGATTTAATTAAAGCTAATTAGCGTGTCTCGAATCATCGATACGCAAACATTCACCGAATATTGTAAAATACAGAACACATTTAGAATTATTTAGGTTAACCAGTCAAATTTTTTAAATTTATGAAATTTAAATTTCCCTGAAAAAAACTGTTGAAAAAAGTCTGTTAATTTTTTTTTTAACGTTGTATTTTTTTTATTATTATTATTTTTTCCCCCGGTTTTAGTCGTTTAGCATGGGTCACTCGGTGCGGACACACCAGGTGTTAACCTCCTTCAGCCCAGTCATACACAGCTTTGTTAACACCCCTTCTTTATGTATCCTTTACCAAAGTTCCACTGGCGGGGGTACACAAGGCGGGGTTAAGGGGTTAATCTCCCCCTTTGTTGAAAAACTTTTAACATAAAAGTCTATTATTTTAAATTTTAAACATAATGCCTTTGAACATATAGGTTATGTCCATTACCCTAACCCTCTTTTAAGGAAGTCTGCGTACGCCACTGGATCCACAGCCCCCCAACAGAAAAAAAGTATTTTCTTAGTTACACCATACATGGGCAACCCCCCAGACCGCGGCCCGTCACGGCTTTTCATCGCCATGGCACAGTGATTATGTCACTGGAAATGGAAAACGGGCGAAGTGTGAAGGTCCCTGGGTTTGGATGCCATCGCGCGTCCGCCGACCTAAACCGTTCGGAGTTTTCCGTAGTTTTCGCCGAAACTTGGCGTAAATATGTGTTAGGACCCCTTAGAAAGACTCCCATGGAGGGCATCCAACCCAGGCCTAGATCACACGTGTAGATAATTGGCCTTAATCCACAACAACCATACCATAATAACGAAAAGCGTGCGGGAGCCCTAATAATAAAGTACAGGAGCCTTATAACAATACAAACAAAACAAAATCCCATTTATACGGCCAACGACTTCGCTAACATCCTAAATTTATCGGCCGGCAACTTTCCATAGGTTGCCCAATCCTGAGTTACACCTTTGGTTAAAGTAGAACAAAAAATAAAAATGAAATTGCAACAAATAAGTTGAGAACAACAACTATTTTCATATTTTGTGGAAATAGGGAAAATTAAAATTTTTAAACGGAAAATACGATAGAGGCACAAAATAATGCTTTTATCCAGAGCCTTATTATCGCATGGGCAAATCGGGACTTTGCCCAGGGCCCCCGGTTTGAAAGGGCCCCGCAATTTCAAATATTGTACTGAAATATACTTCTTATATCAAAATTTTATGAAAAATAAAACAAATAGATCAATTCATGACCAAATTTTATGAAAAATCAATTTCATAGATGGGGGCCCCAAAATTCATCAATGCCCGGGGCCCACGTTGGTCATAATCAGGCTCTGCTTTTATCTTCTACAATTGCACAAAAAAGTGTGTCTATATTTACTCTTTATTTCTAATCTCCTCATTTCTCCTCATTAACAAATTAGAAACTTTTTTTTTTCTGAAAGTTAGTCGAAAGTTTTAGATATTTTGGTATCACACGGTGCAGTCCGCCCCGCCTCTTCCCTTCCTTGTGACACACCCCTATTTGCAGATAATCGAGAATAAAAAGTAAGGTTACATAAATGATCTGTTTTATTTAGAGGAAATTTTTAATTTTATTTTTTTTTAACTGTAAAACTTGCTTAGAAAAAAAATTCTAAAGAAACCTGACTATTATGTACATGAACATTGCTTTAAATTTACTGACGAAACTGATATGCGATATTGTCAGTTATAATTGAGTTTAGATTTTTTTCCAAAAATTATTATTTTCATAAAATAAGAAATAAATGTAGAAAGTCTGCCCCAAAAGTTATGTGAAAAAAAAAAAAAAAATTGTTTTTTGAAGGAAAACATTCATTGATCTTCGAAGTATGTTCCAGCAACACAATGAATCCGTATTGCTGCAGGTTGTAGCAATATTCAGTTTCATTTTGTCAGATGCCACGAAGCTCTTTCCATAAATAGGAGGGTCTCAAAATGGCGTTCTTTCATGTCCATCTTAAGCTGTGAAAACAAAGAGAAGTCACATTGGTCCAGACTAGGACTATACAGTAGATGGGGAAGCACACGAAAAGGGACCACGTTTAACAAGCTTAATTCAAAGCTTTATTCGGTAGTGTTAGTAGCGACGTCACTGTTACGTCAGTGGGTCCTGCGTCAAAACCCCACTCATTCGCATAAAATACCTTTCTGTGATATCGCTCTATAAGTAATATGCCAACCCTTACGGAAGCTTTTCTGAATTTGCTGCTGTTTGTTACTGAAAATATCCCTCAAAACGTATAATTTCTTCTCTCCTTCTCTTATTTTTTCAGACAATGCCGGCAACATTTAAATGGGTATCGACAGATCAGATAAGGCACACAACTACAGGAATATCTCCGAGCGCCTCACCACGATGCTATCGTAGTGTATCAGTGACGGTTAGTTCTCACTCACGGATTGTCGAAACCATCGGATAAATAGCCCCGACTATGAAATTTGCACTATCACCGTTAGTTGCGCCTGAAACAAGTGGAAATTTTTATACCTCTTGCGACAGCGTCGGAACTCATGCCGATCAACCAATCACAACGCACTGCTTCGTCGCATTTTCCTCTCTTTTCTCTTCCGACGGCATTATTGTCTCTGATGAAAGTCCAGGGGGGTTAGGGACATCGATCCATTAAGGGGTGTGTTTTTCGACAGTTAGAAAAGTCAAAGTTTGCGAGGGAAAGGGAGTCTTTTGTGGGAATGCTTAGCACCCCATAATACACACAATATAAAATACATCCTCTGTCTTGTACTGTACATATCATAAAGAGCTTCTCGCGTGTGTTTATCCTGTCGGGAAAAAACAGTGGTATTTCCGAAAGTGATTCCGACAGCTTCGTGGTAGCACACAGAGCTATTCGTTGGGAATGTGACGCCACGAGTGGGGGAAGACTTATCTGCTACAGAATACTTTCCTATAACATTTTAGTATTTCCCTAGGTTTCCTCTCTTTATTAACAAAAGTGTTTTTCCAAACGGGTATCTCCAGTCAGAGCCCGACTCTCGGAGGCCCTAGGCCCAACACTTTTGCTGGGCCCCTGTGCGGTCATTTCTTGTTGGTCATATCAATTATAATCATGAAATACCAGTATTTCTTCACAATTTCATACATAAGGGGGTTGGGGAACTTTAGCTTCAAACTCTCCAGTACAAAAAGTTTTAACTTAAAGTTTACAAATTTTTAGCTTTTAATGTAGAAGTTATTCTTCAGAATCAGATGACGTCACTTCAATGAATACTTCACGGTGGAATTCTTAGGATAATAATATGACCTCTGTTTTATCCTGAATGTAGTGTAAACAAACCCTTTTGCTCAGCGAAATGTGTAGTCAAAGTACATCTCTTTACCTATTTTTATTGCTGTTAAAAATTTAGCATAACCCATTTCTTTTAGGAATACACCTAACTCAAACTATTTTAATAATTTTGGGCCCGCTAGGGGACCCTAGGTAGTGGTATAGTTGGCCTGTGTGGCCTGCCTCCAGTGCCGTGCTCAAAAAAAGGGAGTGCTGTCCAAGGTCTCTAAGAAACTGTACAATTCATGTGTACTAGACAGTAAAATCACGTTTTGTATTTTAATTTATTCCTTCGCTTTTTCATTTTTCCCGTGTTGTGACTTTTTGATAAATGTCCTGGTTTTTCGAGAAATTCCTGAATTTGCCTGGTTTTTACAATTCAACTTAAGAAAGTGCAGAAGCTTCGAATCTTTTAACCCTTTAACGCGCAGTGTTCCCGCTCTGGGAACACCAAACTCTGACGTTTTCACTGTTGCCAGTCACGAATAATAGATTTGATTTCTATAAAAATAGTTGCGGGTGACATAGCTCTACGGGAATCCTTTACTTTTTAGCACGTCATTTCCCGTCAAAAAATGGTCAGGATTATTTTTAACAGCACTGACACCTGCTGAAAAATGGAAGAATGCGAGAGCCAGCTGGATAGATTGCCCAATGCTGAAAAAAGGGCAGCCGTTGACATCGCTCGACTTAACTACCAGCAAGATGGCGGACGATCGAAACGTTCATCGCGCACCACAGATCTAGATACCCTTTTTGATGCAGCTGGCTGTGCCGGCACAACCAGCTGCGTCAAAAAGGGTCTCTAGATCTGTGGCACGCGATGAACGTTTTGATCGTCCGCCATCTTGCTGGTAGTTAAGTCGAGCGATGGCAACGGCTGCCCTTTTCTCAGCATTGGAAAATTGTTGCGCCTCAAAGAGTTAAAAAAGCCGTTAGGAAGAAACTAAGTACCATCTCTTCATTGACAAATTATCCATTCGGTCCAAAACATTTCTTTCTCCGATTAAGAAAAATTTGATTTATCTTCCATGCACAAAAAGTTGTTATCTGGCCAATTTTTGAGCGTCAGTTTCTAATACGCCGGTTGCTATAACTGACTGAATGTAGAAAAAGTTATTGTAAATCATTTTGTTACAGTATGTTTTGTCCATTTACGCCACATTATTGTGCGAATTGAAAATAAAATAAAACAAAAACTATATCCTATACACACAAAAATCAACACCGGCAGTACGACGGTAGTTTATAATATATATTCATTTATACCAAATGCGAGCTTAATCGAATGCATCGTTTAGGAGCTGGCTCACTTTTAAGTACTTCTCTCTATGGGCCGTAATGTATAAGAAATATTTTTGTAGCCTGTAAAAAAAGCTACATGCAAACCAAAATCAATACAGGTCGTACGACGGTGGTCTACAATATATATACCAAATTTGAGCTCAATCGAATGCACCGTCACCCTGTTGTAAAGTGTCGATGCAAATCAGTTCACAAATGTCCACAGAAAATTCCGGAGTGAACTATATAGCACTGTAATGCTAATATAAAAAACTAAACATATCATGGTGTACGAATACTTACATACGACTTACTAGAGTACGAATACGTGGTGCTGCAATTTTGTGATATTCAGTAGCGTAGCCAGGATTTTATTTCAGGGAAGCTCGGTATCAAATTGTAAGCTAAAGTTCAGTTCCAAGCTAAATATCAAATTGTAGGCTAAAGTTCAGTTGCAAGCTTAATATCAAATTGTAAGCTAAGTGAAGTGTCCCATTTGGGAGGGGGGCACAGCCCCCCCTCTTTGGCTTCGCCCCTGGATCTGTTGAAAGCAAATGGCAGACAAGAAATTTCAGCGAGCAGTGAAAAATGTAGCTTTTACATTATAGAAACATATAAAACATATCATTGAGTAGAATTAATTATCAAAAGCAGTTTTTTAACGATGGGGAAGGGGGCGAGGAGTTCTAAGATCCGCGACTCTATACGAAATTTTGAAAGGTCAGTAAATATATTTTGGCCAGGGTCGCTAAAACGCCATGAACGCCCCTGGATATCTCTCTCTTCTCCTTTTCCCTGTTTCTCTCTCTGTTGAGAGGATGAAGAGTCAGTTGCATGCATCTTCACGGCACACTAGCGCCGCCACCGGTGCGAACACGTTCTGGGGTCGCGTGACGTTTTGTGTACAGGCGGGCGAGAGAGAGAGAAATATGACGTCATCTGACGGGCACGTGAACCAATGAAAGAAATTGCAGTCAGAACAACGCGAAACGTTCGCAGAGAAACATCGCGCGAAGCATCGTGCTTGCTTCTTCGGTTATGGTACATGCTCTCTTTGATGTGTGCTAGTGAAATGTGTGTGCATTCCGAACTTTAACGGAGCAGTGCTTAATTATTGGGTTTTATTTTTAAATTTTGTGAATGCTCAATATGGATACCATGACGTGGGAGGAACCCTTGCCCCACAGGATGAAAGTCGAAAGGTGAGACCTGAATTTGTATTTATATATTTTTTTTTCTATGCCGGATAATTTTTTTTTCCCACCGCACCTAAGAGATTTTGGATCTAACCCTTGTGAGGACAATTTCTAGATGATTAATCACTTTGGTAAGTTTTTCAAAAAAAAAAAATTAAATTATTAAAAAACAATATAATTTTTAAAAATACGACAACACTATTCTCCTATATCCCATTTGCAAATAGAAACATTTTATTACTAATTTTGAGGACAAAGAATTCTTACAGTGGAAACCATAATTTAAAATAAACCGGCGCTATCCTAAAGTTTATGGAAAACTTTCTCATTAATGTGATATATACCGTATTGGACCGAATTTAACGGGACCCCGAAATTTTTCATCACGATAATTTTAAAAAATCCTACATTTAGGCCTCGAATTTAGCGCGAGTCAGGTTTTTTTACGGGCAATGATCAGTCAAAAAACACCGCGTTATATTCGGGCCAATACAGTATTTACATTATGTAATATTAAATTTGATGTATTTTTAGAAAAAAAAATCGTGTTTGTAATTTATGTTCTTTATCGGTTATAGTTTCATTTTTTAAAAATATAAACCCAGCCCTTCAATTAGGTTCTGATTAACTCATCCATTTAAGGGAAGCAACTAAAAGTAAAGGCTCGAATATTTCATGATTTTAGGGACCCTATTGAAGTTTCGAGAGGAAGCACAGTAATCAGGCCATCCATACAGTTTTCTTTTGTGATTGATAAGATATTTATATGTATATTAACTAATATTTTATAATTTTTTAATGTACCCTATCTATATACAGTAAATGTGTTTCACTATTTTTATAGCGCCAATGCGGTTTAACTATATGGGGCTTAAATATGTTACTGTTAATTATTGAAAAGTATTTCGTTGTTGATTTTTATAAAACATTTTTCTGCACCATAAAATACTCTTTACAATAATCGCAATTTATTTTAGTACGAGAATTTTCTCTTAAGAAAAATCTCATGTGAACATCATAGGACTTTCTTGTACGTCTATTAAATTATATAATTTTTTTTGTGAACTTTATAAAAATTTATTTAATTTGAAATCGAGATAGGATAAAATGTGGTGTTACGGCCAATTATCTGCTCGAGAGATCTAGGCCGAGAGGTGGTGGTGGGAAATTGGGACACTTTCTGGGGATACTAACTCGTATATACGCGAAGTTTCGGAGAAAACCGAAAACCAAGGGAAAATCCGAACGGTTAGGTCGGCCGACGCAACCTGGTTTTGAACCGAGCACCTTCCCTCTTCCAGTTGAGAACGTAAACGCTCTCACCCACTGGTCGGGCTGAGATAGGATAATTCATAATAAGGTTTGGCGATTTCTCGACAAATCGCCTTTACTCAGAGACCTCCTCCCGAAAAACCTGCCTCACCATGGCGCAGTGGTTATGCCACTGAAAATGGTAGATGGCCGAAGTGTGAAGATCACGGGTTCGGGTCCCATCGCGTGGCTGCCGATCTAACGTCTGGAGTTTTGGTAGGCTTTCTCCAGATGTAACGTGAATACGCGTTAGAACCCCTTAGAAAGTCCTCCTACCAAGGCAGCCTCCCCCTTGGCTGATCGCCCTAGTGTAGCGTTGCCATAATCACACACAACCAAACTCATGGAAGACCGACTTTCTATACTGCAGAGGGTGGTCTCTTTAGGGAGGTACAATAAAATACAAATAGATCCTAATGATTGAATTTCATAAAGTTATTGTTGCAGAAGTGATACTACCTCTATAATTTTAGATAGATCATTTGAAAATTTATTTCAACACTACACTATGGGGGAAACTACTAATTGTGTTTTCCAATCTTGCCGTTTTATTAAGAATTTAGAGGTTGTTAAATTTTTTTCTGGAGATGGTGCTCATTTAAGCTTATGTAAAAATTTACTTTCATTAATTATTTACAAATGCTTAAGAACTGGCCGATTTGATTTGGGGAAATAAATGTACGTCATATGGCCCACCTTAAATGCCCTATATGGTCTCAAAATGCTTTAAAAAATAATTTAATTATATTTCCTTTAGTTGAGTCTCTAAATCATTTGCATGTAATCAAAGCTTAATTTGCATGGGTGGTCGCGGTAGCTCAGCTCCTCCAGTACATTTTTTTAGAACTCCTGTACTTTATTATTAGAGCTCCCGCACGCTTTTCGTTATTATGATATGGTTGTTGTAGGATTAAGGCTAATTATCTACACGCGGGATCTAGGCCTGGGTGGGATGCCCTTCGTGGGGGTCTTTCTAAGGGATCCTAACCCGTTTATACTCTTAAGCTTGGAAGAAAAGCCAGTTAAACTCGGAACGGTTAGGTCGGCGGACGCGACCTGGTTTCGAGCCAGGCACCTTCCCTTCTCTTAGAAATTGGCTTCTATAGGTAATAAATTGTGGAATGGTGGGGGCTATTGCTCCGTTTACTCTGAACGACTTTGACGCAGGGAAGTTTTCAAATTTTCATGAAATGTAGTATTTATGTATTTTTATGGGAAAAAGTGGAAGTTCTGTTCTGATTTTTTAAAAATTTAGATTTTTATTAACAACTGAAATTTCCACATCCTACTTTATGAATTAGTATCTAATTAAAAAATTCTACTAATCTCTACTTAAAAAATTCTACTGCTTTCAGAATATATATGCATATATATGTACTTATAAATGGTTGTTATTTTGAGTATTAGTATTAATTTAATGTAGTATTTAATATTAATAACGTTGCTTAACATAAAAGGCTTGAAAAATATTTATCGATCTACTGGGTCGTCCTTATATTTAAATTTTTTTTTGGAATTTTCGAATTTTTATCCCGGCCCGAATATTAGATGCAAATGTGTTACAGGCCCAGGCCGGGCCTACAAATTCAAGAATCGTCAGGCTCGAGCCGGTCCGGGACTTAAATTTCAGGCCCGTGCAGGCAGGTCTCTAGTTAAGAGTGCTCTATCAATCATGGAGATGTCTGGACTTTATCACTTTTCTCATTGTTAGTAATCTCTAAACTAAATAAAAATAAGGTGACTATCCCCCTGACAGAGAATTGCCAGCCTAACTATAAAGCAGATAATGACTGTCAGGTTTATCGCACTGTCAATCATTTAACAAAAATACTCCAGAATGACCATTGTTGGTCAGTGCTACCTTGTCAATCGGTTACTTTGTAACTGACGGATTAATGCAATCTTGTGTGTGTGTCGGGGGGGGGGGGGTTATTTGTTTATTTGCCGGGAGAGGACAGCTCGCGTCACTGAATGTGTCGCTTAGAGCTACACATACGTCCTTCCCGGAATTTTCCGCCACAATTTGGAACCTCATCAGAAGGTGGGGGGACGTCTGAATATTGGCACCCCTCGGAAACTGCTAGCGACCGCCGAGAGGACTTTCGGAACCACGGATTTAACGTGCACGTACACCGCATGTACACGGTGGTCTTTAGTGGTACGCCAGTATCGAACCCACAACCTTCCGGTTACGAGTCCAACACCTTAACCACTGTGCTACCACGGACCGGGGAGGGGGGGGGGGGAGGGTTAGTTGGAGGATTAACATACACATCCATTTCATTGAAATAAAATTGGATCTTTTACATTAATTTCTTTTTTCTAGGGAGGGTCAGTCGCCCCCTCCTCGCCCTCCCCCTTTTGATCTCTGCCTGCACTGTAAGTTATAAATTCGAAAAACGGCAGTCATAGTTTTATGAATTGAATAGATAAATTACAGAACTCCTGTTTCATGCTCACTAACTGAAGTTATCAATAACAATTTCGTTGATAGCTGCTTTTCCTTTAATTTTCTGTCGTGCCGTTTCATATAAATCAAAGAATGGGTTGATAGTCCTATTACCTCATTCAATTTCTATTACCAGTGTTTCTTGTGAATAAGATATTTCCCTTTATTCATCAACATTGTTTTGTCGTCATGTTTCGTGTGACAGCACATTGTTCCTGTGAAAATTATTTTGCATTTACAACCTAGAACGTTGACTTTAAATGTTTCCATGTTAGTGAATCCATTGTGTTGCGATTTTAAACAGAATATTTTTAATGTTTCCTAAACTGCTTTGTCTGTTTAGTTTGTATGCGTGCTTTATTAGGCATCTATGCGCATTACTTTTTGGTTTTTATTGATTCAGTAAAGAAAGATTTCGTTACATTTTTATAATTTTCAATATTTTATAGCATTAAATTCTTTCGTTGTGCTTGATAGTGGCTTGTCATTTCATCTCTTCTCATCTCTTTTTTTTTTTTTTTTTTTTTTTGTTATTTTGACTGATATCAATTTGAGATTGATCATTTTTTGTTAGTTAAAAACTGAGTATATTCATATCTTTAGTGGGCACATTATAGCCAAACTTTTAATGTCTGCCATATGCTTTCTCTGTAGTTAGGGTTGCCAGGTCGCCAAACCAAATAGCCGGACAGACCAGCCAGTTTAGCCGGACATTGGGGTAAAAATGTCGGACAGCCTACAATATTGAGGATTTTGTCTCAGTATTAATAGGTACGACAAAAAAAAAAAAAAAAAATTATGTAAAATCAAGCTTTTTTGATTATTACCATAAATCTTGCTAAATTCTAATGAAATATAAATAACATCGAATGCCAAGTCAGTTCAAGTACTTTATTACTAATCAGCCAAAGTCACCAGTAAAAAGGCTAACAAAAGCCGGACATCGTTAAGATTGGCCGGACACGCAATCAAAAAGCCTTACTATGTCCGGCTTTATCCGGACGCTTGGCAACGCTATCTGCAGTAAACCCTTCTAATCAGCTTCGAAAAAAACTTTCTCCCTACCTCAAATGATTATACTCCCTTTGAGCAAGCGCAGGCTACAACTTGGTTGTTAAATTAGCTCTTTTTCATTTGAAAACCAACTTAAAAAAGAAAAAGAACTGTTACAGTACGCGATTAGAGAAATCCCCCTTATCCTAAAGCGGGTGCAGTTAAAAAACCCGCCTATCGTCGCATTATCACTGGCGTTGACATTCACACTAAGCCTGGAAACACATTTCACTGAAAGAAGAGGAGCTTTGCCTCGGCTTTGTCTGGACTCATTTGCATCCCGCTCACGTCAGCATTTAACTGGCAAAATGGATTCATTTTGTATTCCACGGTTAGGAGGCAAGATATTTCGAACATTGTTTCTCTCCGTGTAATCGGACGGAATAATTTCCCACATACAGAAGTTTGTGGATATTTTCGAATTTTTTGGCTGGAGATTTCTTTGAGAGATAAGAGGTTACCTTACCTGTGATGCCTTTTCTGTTCTAAGATTAACTCTTTAACGCGCAGTGTTCCCGCTCTGGGAACACCAAACTCTGACGTTCTGAGTGTTGCCAGTCACGAAGAATAGATTTGATTTCTATAAAAATAGTTGAGGGTGACATAGCTCCACTAGAATCCTTTACTTTTTAGCACGTCATTTCCCGTAAAAGAATTGGTCACGATTTTTAACAGCACTGACATCTGCTTGAAAATGGAAGAATGCGAGAACAGCTGGATAGATTGCCCAATGCTGAAAAAGGGCAGCCGTTGCCATCGCTCGACTTAACTACCAGCAAGATGGCGGACGATCGAAACGTTCATCGCATGCCAAAGATCTAGAGACCCTCTTTTGACGCAGCTGGCTGTGCCGCACAGCCAGCTGCCGTCAAAAGAGGGTCTCTAGATCTTTGGCATGCGATGAACGTTTCGATCGTCCGCCATCTTGATGGTAGTTAAGTCGAGCGATGGCAACGACTGCCCTTTTTTCAGCATTGGGAAAGGGTTGTGCCTCAAAGGATTAAGCAACTTTTACAGCGTAAGAGAAAGGAGATTTTATCAATACGCATAGCTTTAATGGACGACCTCTGGTGGGGGAGGGGGGGGATGGCTTCAGAGACTGTAATGAAATTTAGTAGCATGATCAGCAACGACTGAAACAATAAATGGTGGTATTTTTGGAAAAAAAAAAGAATAAATTTTAAAACTCCTAAAATTGCTATTTTTCCTTTTTTGTGGGGTAATACATTAAGTATTTCAGTTTCCGCCTTCTTCAAAATAGCGTGTTATTAATTCACTAATTCCAGACGACTTTTTTAAAGAATTATTTTTCTTTCCAAAGAAAGTGCTTCTTTTGCAAAAAATTTTGGGGTGGTAGAACCTCTCACGGTTCTGAATATGAACTGGAGACAACATAGAGCTAATGCTATTTTGATGGAATTTGAAATTTTTGAGATGGCAGTATAACAATCTGTTGAAAATTTTGCTTGGGTGAAATAAGCTTTTTTAAATTCAGCCCCCCCCCCCGAACAAACAAAAAAAATCTGTATTCGCCACTGAGTCTTCGTTGAGTTCGTCTTATCGTTAATGCTTGTGGTGGACCTTTCGTACCGTTGTTTCTTTATTTTTCTTACGAGTATTGCTAAAAAAAGCCTTTGTATTTAAAAATGAGCGATTTTTTTAAATGGGTGTTTTTCGCAGCTAGTTACATTTTGTGAGCTACTTACCACACGGAAAAAAATAAAAATAATTAAATATAAAATACACTAGCACTAATTTGAATTTAAAAAACTACTAAGAAAAAAAAAAGAATAAAAATGCAGTTTTTATTTTGAAAGTATTTTGAATGCTGCTGCGCCATTGTGCACTTAGGTGCATTTATCTTGCATTTTTGCGTTGGCATCAGTCAGCTCTCTCTTTTTGTTTCTTCGCCTCACGTGCTCAGAACACGTGGACAGTGAGGGGCAACGGTGGGAAGAAAGGGAATTGTTGGCTGCCAGCCAACTAAAGACCTTGCGAAAGGCGAGAATTCGATTCCGATCTTACTGAATTTTAATTAGCAGCATTTCGGGTAAATTTTCATCACATGTTTCGTCTTCTTGAGGTTGAGATAATATGATGTAATTAATAGTATGGGTCAGTATTCCCGCGCTTTTCAGCGATGATGGAAAGGTACTGTTGAATTAAATGCTTTTTAGCTCAGTTTTTCGATGTGCCTTTATTATTATTCCTCATCTTTTGTAGGATTTTGATAAGTTGGAAAGACATTTTGACAGGTAGCCAGAGGGTAGGCCTGGGGTGCTGCTCCCCGCACTGCAAAAAAAAAAAAAAAAAAAAAATGGATTTTTAATAGAAAATTTTCTTCGTGAACGTTCCTTTTTCTACATTTTGCGATTCATTCTTCCCTTGAAATTGTTTTCTATTTACCTAGAAATAAGTCTATACCCTATTCCCCACCCTACCCTAAAGTGAACACTATTTTTAAGAGTTTTATCGTAAATCACTAAAAAAATAATAATAATAATAATAAAAGGAAAGCATATGTTAATGCTAAAGTCTCATGATTCAGATTGTCTGGAAGAAACAGAGCAGCTGATGGAACTTTGGAAGGACTTAAAAAAAAAAAAAGGGCTGCGCTGCATTCTGTTAAATTTTGATTTTTAAAACATTTTTTCTTGGAGTTTCGTCGCTGATACAGATTTATCGTTTATTTCATTGTTTAGTACAGTTTATAAAAAGACATTCTAAGAAATTTGAAGTGCTTAACACAAAGGCATAGCCAGGGGATGGGCGGATGGGCCATAGGGATCTTGGCGGCACCCCGAAATTTCGAATTTTTGTTAATTGGAAGTCAAAAATCAAACTTTTTTGTGAAAAATTCTATCTTTTCCTCCTTTTGACCTCCACCCCCCCCCAAAAAAAAAAAAAAAATTCTCGGTACGTCCCTAGCTTAAAATATATCTATACCTGTCTATCCTATGTACCTATCTATCAGTATAATCTGTAATATAGATAGCTTGTAGTTATAGTAATTGAAAAACTTTGTAAAAAACACACATAAGAAGTAACTTTGTAAAAAACACACATAAGAAGTAAGTCCTTTTACTTCTTATGTGTGTTTTTTACAAAGTTTTTTAATTACTTTATCGTTTAACACCAGTATTTTGAGTGTTTTTTCTGTAGCTTGTAGTTATGTACGAAAATCTTTAGATTTTTGTCGATCACACAAATAAGTTAATGGTAATACCTGATATAAGTGCATTTACAGAGCCTGATGATAACTAACAGGGGCCCCGGGCGTTGAGGAATTTGGGGGCCCCCATCTATGAAGTTTGTTTTATTTTTCATAAAAAATTTTGATATAAAAAAGAATATTTCAGAACAACGTTTGATATTGGGGGCCCTTTCGAGCCAGGGGCCCTGGGCAAAGTCCCGATTTTGCCCATGCGATAATAAGGCTCTGTGCATTTAAAACCATCGAGTGGAAGAATATATTTCTTCATGAAGTAGTGGTTTAGGAGAATTGTAATGCCACATAGAAGTTGATTTTTTGTACAGTACTTTTGTACTAAAACTATATTTGTAGGTACAGTATACAGTTAGAGAGAAGGAAAGAGAGATAACACTTATACAGTAGATTAAATTGGTGTAAGTAAAAGTAATTGTGAAAGATATTTTAAAACCTAAAGAAATTCAATTCTGATTCATATATATATATATATATTTTTAATGTCTGTATACATAAGGAATAATCTTAGTGCACTTTTGACTTATTTTAATCATATTCCCTGATGTTTTTACATTTCTCGGTAAAGCTGGTAGTTAGGGACTTATAAATTCTAATGGATGTCAGTTTGCCACATCTTATATATTCTGACGATTTAACAGTTTTAAAAAGTTATTATTATTGAAACACGATAAGAAATAGAAACTCCTTTTTTTAATTTCTTAACACATTGCGTTCGACCTCAATTCCGACTTTCAGATGTGAACCGGAGTTTCTCCCGTTATGCTCCCCTCCGCCTGCCTGCCTGCCTAGTCTCGATGCAAAGGCTTGTTTCAATTTTGCATATGCGTAATGGAAAGTGTGTCAGAAAATACGGTCATGTTCGAGGTTGATGATTTTAAAGGCAAAAAACAGAGAAGGGAAGCGGATTCGGTTTGCGTTTTCTGATTAGTTTGGCACAGAATCGAACTTCCACAATTAGCGGGTGGGAAAGCGCCACTGGCCGTGACTTCGGATGGATATCGATGTATTTGCAACATTAACCCTTTGAGGCGCAACCCTTTCCCAATGCTGAAAAAAGGGCAGCCGTTGCCATCGCTCGACTTAACTACCAGCAAGATGGCGGACGATCGAAACGTTCATCGCGTGCCACAGATCTAGAGACCCTTTTTTTGACGACAGCTGGCTGTGCCATCTGTGGCACGCGATGAACGTTTCGATCGTCCGCCATCTTGCTGGTAGTTAAGTCGAGCGATGGCAACGGCTGCCCTTTTTCAGCATTGGGCAATCTATCCAGCTGTTCTCGCATTCTTCCGTTTTTCAGCAGATGTCAGTGCTGTTAAAAAATAATGGTGACAATTTTTTTACGGGAAAGGACGTGCTAAAAAGTAAAGGATTCTCGTGGAGATATGTCACCCGCAACTATTTTTTATAGAAATCAAATCTATTCTTCGTGACTGGCAGCAGTCAAAACGTCAGAGTTTGGTGTTCCCTGAGCGGGAACACTGCGGTTAAAAGGCTAAGGTTGATTTTTTTTTCAGCAGTTGACATTTTTGCTCAATACTGATCTTTTGTGGATAAGCGGACTTTTTTAGGGGTTTCTAACGCCTATTCGCGTTGCCCATTATTGGAAATACATTCAGTGTGAAACTAAGGGAAGGACCGATTGTGCCGATATTGAGATACAGATATTTTTGAAATGCTTAATGATTGCTGTGGATATATTGGCGATGTAATATAATGACCATACCAAAAGTAGTTTAAAAATCATGTTTGCTTATTTTAGTATTTCTAAGAAACATAACACGTAGGAAAATACACGGTGATATTAAAAATAACTATTAGCGAATACTGTAAAAAAAAAAAACGAATGTTAATAGTAATTTTTTACTACAATCATCAATCAAATTATGACATTTTTGCCTACCCATTTAATTTTTTAAATGTACTCATTTGGCAAAGAAAAACTTGTTTAACATTTAAAAAATTTTAAGTACAATGCATGATTTAAATCTCTTAAAAACTTGCGTCAACTAAGTGAATTTTTCGAACATTTGTCGTGCCTGTGGCGTAGGAAATGCAAGTAGGCTCAGGGGCTCCAGCCTCGCCCATATACTTAGGAAAGAAGAGAAAAAGTAACCACAGATGGCGCGCGCGGACGCAAAACAGTACTTTCTCAATTCGTAGAATCGGTGGCAACATGTTGACCCCCCCCCCTCCCCTCCGATGAAATTATTGAATTTATACGCTTCTGTTTCGTGGAAATTTTGCGGAATTTGCAATTGTTCCTGAATAACGTGCATGTGGTTTATCAGCATTTCTATCTCGTGGTACTTATTGCAGCGTTCCTGCGCCTCGTGTCAAGGATTCGTATTTAAATGCAGCTTTGAATGCTTATCCAACGATAAATAATATCCGATAACAGCTGACACACGAGCAAAAGGCGGAATAAAAAAAAAAAAAAAAAAAATCTGGGGGTTGCACTTGTTAATTTATCTGTTTATTTCTTCTGTCACATGCGGTTGCTTCACGCAAAGGAAAAACGTTATTTCTTCACAAAAAAAAAAAATAAAATAAAATAAAAAATGCACGTGCTTAAAAATTGTGCTTTCTCTTTTGTGAGCAGTTATCGCTTGAAAGACACTTTGCACTTCGGTTACAGAAACGAACTTAGATAACTTATATATAGAAGGGCAGAACTTTTTCTCTCGAACAAATAGTGGGAGTACATATGTTAGACTAAGGAGGTCGCAAGCACTTGTTTACGCACATTTGCGATTGTATTCGTAAACATTTTTTTTTTTTTTTTTTTTACTCCTCTACTCAGTGCTTGAATGGTTTCTAAAATAAAATGGTGGTAAATTTTCTTGTTCTAAGGCACATCTGTTTCATGTTACCAATGCCGTTAGCTCATTAACCAATGAAAGTGTTATTTTCTTTAAATGAAATCAGAATAATAATTTAAATATGCGTCATTCTATTTACACAATAACGAGGGAGAAAAAAATTCGAAACAGAAAGAGGGGGGGGGGGTAAGGATAAATAGCATATCACCCACAACACTCGCTGGAAAGATAAGTATACTAGAAAGAAAATATATATATATATATATATATATATATATATATATATATATATAAAAGAAATTTTAAAAATCGCGATACCCGAATTGGAATACATAATGTCCTTTATATGACATCATTGCGTATAATTTTATTTTTATGATGAAGATATAACCCATGATGCATTTGGTGTAATAAACATTATTTCTGACAGTATAGTTAAAGCAGTTTTGAGTTATGTTCTTTTTTAAGAAAACATTTACTGGGAGAGAAAATTTAAAAACCCCCCCCCCCTTTACGAAATTGTCCGCTTAATATTTAAAAAGTGTT
This sequence comes from Cheiracanthium punctorium, assembly GCA_038373885.1. Taxonomy (NCBI): domain Eukaryota; kingdom Metazoa; phylum Arthropoda; class Arachnida; order Araneae; family Cheiracanthiidae; genus Cheiracanthium; species Cheiracanthium punctorium. The sequence continues at coordinate 71,043 of JAWZYV010017329.1, forward strand.
TCTGGAGATTCCTTGACAAAGGAATGGGAGCAAGTTTGTGTATTGCTACTCTTAAAAGTGACGTCTTAAGCGGAGTGGGTAAAAAACAGCGATGCAATAAGCGGAGTACAATAAGTGAAAAGGCGTAGAAAAAAGGTCAGAACTTTTAAAAGATAATTCATTATGCGGAGTGATGTCTTATCCAGGTGACTTACTAACGAAGTGGGACTGTATAGCACTTGTAGTACTTTCACTAAAAAGCACTGAATACAATTCTACAGTTTGTTGTTTATAAATATATTTTAGAGGCGAAATTCTACTTCAAATAAAAGAAATGGTGTTTAATAAATGTTATTGAGATTCATGAGTTTTTTTTAAACTCCAAAGGGTGTGTACTGTACATGATCCATATTTTTTGTTGTAAATTTTGCACTATTGCCAATCGGGTAAAATTAATAGATTCCAAAACAGTGTTTTCGAATTCGGGCCCTGTCAAACACTTGTTTCGCCTCTGGCTTCCAACACAAGTTGCAGCCCTTCGTTCGCATGCTAATCGAAAGTGTGTCAAAGAATACGGTCACACTCAGAAGTTCACGATTTTTATGTAAAGTGGGAAGGGAGGGAAGAACAGAAGGAGAAAAAAAAAACAACTCAACCCTCCTCCACCTTCTTAAAAAACGAAAACGATCATCTGAGGAATTGAACAGAGATCGTGCGGGAATCGTTTTTTTCTGACACAGATTTCACTGAAACGTAGAGAATTTTGAAGGTTAACGTCATTGCGCTTGTGACCCAGTGCTCTGGAAACCCGCTTCGGGACCTCGGTGGTGGTGCGAAATTTCCGGAAGAGATCGGTGTTTCCGTTTTTCTCTTTCTGGAAGGTTTGCCGCACTGAGTGGATTTCGAAGCTTTATAAAAGAATACATTTTTCAGTGAACTATTAGAATTATTGGTAGTTCTTAGATTGTCTTTGTGTGTGTATATATGTTTGGCGAATAAAGGTACATTTTAAAACATCGAATCTTAACGATTGGAAATAATTTTTTTCTTCCCTTTTTTCATATTTAGTGTTTATTTTAATTTAGAGTTTATAATGCATATTTTAGAAACAGATATACAAGTTCAAACTCAATGGTAGTTTTAGAAATTTCAAGTTTGTGGTTGGGAACTCAGAATTTCGCCTAGGATGTGTTTTAATGATGAGCTGAACGCAGCATGACATTTACAGGTTTTTTTTGGGGGGTGGGTGGGGAGAGGGTCATAGTGTAATGTTAACATGATCCAAATCGCCCAAGATTACAAATAAAAAGGCTGACAGTAAAATAATAATCGTTCTAAACTATTTCTTAGTTGTGAAATGAGTTTTATACTTCTGTATATTTCGAATTGTAATTAATTATTGCAAACTAAATGCCAGGTTGTATTTGTGTGTGAGATTCCAGCGTTAATGCATAACTGCTGCTGAAGTCAAATATTTACTGCTGGTTGCCAACAATCTATGCATGATGGACTTTTTATATTGTTCCGTATTTTTTTTTTTTTTTTTTTTTTATTCTGTGAAATATATTTTTGGATTATTGGCGATTGAACAAGAAAACTTTTAGTTTTCTTTGTTGTAAACTCTTTAGTTTCCTTAAAAACTTGTCACTGCATTGAGTTCCAATATCGATTTTTCTGTTTTTGTATTCATATATTATCGATTTTAAAAAATTATATTAATATGGATAAGTTTATATTAAATTTCTTTCACATTACAGCTACATAAACGTTCGTATTTTAGGATGCAAGTTTGTAATGAAAGTTAATCTTGCCCCATAAGATCACAGAAACAAATTTTTCTCTATTTCAATGTATTCGTACAAAACGAATAAAAAATAGAGAACAAAAAAGTAAAAACAGACCTTTAAACATAGCAAAACTTTTAATTATCATAAGAAAAACCTGCGGCTTAAATTTGCCAATTTATTGTTTCTTTCGTTTTTATTTTTAAGCCGTACCTTTACTTAAAAAGGAAAAGACCAAAAATATATACATAATTACAATTCATAATGGAATTATTTTAATAAAACATGACACAGAATGGATTATCATCAAAATATAATATTAGAATGAGTTTCTTTACGATTTCTATTGTCCAGGAGTATTTTCTCATATTTTGTATTCCTATAAAATAAAAAAAAGAGAAAGACCATTTTCTTGCAATACAATTTGTGCTTCACATAAAATGCTAAAATGCTCCGAAATTATTTTAGAATAATGCAGAAAGTCTAGTAAACGATTTAAATTACTAACAACTTGTATGTATAACAGGTTTTACGGAAAGAAGACATCGAATGCTAGTACATGAGGTGGCATAGTTTTTTAAAGAATAATTCGCGTGTTATAGAAAAATCAATTTTACTTTAGGACGAATCGCGCATACGCAGGAGTGCTTTCCCTAATATCTTTTCCATGGCGACAATTGCAATCTAAAGTGGTTACATTAACGGTAATGTAATATCTTAATTTATTCAAGAGATTTTTCGAGGCCTTATGAGTTTAGTTGTTTCCAATTTCTGATAGAAGCATCTTTCCGGTATCTTCGTCACGCCGATTGGAAATTGGGTCAAGTTCTGGATACGCGCGCACCCGTCTTCGTTCTCACGCGTCCAACCGTGTGACCTTATCGGTCACGTGGACTGAACGCAGTTGGAATGTAAACAACGTCACGTGGTGGAGAATGTGGTTCTTCTTTTCTTCTTTCTGTACGCTTGTTTTCCCAGCATCCCATGTTAGACGGCGCTGCATTAAACGCCTCAATACTTCACTTATATAACGATATTTGGTCTAGGTAGATGAGGGAAAATATTTTCTTTTTCTTTCACCCTTTTCTTTTACATATAAGCTCTGAAGTGGTGATTTATTTTGTCTTGAGGAGGTTATTATTATTTTAAATGTATATTGTGCGAGTGCTGAGTACACATCATACTTAATTTTTAAAATAAAGATATTATCAAAACTAAAATTATTCAATATATTAAGAAGAATTATTCACGAAGTTACTGTATAAAGTTTTTTTCTTTAATTATGTTTGCATAGCCATTTATTTCTTGAGGCAAAGAAAGATCTCCGTACATACACAGAGTGAGAGAGAGAGAGAAAGTTAACGTTTAAATTACATAACTTAGCATTAAAAACATAGATAAGATTAAATTAAACTCTAAGTACATTTATAGGATCTTCCCCTTTAAATATACTCACCAATCCACTTCTGGGAAACAGCCTTTCTTACAACCAATGTTAAAATTAATTTATATTTTTACTACATCGTATTTTAAAAACTGACTTTCTTTTACCTCGAGATTTTATTTATTTAATGAGGGGTGAACAATTCTTGACTGTTTCAAAATCGCTGTTTTTTCTCATAAGTGCGTATACCCCTAAAGCGAGTACTCAGACTTTGCCCTATATTGTAGTTTCAGATTACTGAACACCCTATTTGAAAAGTTTGCTTTTTTTTTCTTTTTTTTTTCCCCCTCCTTTTTACTAAATATTTTTCTGGTTATTATCTGTCTAGTATATTTATTATAACTCTGAGTGGAACTGCCAATGCACACCCAGGAGAGGGGCTAGGGTGGCTCTCCCCCCTTCCCTTTAGATATTGTTTACGGGTAACATTTTGGAGCATTGTTAATTTTGTGTAAGTCAAATGAGTTTTTTTTTTTTTTTTTTTTTTTTTTTTTTTTTTTTTTTTTTTTTTTTTAATATATATATATAAACTAGCCCCAGCTAAAAAATTGACATTGTTTTAGCGTATCATTTTCCTTTATTCTACATGTTTTTGCCACAATCTTTCTTTTTTTTTTCTTTAAAAAAAAACAAAAAAAAAAAAGAACGCCTTCCCAGAGGCGTATCGTAAGCCTTGGCAATGCAGAGGGGGGGGGGGCACAAGCTGAAGGGGAGGGCTTTAAAGAATGGGAAGTAAATATAGGAAGGAAGTTTCTGTGGCAGTACCGCTATACCATTTTTGTAATAAACTATAATCCCTATCTTTTTTTATTTTATAATTTTCCTTAATTTGTGCACTACTTCATTTGTCCACCATGCACTTAAATTTAATTTTTATTTATTATTATTCAAAGAAAAAATATTTTTGTTTTTTCACTATGTATTTGCGTAAGCTAATTAATTTAACATGGCGGTGTCTTAGTATTCGAAAAAACTGTTTCAATTGAACCCCCTCCCCCCCACAAAAAATCACACCTTGTAGAGTTGAAACAAGCAACGCCCACCCCCTTTTCTTTTATCAAACTAAGTAAATAATTCATTTAAAGTGTTAAATATTTTTATTTTATACGAATGCACTTATTTCCGAAATGCTTCGCTTAAGAAACTACTTTTCTTAACGACCTTTATGGTCGAACAAGAACTGACCATTCTGGAGAGATATCACTTGGACAGTGTCGCAATGTATTTTGAGTTCGCCACCATCAGATACATTTTTTTTTCTTTTACGCCGCATACACGTGGTTTCTCCTGTGACCATTTTCGGACGGGAGTCACATTCCATTCGAAATGCATATCAGCGTCGCTAAGGTGACACAGTAATCCCGCTATCGGGATTAGGCTTCATATCTCATGCATGTCAGGCCGTTAAAAAGCGTTGTTGCCAAAAGGAGAAGGTTGTTTTTGAGCGACGCTGTCACATGATTATGTGTCACGTGTATCACGCACTGCTTTAACGGTTCTTGCCGGGATAAAACGGCATGGAAAAATCGCCAAACACTGTCGCAGTTTTCGAAATTGTGGAACACGATTTGGTCCCTAGCTGCCCATAGATTTTTCTCAGTCACATACCTGGAAACTGTCTAATACCTTCATATATCCATGGCAAGAACATTATTAGGGAATAAAGATTGCGCACGACTTGAAACTTCTAGCAAACTTATCGCATAAATATTGTGTTGTTTAAAATGATTTATATATTATTTATAAAGTAACTGTTCGTTTTACATCAGTTGCAGTAGTATGAGTTTGTCTTGAAGTTTTCATTTTTTTTTTCTTCCGTGGGCTCATATCAATATGGATGACACACATACAAATGACGCTACGAGCATAGAATTTCTTGAGCTTATGTGACTTTTCGTGGATTTTCCCGCATGTTAAATATTTTCATGATTTTACACTTCTGTATGTGGCTACCTATAGAGATGATTCGAGAATTTTATCTTTAAAAAATGTTATATCTATTACTGCTTTTTTTTTTTTTTTTTTTTTTTTTAAGAATTCATTTGGTTAGCAACAAACTTATTTTAAGCATTTTATCCCAGAAAATAAAAAAAGCCTGTTTTGTATCATTGTATGCCCTACCCCTTACTTTTTAAAAATCATCAGTTAAATCTGATAATTCGTAATTTTTGTCGCCTTTGGACAGTGACACTCATGTCCACATTTTCGGAATAAACTGATTGGATCTCTCCGCCCCCCCCCCTAGAAAATTAATTTCACATTAAGTAGGTAAAATCTTATTAATTTTTCCTACAAAATAATTTTTCTTTTATTCCTCTAAATCCTACAAGGACCAAGTCATTTACATGGATAGACACATGTTTGGATCTTCATCTGTGTCAGAATAATGATAAAATGATACTAGTTCTGTTGAATCATGAACATTGTTAACTAGACTCACTTTCTGAAGATTCGGTGCTTGGTGTTCTTTCTTTTCATACTTGACAAGAAAAGAACATCTTTTTTTTTTTTTTTTTTTTTTTTTTTTTTTTTTAATTTGAACATTTTTTTTTATTCACTTGATCCGCGGGTTCTAGTTTACCTGGATGAACATTCTTTGCAACATTTGTAGGTAAGAAGAAAGTTTATCAGTGTTGCCAATTTTGCAAACGTAGATGTGTATTATTTCTGGTTTTGGAGATCTGGAGATCGTCTCCCTAGTCCCCCCCCCCCCCTCTACCTGCGTTTTTTCTATTTAAAAGAATGTAACCGAACATTCTTTATACAGTTTGCAGAACAATATATAACCCTTTCTCCTTTTCACTTCATCTTTTTCTTCTTTTTTTTTTTTGTTCGATAATCAACTTGTTGCTGGCAGTCCGCATTCATTTTTAGAGCTGTTTTCCAAGAGCTGTGGCGGTTCCCGTGCAAGAATAGCAATCCGTTGTTTCTTTCGAACGTTCTAGAATTCTTTTCGGCAGGTGTCACGGCCTACAAGTCACCGTCATGCAGTAACTCTGGGGCTAATTTTAGCAGGGAGGATGGGGATCTCGCACTTTTTCCATCCTCCTATAACTTGGATAAAACGAACGCAGGTGTTCTCGTATCATATTTCAACAAGACCCTTTTTTTGTTTTTACTCATTATCTTCTTGAAATAGAAATAGCTGTGCATTTAATCTCTCAAGTGCAAGTGTGTGTGTGAGGGGGGAGAACTGCTAAAAAAAAAAAAAAAAAAAATTCTTAACGACTTCCATGGTAAAAATAATTATGAATAGAATATAATGTAAATGAATTTACGAAATCCCGGCTGTCCTTTTGCAATGTCATGCAAACCTGTAAAAAAAAAAAAAAAAAAAATGTAACCATAATAATCTTGTAGTACAGTAATTGATTAAATGCTATGGTGTTTTTTCTCTTGCACCTGCGCATCTGAAAGGACTAATTTTTACTCCACATCTAGCTTTCATACTCAGAACATATTAGCATTTCTCTGATCTGTGTATCCACTATCGTGTGATTATTATTATTTTAAGTGACAAAGTGAGGTTTAATTACAAAAAGAAGTAATTATTTATTTATTCTTTTGTCTGCATAAAAGACTAGGTTGCAGCATTTGTATGTTTCCTGCAGTATATAGTGGGGTTTTGTAAACATGTTGGTTTCTACAATTTCTTCATTAAAATATCTTTAAGCCAGAGAAAAAGGAATTATAATTATTACTTCTCGTTATGCGATGGTACCTTGCAGCATTAGTAAATAATTTTAACACACTAAATATCAAATCTAGCTGCCGATCAAAAATAAAGCTAAATACACATTTAAAATTTTTGAATAATTGTGTTTTGCTTATTATTAAAAGTACTTTTTTTTTCGTGTGTGCGTGTTTTTAAAAATTATTTAGAAAATTTAGTTTCTAGTTTTTCCCGTTTTCTTTCGTTTGGGATAGCGCATGTAACACGGCATGTTATAAGCTATACAGTAGTCTTTTGAAATGGCTCCTGGACAAACGATTCAAATTTTAAAACTTAGCCATTATTTTGCAGGAATCAAATAATAATAATCATATTTACTACCATGAGAGGCCATAAAAACAAATAAAACATGTGCTTTAACTTCATTGATCAAGCCTTTAAATGAATAAGGAAAAAGAAAATAAATAAAAAAATTGCATTGGCTTAGTTCAAAGTGATGTGAGGAGCCTTTTGGAGTTTTAAAAATGAGTGCTTTTAATGGGCCTTCATATGTATGGGCAGTTAGTTATAGTTTATAATAATTGCTTAAATTATTTATGTTTTTACTTATTCCCTGTTAAACAGTTTTACCTGTTACCTACGTGTATTTTGATTAAGGATAAAGGATCCCCCCCCCCTCTTTAATTTCATATATTGATTTCACTTCACTGTGCAAAGCTTTAAGTCAGATTTTTCATTAAAAATTATTTTAAAAACTAAAAAAGGAGGGTCAAAGTGTTCTTAATTTAAAGAGTAAGTTTAAACAGCGCCGGCCCGAGGACCGTGCGGGGCCCAGGCGAAGCGCAAGAGCCGGGCCTCTTTTCTATCATGTCTTATGTAAGTTACTACTAGCACTGCTAATACATATTAGTTTTATTTCCCGACTTTTTTCGGGATATATCTCAACCATCTACCAAGCTCGGTCTAATGTGATAGCAAAAAAAAAAAAAAAAAAGACCCGGAGCGGGGCCTTAGGCGATCGCCTACATTCGCACTTCCTTTTGGGCCGGCTCTGGTTTAAATTAGGTGTATAAGTGTATTACATGACTTTTTTTGTGTGCGTGTCAGTAAAGGGATAATTTTTAAATAATGGCAAGATCTACCAAAAAGTTAAAGCTTTTGTCTCTTGTTTTTATTAAGAGTAATTAACTGTATTAGTCCCGAAGAAGGGCCTTTCCCTGGCCCGTACCTAGCTAACATCTTTGCAAATGCGGTACCAAATATGACTTGTCAGTGGCGCACACTGGATTTTCTCTCGGAGGGGGTCCAGCCCATAAAGCTGTGACACCAACCACCTGAAAAATGCAGATTTTTTATATTTTTACAGTAACCCCTTCTACTGTGTATTTATTTATCTATCTTAGCTGCTGAAAATAAGAATTCGATTCCTTCTAACATATTTAAAAGTAAAAAATTTCATGACGATTTAACAATGGAAAATTGAAAACTCTTTTGGGAGGGGTCCGGACACCTTGGTCCCCCCCCTTGTGTGCGCCACTGTGACTTGTTCTTCTAAAACAGTTTTGCAGTCATGCCCATTCGGACTTATCTTAGTTCGTAGGAAAGCAACATCTTCCTCTTGCAAGCCTCGTGCCTCCCCTAACCTCTCCTTGAACGTGCAAACGGGACATTACATCACGATTCTTGCATCGAGTCGAGACTGAGAATGTCTTTGCCAAGATCATGCAGGGAAGCCGTCTTATACCTACCTACACTAAAACAGACCCACCGGTTGTTTTATTTATGGAACTTGTCATTGAAAATCTTTTGATCCAAACCTTGCTATGCTCACGTGGCGAAAGCCTCGATTGAGGCGGCAAGACTCACCTGCTCTTCTTCACTCCGTCTGCCAATTTCATTCTTTTTTTTTTTTTTTTTTTTTTTTTTAACGTTCTCCCCCTCCCAGTTACGAAAGGGGTTTCAAAATAACTCGCTGAGTTACCGAAACCGCGTGATCAGTGTTCTCGCGACTCGTGCAGAGTCACGTTGTCCTTTACCTTGAAAGCAGTCCTACCTTTGAAAAGTGCTGCCTGCCTCCATTCTGTTTCCCCGGCCTTGCCGAGTTCGCCTGGCCCTGTGGTTTGGCTGGAGCCTGGCTGCACACGTTGTTGGCAAAGTGTGTCGACCTTGAATTTTCGCAAGAAAACGCCCAGTGATCATCTCTCATCACGTACCGTCTGTCGCACGTGTGATGAGTATCGGTGGAATCTTTCTGCCTGAAGGAATTGAGATTTCACGCCAAATTGTCTAAATATGTATATGAGTTTAAAAGCGTAAAGTGATTTTTTTTTTTAAGTCTTTTATTTCTCAATTTAACATCAGTCGTTATGTGTTTTCAAGCAGACATGGATCCATTTGCAGTTTAACCTTTTCAGGCGCAACCCTTTCGTCCGCCATCATGCTGGTAGTTAAGTCGAGCGATGGCAACGGCTGCCCTTTTTTTAGCATTGGGCAATCTATTCAGCTGTTTTCGCATTCTTCCATTTTTCGGCAGGTGTCATTGCTGTTAAAAATAATCGTTCCCAGAGCGGGAATACTTCGCGTTAAAGGGTTAACTGGATGTTAGAGATCGTTAAAACTAGAGTAATTTAAAAAATTGAGATATGCAAAAATTGTCCAGGGACAATACTGGGAAATATCGGAATAGCACGGGTTTTGTTCTGAATTAGACCACTATTCTTTATAATAGAAGACTGAAAAATCTATCCTTATTTTAAGAAATTTTACCTCCTGCCCCTTTTCCCCCCTTTGCAAAATTTGCATTCCTAAAAAAAAAAATGAATATTGAGCTGAGGCTGTGATGTGATATCAACTTAATAGTAAGAGAGGAAAATAGTCAGTACCTTCCAAAGTATGAATGAAATATTAGTCTTTGGTTGCTTAAAATTGTATCGATCGTTTAAAAAAGCGCATTATTTATGGCTTTCTTAAACACAATCAAATAGAGTACATGTACATGTTTTATAACCATGTATAAAATAAAAGTATCATAGACTTTGGAGCCTAATCGCTGTAACAGTGATCGAAATAAATCGCCGCAACTGCGGTTGTTGCCATAGCTTCAAAGTCTTATTTCGAACCCTGCACTGTAATAAACAGTTTTAAACAAGCTTCTGAAAATCTTCACATTTGTGTGTGGTACAGATTTTTATTGATTCATAAAAAGTTGTGACTTGATCACCTAACTATTGATCCCTGAAAAGTTGTGATATATCTCTCATGTACTTATGAAGACTCAAAACTTCACGAAAAACTAATTAAAAAAAAATAATTTGAGGTAATGTAGAAAAAATTGAAGAGTGTTTTTCTTGTCGATTTCATCAAATTAAATCATTTCATGGGCGATTTCATCAAAAAAAGCATGTATCCTCAAGATACTGTGTTCTCCCGAGGATCGATATGGAACACGATCATGCGACTATTACCGTCACTTTTCAAATCTTCAGATGCGTAACATCTACCTCCTACACCTTTATGCTTATTCACAGACGAATGGAGTGAAATGCAATTGAAAAGAATATTTGCTCTCTGGTGCATGAATAAATTCTGGACGACTTTCCATTACAATTGTACTTTTACTCCGTTTTCTTCGTTTTGAAAGCATTGGAATTAATTGCTATGGCCGAGATTGTTCCATTCATTTCTCGCATCACTCGCACACAAGTCTATGGTATAAGTCGGAGTCGTCGACCTCTGTAGTTGCTCTTCTTCGAAGATCTATCTCATAAGCCTTTTTTTTTTTCTACAGATTATAGAAAAGGTGATCAGCGGTCGCAGTCTTTTCTCTGCTGCTTCTCACTACTGTTTATTCTTCCTTTTTTTAAGAAAGTTTAATGGAGCCGTTTTTTAAAAATCAGTTTTCCCTATAAATATTTTTTTTACATTTTTTTACATTGGAGTTTTGACTGGTTTTAAAAATGAATATTGTATTATTTATAAAAATAGTTTTAAAACTTTAAAATATGCATTTATATAAATGCATATTTTATAATCGGTTGATGTTAAGTAAAAATTTTTTTTGAAACTGTTTGTTAAAATATTACAGTCTAACCTTTAGAATGAATTAATTTGCTTTGAAGGAAATTTTAATTAGTAAATACCCCCAAAAATTTTTTAAAGAAGTAAAATTATTTGATAGAAAAAGCATTTTCACTGAAATAAATACTATCTACACATGTTGTAAATTAAATGTTTATAATTTATTCCGAGTAATCTAATTAAAATTTCTACTCCCTTATGCATAAGAACTACTTTATAGATTTAATGACATTTAAAAAAGAAATAGATAATATTTATTTTTCTTGTTTCTCCAATAATTCTATTTCGTGAGGAGAGGAAAAATATTTTTAAGCTGTCGAAAATTCAACATGGGTAAAAATTGGGAACTAGTATTTTTTTTTTTTTTTTTTCTCGTATATTATCAAAAATATATTGCAAATATGGAATCAATTGGGTATATTTTGGCTTCAATATTTGGGTATTGCATTAGTATTTGAATTTTGATTTTACAGTGAAAATGCTTCCATTTAATTTCCAACATTACCAAAACTCTCCATAAAATGTCAACGCCTCAATAGTTGAGTAATTTTGTGAGTAAATTTTTTGAAGATATGTTCGATATTATTTTACTTGCTTCTGGGAGTATCGTAATAATTTGTTGCGAGTATCATAAATTATGGGATGCAGATAGCATTTCAATCTTAGGTGGACACTAAACCAGGTGGCTATAAGTGACTGGTGCCCAGTGCAAAAATTTTACTGAGTAAGGGCATTCAGTAAAATTAATGATCTCTTCCTGATCAACAACGTTACTTACTTTTATCACATTTTCATGCCAGTATTGGCTATCGACGAAATGTTTGTGCTCCCAAGGATCGCTCGAAGAATTTTGGGTTAAGATGCAAAAACCTTAGAACATTGTGTTATGTGATGTCAGATCTCTTTCTTGACTTCCATGCTTCATCTTCCTGTTGCTCCTCAGAGAAAATGATTATCGCTAAGTAGAGCGATATGGAAGAAGGGGCATGTAACAGCCCCTCCCCCCTCGTAAAAAAAAATCTTACAATTCAAGTCTTATGTTTCAAAAACTCTTAAAAGCCTTAATTCGATATGTGCCTGCCCTCCCCCTCTTCGAGTATCTGGTAATGCTTAAGCAAGCACTGTGGGCATACAGACAAGACATGGAACCACGGTAATCTCAATGCTTCCCGATAGGCATATCCGGGACTTTGCCTGCCTTTTAAAAGCAAAAGCATCGAATTCCGTTTGCAGATTCTTGTTTTCATCTTCCTCCTCCTCCTAATTAAGGTTTCCGCATATGTGGGTACTTTTCGTCTTCTTACTTTCTGGAAATAGCACCGTAAAGTTGAAGAACCTCGGGCTGCGAAGAAACACATCACACGGAGAGACACTTGCCGAGTTTTTATTAATAGATGCAAACAAAAACATTTATGCAGCATCCTCTTTGTAAGTAGGTCGCAAACGCAGCTTCTGGTGGCAACAAAAACCGAAGTTGATTGGGGGCTTTTTCTCTTTCTTTTAGTACAAACAGGCAACCCCCGAAGAGGTCGAGTGAGTTTTAACCACGGCGAAGAAGTTATTTCTGTTTCAGCAGAAAACCATTAATGTAATCTAGTTTTCGATTACACGAATGCTGGCAATCTGTTACGAATGAGAACAGAGAAGATTGAGCACAAAAATTACGCATGAGGAATAAATGGTATCAAAGCATCTTTTTGGGAAACATTTTTTGGGGGACATGTACTTCTGCATGAAAAATGAATAAAATTAATAATAAAGATAACAGCTATCTACGCGCGTCACGTAAAGTAGAAAATATGCCTATTTTGATGTAAACACAATTGGCATTTAGCCGGAGCAGTTGATGTCCTGGTGGCATACATCTTTGTGAATTCCGGATTTTCCAGAGTATTTTGACCGTTCGATGTCTTTATGAATATCTAGATGTTCAGGGGGGAAATGTGTGATATTGCATTTCCTTCATATGAGGAGGATTTTGTTTCCTTGATCAAATCAGACATTTCAGATGTCCATTTAAATCTTGATAAGGCAGTCTGCTGTACAACTACCCTTGAAAAATAGGACCATCCTGACTGCTTGCCACTATACCAGTCATGAGTTGGGGGAGAACACCATCATATGTAGTCCATATACGAAATTTGGTTATAATACGTTCTCCCGTTTTAGCTGGAGAACCCTGTTTATAGAGGGCTTTTCCAAAATGATCTCCCATGGAAAAGTGGTTGCCAATGCCTCCAAGGAGGTTAGACTTCTGCCTGTTGGTCCGTGGAAGGTATTTTATTTCCCTTCTACCACCCAGAGGAAAGTCCAATGGAGGCATCCCCCTATCCACCACCCGGGGACGCGCCCTCTAGGGGTTACAGGCTCCCCGATGGATAGTGGGCTTTTAATTAATTTAATTATAATCAACCTTCATTTCTTTTTAACATTACATTAAACCACCATTCTTAATTTAGACTTTCCGCTGTTTGCCAAGATTGAAAAGGTGTCCCAAATTGTTCTGGCTTTAATTCAGCAAATATATTTATTGTAATAATAATAATAATGAAATTCTTTAGAATGTATTTTCTAATAAAAAAAATAGCTTCACATTTCGCAAAAAAATAGCAGCTTTACCTTATAAACTCGCCGGACATAGACATCCTGTACGAAATATTGATTACTTTTATTTAATGAGAAAACTCGTGACTTCCTTTAGAAGACTGTGAATGACTGTTCTTCGTTGTCGGAGAAAAACCACAAAATGCGTGGCGGGAAAACGGATCTAGGGATTCTGTGGAAGACATTATTTGAGAGCTATTTGCGTTTTATTTCCGTGGTTGGCGGTAAGAGGGCCAACGCCCTCCCAACACGTGTCAACGCTGATTCGAGGTTCGTAAAAAGGCTTTTCAGGTCATTCTTTCTCTGGTGCTGGTTGCAGCTCGTTTTTATTTTTCCTACCTTTCTTTCCTGTTAGTGTGTTTATAGGTTTAAAAAATAATAATTTCGCGCTTTTTATAGTTGCATTCTTATGGATGTTATATAAATTCTGGAATTTTTTTGTTTATTTATTGCAAAACATAATTCCTGATAGTTAATATTTTACAGAAGATGAATGTATTTTTTTTTTTAATTGGAAAGATATGTAAAATAAAGTATACATAATGGAAATTAGTCAATGTTAAATATATAAAATGTTGAATTAAATTTTTTGAGAACTTTTCCCCTTTTCTATCAAAAAGCCATAAAATGTCTCGGAAAAGCTTGTTACATAGAAACTAAGGTACAACTTATTTTACTGAATTTAAATTCTGTTATGCTGGCATCAATTGGATTACCTTCTTTTTAGGATTGTTAATATAATTATTGCCAATAATTTTTGCCGACTTTAATAAAGTCATTTTTATTAATCGTTTCAGAGAGAATTGGGGTGTGCTTTTCATTTTGTATTTACCTGTTAGAGGAAAGGAAATAATTTATTTCCTAACCCCCTCTATAAAATTTAATTAAATGGTATCATTTAAGTCTTTGTATCTAGTTGATTTATTCTGTCTTTGTGTTTCATTAAAGAGCAGCCAAATACTGAGCAAACAAAAACAAAGGTACAGTAAACTATAATATACAGATATAAAGTATTTTTGTTAGCTTATTGCATGGAGAAATTCCTCTTCATACAGGCAATTTTAACAAACCATGCAAACGAGGCAAAAAAAAAAAAAAAAAAGACATTAAGAATTATTTCGCCGTACTTCTAATCTGCATCTAATAATAACTGTAAATTTCGATCAAATTTTCATGATTTAGGTAGTTTATTTTTAACAGAAATATTTTAATAGTTTGTGACAGTCTACGAGTTAATTTAGATTAAAGCGTTATCAAGCAAATGCTTAAAGTTATTTGTTTCGTAAAAGTGACACAGACCGCAATTTAGTCAACTTCCACTTATGATATAATAATTTATCTCGTTATTTTCGTTTTTATTTACTCCTGACTTCGTTAGTTGGCGCATTAATTCATTCACTCGATACGTTGACCATCATCCGTCGAAATCGCGATATGCGTGATTATTTCAAATATATAAATAATTTTTTTCTTATTTAAAAAAATATTTTAAGGTTTATACAGGGTGATTCAAAATTAGAGTGACAAACTTCTAGGAGGGGTAGGTTGCAACAAGACGGCACAGAATCCCATAGCAATGCGGGATAGCAAACTTCTCTTTCGTGTACCTGTTAATAATCACTTTAAAAGTGTTCGAATAATAGTGAAATTCTTAACTTCATTTCCCCCCCCCTGAAAAAAGGGGGGGAAATAAACAAAAACAATGCGTCTTTCATAGATTCTGAACCGACTTGGCGTATCCTACCGTCTAATTTTGAATCACCCTCTAGATATACGTGATCATGTGCGAAGTGTGTTATTTTATTCTTATAATACACAATCTTGTTCTTATAATACACAACCTTATTCTTATAATACACAACACAAACTAACAAGATTTATCGTTACTTTATACATGATTTTTCCCCCAATGAATTACGCAATAAGACGGCTAGTTCTTTTTTTTTTTTTTTTTTTTTTTTTTTTTTTTTTCCCTTTAATGTTCGGCAGACACCCTGTTTATAAAAATCCTATCGGCCAGCCCTCGGCCATCGATACCGGTTTACCCCAGTATAAAAAAGTTCATAAAGCTCTCTCTCAACCTAAATCGCAACCAACACAAACAGCCCGACGACGTTCGCGTGCTCTGTCCGTCACGTGCCAGCATCCGGGAGAGTTTTTCGAGCCGAGAGAGAAGGCATCCCCAAAGCTAACTAACACAATGACCTAGTTGCAGGCGGAGAGAGAGAGAGAAAGAGTTCGTTCACAGTCGGGTTTGGAATCCCGGCCGGGGTCGATCAACCCTGACCGTGACACCGGCGCAGGTTGATCAACCTGCAGGGCCTGGTTAAAAGAGAGAGAACAAGAAAGAAAAAAAAACGAAACAAATAAAAAAAAATTGGGAACGTACGGGAGGATGCGTTTTTCGCACAGCACTTGTGTTTGTATTTGTGTTTTTTTCGAATTCTCCACGCGAATAAACGACGCTCGGCAGGGAAAGAGTTTTTCTCCTCATCCGGGAGCGAAAGATGAGAGAGGAAAGTTGACGTCACTCATGGTTGCCTGCACTGAGCAATGCAATGTTTCCATGGAATCTGTGACATCCCTCTCTCTCTCTTTTTTTTTTTTCGAGAGCAGGCCCGG
Organism: Cheiracanthium punctorium; assembly: GCA_038373885.1. NCBI lineage: Eukaryota > Metazoa > Arthropoda > Arachnida > Araneae > Cheiracanthiidae > Cheiracanthium > Cheiracanthium punctorium. Next base: position 87,226 of record JAWZYV010017329.1, read on the forward strand.
ATGTGCGAACCCGGGGAATCCTGGTTATTTCCTGGTGGTCTGGTGCTCTGTCTGCCCCACTCAAGGCGAATTTAACCCTTTAACGCGCAGTGTTCCCGCTTTGGGAATACCAAACTCTGACGTTTCGACTGTTGCCAGTCACGAAGAATAGATTGGATTTCTATAAAAACAGTTGCGGGTGACATAGCTCTACGAGAATCCTTTACTTTTTAGCACGTCCTTTCCCGTAAAAAAATTGTCACGATTATTTTTTAAACAGCACTGACATCGGCTGAAAAATGGAAGAATGCGAGAACAGCTGGATAGACTGCCCAATTCTGGAAAAAGAGCAGTCGTTGCCATCGCCCGACTTAACTACCAGCAAGATGGCGGACGATCGAAACGTTCATCGCATGCCACAGATCTAGAGACCCTTTTTTGACGACAGCTGGCTGAGCCGGGAACGTTTCGATCGTCCGCCATCTTGCTGGTAATTAAGTCGGGCGATGGCAACGACTGCCCTTTTTTCAGCATTGGGAAAGGGTTGCGCCTCAAAGGGTTAAATGGTTTTATTAAGGTTGGTTATATGTGTATTAGGAATGGCTCTAGGGTTGTACGTCGTTTTGGTAGAAGCAATTTCGAGGGTTGCAGCGAAGCGATCAAAGCCCCATGATAGGAGGTAACGTTCGACCCAGATTGGAAATAGTTGTCATCGCTTCTTTTTGATTTAGCCTTATACCTTTGCAATAATTGAAGCTAAATAAAACGCTGAAGTAATTGGTTTCAATGATTTCCTTTAGAACCTGGATATATCTTAATTTTTTGTTTGGCCTTATGAAAACATTACGTTTTAGGATTTAGCTCAAAGCACATTTTTAAAATAAAATCTTTTAAAACCGCCCATTTAATTAAAAATAACTATTTTTACGTGATGATTTGCTCCCTCCCACTCACATTCACTAAAGTATAATACTCAAAAGTGCATGTAAATTTTCAGATTGATCTAACCTTAAAATAAACATAAATCTCTTTGATTTAAATATTGCCGAATTCAAATATGTAACGCTATTTCGTGTAACTTTGTACACATATTAAAAGTAAATGAACTAGATACCTTAATGTGGATTGCATGAAAATCCTAGGATAGAACATGACGTGGGATGGGGTGGGGGATTATAAACCTCTGTCTCTAATAATTATATTTTATAAAACTTGATCTAAAAACCAACCCCCTAAATAGAGGAAAAGTAAAAGCCACTTAAAATTACGTGTGATTAAAAAGCCCCTTTTAACTTTTGCGGATAGTAACTTGAACAGCTTTTTCTGTACAAGTTAGAAGTTAACTTGTTATAAGAAGAGTCTGTCTTCTCATTGATTGCAAGTTATCGAAGTGGGTGCCATCTAGTGTTCTTGGATTTTCAATGCTATTTTCCTTACCACAACCAATATTGGCTTTGCTGCAAGTCGAGCGGGTTTATCCAATTCGTGGAGTATTTTTCAGATGTCTCGGATCATTTTAATCGAAGCCAAAACCATATAGGCCAAGATTCTAGGTCTTCTAAAAGAAAATGACGTACATTTTTTTTTTTTTTTTTTTGGGGGGGGGGGGACTCGGGAACATTTATTTGCATTCGTATCTCAAGTTATGTATTTTACTATATTTAAAATCCCACGCCTTGAATTTCAGAGTCCGAAAACAAGCAAAAATAAATCAATATTTTATTCATTAAATTAAACAGAATATTAATTTATTTTTGTTTCATTTTACAATTCTGAAAAATGTTTTCTTTCAAAAGTTATTAAATAATTTGCAGACCCTTTCAGTGACGGATCGAGAAATTCTCTTTTGGGAAGGGCTAAATTTGAAAAAAGCTTATTTCACCCTTACAAAAATATACAATAAAGCAAAATTTTAGTCTAAACCAATGTAAAAACTTTTGGGAGGGGCTAAGTGCTTAAAAAAGATCACTTTACACATACAAAGTGCATAATGAAGCAGAATGTTATCCTTCAGGAATCTCTTTGGTGGGAGGGGGCCGAATCCCCCTAGCCCCTCTAGCCCCTCTCCTCAATCCTTTACTGCATCCTTTTGTATATTCTGTACCATTCATGCTTTATACCTGTATATAAAATAAAAATACTTGATACGCTAAGCCAAAAGAGTTAACTGTTGAAATTTCATTAATTTTCCTCATAATCTTACTATTAGGTGTTGGTGGATAAAAGATTAAAAAATTTCAATTGCTATCTCTGTTCCCATTGTAACTTTGTATTTTCCTTTTTTTTTTTTGTAGGAATCTGAATTTTGCCACGTTACCAAATGATGAAGATGATTTTGGTTTTTCAAGGAAAAAAACAGCTAGGGTCAGTGCATTCTTATTTTTTTCTATATTTGTTTCGCAAATTTATTACATTTTTCTCTTAAAATATCTCCATTCAGTTATGTATCATCAATCATTTTTTGTTTCTTTTTGTTTGAATATTCGCCAGAGATATCACTGCAGAAACAATAACTAATTTAGAAGGTATTTACCATTTTTTATGTACATACCAAACATGTTTGATTGATGAAGGAAGACATAAAGTGATATAAAATAAAAACATTATTCTTATTGATGTTACAGAATCTTATTGACCTTGAAATGTTAAGCTGTTTTAAAACTCTGGGTTTGTAAATCTAACTTAACAATCAATCGTTCCCCCCCTCCTCTTTTATCATTTCTTTTCTTATTTGTTACAGCTGTTGTTGAAAGTTTAATTACTTAAACCGGTCTATTTTAAATATTATCAACATTAAAAATTACGTTTTATTATTCGATTCCGTTTTTTATATACATCTTTTAAAGCTCTTATGCATTCTGGGTAAATAAGCAAGTCAGTTTGGACGGTTATGTCAAATTTTTCTGTGTTGTCAGTGCTTATTTACCAAATATAAATAAATAAGGTAAAGCTAAATATTTTTCTTCTTGTGCCAACTGTATATATGCTTTTGTATCATGGCAAAAGTCGATTTTTAAGTGTTAAGTAGGGATGGACATGAGAGGAAAAACAGCAGAACGTGGTAAAGTGACCACCTGTTCTGTAGTGATCACTTTTGTAAAATTTCATTTTAGAATTTCTCCACTTTACCACTTTTGCAAGGTGTTTTATAAGATTACCAGTTTTGTTATTTCCGAGGGTGGTCACATCAGACAGATTCAACTGTGTGTATATGACAAATTCAACTGTGTGTCTCTTCTCGCAAAATTGAAATATAGTATTGAGAAACAGTCCAGTCCCGTCTCGTCTCGCATAGCTGTGCCTATCTCTATCTCGTCTCGTTTGCATCCATCCCAAGCTTTAAGCATATAGGATACAACATTCAACAAGGCGTACCAGCTGTTATTAAAACAAGGCGTACCGGCTGTTTCATTTTCATGTTTGAACTTTCATGACTTTGCACGATGAGGGGTCAGAATCTGTATGGTGACCAGAATAGATGTTCCAGTTTTGGATGTCCAAACCACCTTTACCATAAAGAATAATAAATATGCAGATGCGTGTGTTTCTTTTCCCATTCTTTTGTTGTGAACGCGCGTTCCGTCTCCCGAATCGAGGACAGACTAATGGCCATTGACGAATAATCATGACGTCACAGTGGGCCAATAACCTCTCAAGGCCGCACATTGGCCCTTTGCTGGTGAAAGACCTCTTCCACGACGCCCAGGTATAGAAGAGGAGCTTTTTTGTGGTTCGGGCTCACGTAACCGACGTTAGCTCACTGAACTGGGTGGCGGCGATCATGTAAGCCGAGTTCAGTGATCCAGCGCATGGTGGGCAGCAAAGGAATGGCCCTTGTTCGCGAGGCAAATGACTTTGTTTGCAGGCTCGCTTGACCTTGAAATGGATGTCCAACTTAGTTTTGAGTTTTCAGGTTGTTGAAAAATTACGATAAGCATCCTGGGAAGGTCTACTCGCTAATGTCTGTCTGAGATGGTGACATTTTTTCATGTTTTTCGTATCAAAAAAATTTGCTTAAACTGATAACTTCCAGTTCATTTCCATAGTATTATCATAATTCTCGTATTTGTATACTCCTGCAGTCACATTACTTATGTACAAAAAGGTCTGGAGTACATTTTATTGCTGTGCCTGCTATCAAAATTTTATCTTTAAAAAAAGGTTTCTTGTAAAAATCAGCCTTGTGAAATCTATTCCTATAGACTAAATAATGGCACTTCTCAAAGAGAGTGAAAGTAATTGATTTCTTTTATGGGGGAAAAAAATCCAAAAGACTTTGATGTATAAAGAAAAATTCCATGAAATTTAGCTTATTTGGAGAACGTCATACACAACTAATTGTTGTGGAGTTAATGATGAAAAACTTGAAATGTTATCCAGATATCTTTTGAAGAGTCAATAATCGAGCACTTTATCACACGATATTTACGGGAAGTTTTTCAGAACCTTTAAAAAACATTTTTTAGACTGTTATTGGCCATCTCTTGGAACTTCGCGATTTTTTCATCCAGAAACTTGTATTGATGCTTTTATATTGAAAAGTTAATCAATACTCTTTCACACTGCCAAGGTTGAATATGCTAAAATCTTTAATGCTATGGTATATCCAAACTCTTTCGTGGTGGTTTTATTGGGCAAGTTATGTTCAGTTAATTTCTATCGTGGATAAAATGGAATTTTCCCGTCATCCAAGTACTTTGAGGTTCTTTTTTTCCGTCGTGTTTTTGTTGAACAATTGTGAAATATTTTAATTTAGACGCATAAAAGAATGAAACTTGTGAGTTATTAAATGAGCATATATTTTGTCAATGATGTAACTGAACAATTCTGCTCTTCTTAGTTCGTTCTCCTGACCTTCCAAACTGTTTTTCTGAATATTATCTTCCTATTTCATGCCATTTTTTTTTCTAGAAAAGACAAAGCTTTCGGATTTTAGATCACGGTAACTTAATAAAGACAGCTACATTTTTAAAATTGAGAAAACCATTTCCGCTACTGAAGATAAATTCAACAATTTTCCAACAGATACTGCAGCATTGGGAGTGGCACATGGGAACATTAAAGCACACACACGAATCTCGCTGTGATTGGTTCTGTTTTAATGCTTTTGTTTTAAATACCAGTCTGAACTTTAGAAACCTCTCGATTCCAAGACCGGATGATTTCGAAAGCACTGCCATTTAAATAGACCTCCCTGGGCCAAACCTCAGTGGTGTCGTGTTGGAATTGGACATCCTAATAAGCGTGCTCTGAGCGGACATATGATGTTGGAAGCGGACGTCTCCCCCCACTTATCTATTTTCACCCCAGTAACAATTGAAAAGGAAAATTAAGAGGCAAATCCGACTAAATGTAGACCTACATATTCAGCGGCCATTTTAGTCCACAAACTCGTAGATTTGACTACTACGAGTTGAGAAAAACTCCTACAGTAAGGCAGCCATTTCTGGTCATACGCTAGAGTTTTCATTCATTCGAGAGTGCGAAATAGAAAGGTTTTCGGAAGATATTTCGATATTTCTTAAGGCTAGTAAATTATTTTGGGAACTGTTAATGCTTGCCTCCCTTCCAAGTCCCCGAGTTGGGCCGTTGCAAATTAGAGATAAGACGGGCACGGGCTCTAAAATTCGATTGTTTTCGGGCTCGAGAAAAATTTCTCCTTTATTAAACATACTGCTTGTAAACAGAATTTAAAAATTGATTCATGGGAGAAATAAACTAATTATTTTTATTTGATAAACTTCAATATAAAAAATTAGAATGTGCATTAAAAGTTTCTATTATGTTTGTCTTAAAATTTGCGCAAAAGACAAAATGTATGATATTCTGTCAATGAAGTAGTAGATTATTTATCTATTGGCTGAAATTTCGAACTCGGGCTCGAATTAAAAACTGTCGGGCTTTAAAAAAACTAGTCCGAACTCATCTCCTGTGCAAATCACAGAATTAGATGCACCGGCCCATCGGATGCTGTTTCTGAACGTCGTATGCGGCATCACTGTTGTGTGACTGAATTTATGTCGTGTAAGTGGACTGGAAGTGAAGGCGAAAAATCGGCGACACCTTCGGGTATGGAAGTCAACCCCGACGCGTGTGAAACCCGAAAAGTCGGTCGGAGAGAGAGGTAGGCCTGAGTATATCCTTTCCCAAACTCGCATTCTATTCTATCCCGGAGGCAGAAATCGTGTCAAACATGTGTGCAGAAATGCCGCTTAGGCTATTGCAGCCGCTGACCCTCGACCTACTTTCAGTTCCAGAATCAAACTCTCAAAGAAGAAAAAAAAAAAAAAAAACGCGCATCTAGGTTTCCATTTTCGTCTGGACACACACTGCGAGAGGCAAGAGAGCTTTTAAATTGAAGCAAAGGTGCCTTTAAAATAAATAAAACCAAACGACGTTCTGCATGAGACAAACGCATTATGAGTGTTTAAATAGAACCGGACATAAAAGTTAAATTCAGTGGAATTTTTTTTTTAAACATGCGTTTGTTGTGGAGTATAATAGAAACGTAACTTTTTACAGAACTTTCAACTGGAGCTATTAAGATATGGGGAAACTTGTATTTAAGGGGCGCATTTTACACAGCTTTATTTTTTTCCCCTCTCTGTTAAAAGTAAGAATGTGGATTTATTTTTGTTCCTTGTGAGAATAATACTTCCCCCCCCCTTTTATTTACTTTTTGTAATGTCTACTGTTTTAGGTAAATAGTTTTTACTTCTTTGGCTACCGGTTGACAAAGCAGGAATCCTCCTGACTTGGCACACACTAAATAAGTCTTGTGTGCTTTAAAGGCAGCTCTTTCTAGCCTCCACCCTTTGAAGCGCAATCAATTTTACATCGATATAGAAGAGCAACTGGATACACTGTCCAACACTGAAAAAGTGAAGCCGTTGACATTGCTCCATTTAACTAATTACCAGCAAACATGGTCGAATACCCTCTCGCGTGCTACAGAACTTTTTCAACATAACCGGCTGTGCCGCCCGCAACGGCTGCACTTTTCAGCGTTAGGGTCACTTAACCATATTTTTGGCGACGGAGCGAAAGCGAGAGAATAGGGTGATTTTACGAGAGAACAATCAAAAAATAAGTTATATTTTTTTTAATGGCTAATGCACTGTTTTATGTGCAATCTTATAAAACTGCATAAAAATCGCAGTCAAATTACAACCCTTACGCCTACTTCTCAATCCTGGATACGCTGAAACATCCAAGAGCGAGCATTTCCAAAATGACCATAATGTGTTGGAACTGATTTTTTTCTAGTTGACGCACTGCTAATTCATCCTTAAATGAAACGACCACTCTCACTTAACCACCATAGCCCCATTCTCTTCTGATAAAAAAGGTGTACTCTACTGGCTTGAATTTGCGCCTTTTTAATTTATTGGATACGATCTCAAAGACTGTTTTTTATTCATTAAAGTGTTTGGAATGAAAATGCTTTCAATTCACAAGATTGGGCCTATTTATAGCAGTTTACACTTCCTACGAAAGAACATAAAATGCTAAGGAAGCTGTTCACGAACTAATGCTGTGCTTCCATTATTATTATTATTATTATTATTATTATTATTTTCGAGTGGCGGGTACATGCAGTCCATGAGCATTGGCTTAGTACAAAGTCCTGAAGTGTTGGCCACCTTATTATGGGGGGTGCCCAACAGATGGACCAACGTTGCTCCTATGAAAGAGATTTAACAACGCAAGTCGAGAGTCTAACCCGGGCCCAGCAGCGTGGTGCTGCTATCCATTGGAGATAACGGATCCGCCATGAATTTTGTTTTTCTTTCATAATTGTGCATGTTATGTATTTTTGTTCGTTCTGTGAAAATTAATTCTATGAAAATAAATAAAGGAGTGGGGGGTGGTATTTTCTCACCAGCCAGCAGTATTACAGCAAGTACACAGTTCTCGTAAGCAGGGTCAATTTATGGAGAGGGGAAGGCAACCAAATTCTTACAAAGATTAAAAAAGTGTTTTTGCACAGTAATTTTCTCCAGAAATAATTTATTCCAATCTTTAAAAAAAAGTACTTAATCCTTTCCCCATTTCTTATAAATGAAAAAAAAAAAAAATCATTCTAGAAAGTATTGAAACAAAATAGTTTCATACAACTTTGTTTTTTCTCATTTTTTTATTATTGTTGTACGTTTTAGAATTTATCCGTTTATTATGTTTATTTATTTATGCTATTTCTCAGTACATAATGTTAGGCCGGATGTACTGCTGGATATTTGTATTATCCGGCTATTGCCAATTATCCGGCATATGGGCCGGATAGACTGGATGCAACATATTTGTCGGATATCTGTTCCATCCCTAGTGGGTGGACACCTCAAGTCCTAAACCTAGTACAGAAAATATCTCCCTTCTATCACGCTGTCTTCCGAAAGGACCTGCGTGCAACAAGCTCTCAAGAGAAACTTCGTTGCATATATTCACAATTACATAAGTGGCATTCCTTAATTGTGATTAATACGCATGTCCCACTTTCCACTGAGGATGCTTCCCATATTCCTCCGCATCGCGTGGTTCCAGTTCGAAAGGTTGTCGATTCCATACGAAAGGTCGCGAGGTCGATAACCATCTCTTTTTTTTTTTACTCGAAATGCCTAATGATGAGTTCACGTAACGTTCTGCAGCAGAGGTCCCAGAGAGAAAGAGAGAAGATAATGATCTGCAGTTTAGTTTGGGCCAACGCGTGTGTACGCCTCGTCAGGAAATCTGCCCTATTTGGGGGCTGCCAACCCTTTCTTCTGGAATATTTAGATTTAAATAAGTTGAAAAAAAATATTTAAATTGCGTGCATCTGTGTGAAGACCGGCAAAAACAACATGTATGCTTTATGGAGTAATAGCTTGAATCGCGTATGGCATGAATATTTTATGTGTTACACAAAATATTTCTCGAAAGGTAAATGACACTTGGAGTTCAGCTTAGCTGCTTGGTTTCATCGCTTAACTTTAATCTATTTAAGTGTGTGATTTAAAAAAAAATTTAATTACACTATCAAATATATGTACTTCTTTTTTAGTGACAATAGTTTTTTAAAGGGTCATAATGCCTCCACTAAAAGCGAAGTACTTAGAGATAATCAAAATGTACTCATTTCTGAGTACTTTATTCTTAAACTAAAGCACACATGTACTCACTTTTTGAATTTTAATTTAAGTCAGGTTCTCTTTTATGGCACAAGTGTGCTTTAAAAAGTACGAGTACACATTAAAGCACTCGTTTTTAAATATTTTTTTAACTGTGTACTTTTTATAAAACCAAAAAATGGGCATGTCCCGTCTGTGACGCACAAACGGTTACACCTATATATACCAAAATTTGTGCGAAAAATGTTTTAAACGTGTAAGTTATGCACATCGAAGCTATTTTCTTTCGAAATTCGCACCTTAAAAAAATTTTTTTTTCAGTATTCTATGGATTTTTGAGCGACTTTTCGCGGCGAACCAACGGTAGGTGAGGAAATATTCAAGAAAACAATTGGTTTATCATTGGGTAGAGGAGAAAATTTTCTTTCAAAAATATTTTGTTATAAATGTGTATCATAATTTACCATGTCCTCCGACCAAGGGACCTCCCCCCCATCCTAGGCAGATGACCCATTCATAGCTTTACCATAACAACACAAACATAATTTACCGCTTTTTGAGATTTTTTTCCAAGTCAACTCCGCTGTGTATTCAATCATTTTCGAAAAATTATCTTCAAACTGTCACTTCTTAAATCGCTATTAATTTCCATTTTTTTATTATTAATTCATAACGATGAAATTAACTACAACCATTTGAGTACAAAAAGTATTTTATTCCTTCCTTGAGAAGAACAGGTATATAGTTAGTAAATAATTAAAAGAGTAAGTTATCAGGTCAATTAATAAGTTTCAATGATTGATTAATCTCAAAATTGATTACTTTATATTAATTTATCTCCTAGTTAAAAATAAAAATTCGGTAGCTTTTAAAATAATGCAAATTCCCAAACCATAGCTGAATCTTTCAAAGTGAACCAGCTGAAAATGGCGATTTCTAGTTTTGAAGATATCGGTAGAAAGATGAAATTGTTTTAACCTAAGCAACAATTTATGACAAAAAGCTAGAACTTTTGCATTTGCACTTGAGATATCACAATCGTCCGTACGATATCGCCATCATTGTATGTCTTGAACTATTTATTCAACTCGCATACAATTGGTTTTACGTCGGGTCAAAGCTTCTAATCAATTTTTTCACTAACACTTCCCAATTTACGATTAACTTGAAATTTTCCAGGCATATCAAGAATCGATGTCATTAAAATCTTATTGAAAATTGTGTGTACTGCACGAATAATTCTCTTATAGGAGCACGCGGAAGAATTTCAATACACTAAAGCCTGTTTGCATGTATAGAGGCGTATTTGAGACTCATCTATTAATCTCAATTTAAATACTGTACAGAAGACGAACACCTGAATATTGCTACCGCTCATAAAATGCTAAAATGACTAACATAAAATCAGATTTTCGCCAACTAATATCCAACTGAGCTGAAACTTAGTGTTTTAACTAATATTACAATATTATGTTTAAAAAATTCATTCTATACTAGTTTGAAACCCTATTTTAGCTCAGTATAATTTACCAACTTACCATCATGGGTAAGGCTCCTGATATGCGATTCCGATTTCTGATCTTTACGAAATTTTTAAATAAGCTATGCCAACATTTTGTTTTAAGTAAAGTTTCCGCCACTATATTATCGAACAGTTATCAAAAAATTTGAACTGATATTTCATTAACCCTTTAAAGCGCAGTGATCTCGCTCTGGGAACACCCAACTCTGACGTTTTGACTGTTGCCAGTCACGAAGAATACATTTGATTTCTATAAAAATAGTTGCGGGTGACATAGCTCCACGAGAATCCTTTACTTTTTAGCACGTCCTTTCCCGTCAAAAAATTGTCACGATTATTTTTAACAGCACTGACATCTGCTGAAAAATGGAAGAACGCGAGAACAGCTGGATAGTTATTGCCCAATGCTGGATAGATTGCCCAATGCTGACGACAGCTGTCGTAAAAAAAGGGGTCTCTAGATCTGTGGCACGCGATGAACATTTCGATCGTCCGCCATCTTGCTGGTAGTTAAGTCGAGCGATGGCAACCGCTGCCCTTTTCTCAGCATTGGGAAAGGGTTACGCCTCAAAGGGTTAAAAAGAATAAATATGAAATGTGGCTGCAGCTTTCGCTGGAGGACGTGCAATTCAATTCATCTTCAGCAGGATATTTACATGGCGTTCTGTATAGGCGGCGGCGTTCCAATACCGATTATGACACAGTAGCTGTGCGTAGGATGTTTGATCACCCTGACGTATATGTAATGGCTTTCCACGTTGGATAACACGTGCCGGATCGACACTTTTGTTTTCCTATTGCCTTTGCAGGAGGAAATAACTCTTCGAAAAATTTCTCCTGCACGTTGTGAAGGGGATGCTCTCCGACCTTGCTCACGCTCAGAAACCGTAGAATAATTTCCATTGTTCTATTTAACATTTCAGTGGTTTATGGAAAATTCTTTGTTGGTTTATTACGAAGGTCGTGTACGGTGGGGAAGCACGCAGAAAGAACTGGAGGCGTTGGTTGGAAAAGGTTTTTTTTTTCCCACCTCCAAAATGCAGTTGTAATCTTTGGGTTGAGGAAACACACGCAAAACTCCTATACACATCGCCTAAAACGTGACATGCGCGGATCGATTCCTCATGTGCACAGCCATGTGCAGCCTTCAAAAACATGTTTTGATTCCTTTGTTGGTCGTCATTTAGCTGACAAGGTTCGCACGAGAGAAATATCAAACACTAACCTTTAGAAAATTGAAGGTCTTCAAATGAAGCGAAACACATTGCTGTCAAAAATCTTAGCTTTAAAATGGGCGAAAAAAAAAAAAAAAAAAAAAAAAAAAAAGGTCAATGTGTTTTTCGACTGCAGAAAAGTTTAGAAAGTGTCATGCATGAGAGTTTTGTACTTTAACGTACTGTTTCCGACAAACTTGTTTTTAAAAAAAAAAAAACACCCCGGAATGTAATATTGATGAAGTGACGACTTTTGTGCTCACTGTACAAGGTGATTGCTCAAGAAAGACCAAGTTTATAGTCCATCGCAAAAGTTATTCATGTACCACGTGATCTGAATTCACTTACGTTCAACGTACAACTTAGGCTAACATTCAATATAATTTCAAAGGACTAAGGTTTTACTTACGTAGAGTTATATTGAAAGCAATTTGGAAGCAATTGACGGTACTGCTCCCAAGTTCACAATTCTGTAGCAACTTTTATTTTTGCGTTGGTTTGGCCAATTTGCCTCTCGAGAAAAGCTGTCCCTCTTCATTTAGAATGTTAGTTGACTGGTTTTCCGAGAGCAAATACTAGTTATAGCTATTTAATAGCAAAAACTAGAGATAGCGGGTTAATCTCAAAAACTGATGTCGTGCTTTGAGAATAGGAACTCACTGATGATGTCATAATCCAGACGCAAGCTGAGAACACCGCTCTGTAGGTGTGACGAGCTGAGATTGCAGGCGTTTTCAAAACATGAATAACTTCATAAAGAAAGATAATAATGTCAAACGTATATCGATTATAACACTTTCCAACTCTATCTTCTTTACGCCAAAAGTTTGGTGATTTATAGTCGTCAAACGTGGCGAGATTTTGGGGTCAACATTAAAAAAGTTGTATATCACTTTTGACAGAATTTTGCGACAACCCGTAAAATGAACATTAAATGTTTTTTTCCATTCTTTAAAGGAGGAGTAAATTGCTATAAACGCTTGTTGAAATACCCCACCATGAAGGCCGATGCTGATAAGTAACATTTTCTATGTATTTCAATGGACGACGGGAAAATTGAGCGGTGTGTGTGTGGAAAATCTTCCGTTGCTCTCTCCATTGTATGTGGCGGTTTTTTTTGGGGGGGGGCAGTTGGTGTTTGCGGTTTAGCACAGAAATTTTTTATTGGTGGACCCCGAATGGTCATAAAAAAGTCGTAAAATTCGCCGGAAGAATGTTCCTTTAACCCTGTAGTGACGTCAAGACGTGGCTTATCAGCATTGGCCTAGTTTGACACCTCTGAGAATTGAACCCTTTTTGAGAGAATCACAATTGGCATGAAAAAGTGGCCCCACCCCTCTTTCCTATGTTCCGTCTTGTATCTGGAAAGGGGTTGAAACAACATGGCTGCAAAGAGAAAAAGTCTCAGCCCAGTATCTACCGTATCCTTCTGATAATAAACACGTCACGTGATTTGATTTGGGCCCTTTTTGTTTGTTTGCATGCCTCTCTCTCTGCGTTCTCCGAATCACATCACGTGCTGTTTACCGACTTCGATCCAGCAGCGTGCCGGGATGAGAAAATGTGCCAGGCAGCTGTTGGGGATGAATCAATAAACAGAACTCTCTGGACGACACAGATCTTGGCGCAGTTTCTAGAATGAGATCTCAAAGAAAAAAAAAAAAAAAAAGGTTCTCAAATGAGTATTTTTTAAATTTTATATATTGGTAGCTTTTGTCTTCAGGATAACATACGTATATTGGGAGATCTTTCTACCTTTATTCCTAGGTCAAAATAGTAATAACAATGTTTATAAATTCTTTTTTTTTTTTTTTTTCAAGAAGAGAGATTCACCAATTCATTGTGTGATTTTTCAGTTTGTCTCTGGAAATGCTGGTAAGCTAAACAGCTTCAGGGTTGATTTGGGGTTAGAAACATTGTTCTAGGGATAGAAAGCGGTTTAATATGTACAGTGGGAGATACTATAAAAATAAATATAACTTACCTTACATTTTTGAAAAAATCACAAATACCTTTATTTTAACGTATGGGAATTTTAGTGATCGTCGATTGAAAAAAAATTTTATTTTTCTTTTGCTTTTGTCATTTGTAGGTTCCTTTATAAAGGTGAAATTTCACAATCTTTTCTTGGCATCATTGTGCAATATAAATTCCCTTGTTCCCCCGAGGGGGGAAAAAAAACTGCTCCTGAAAATAAGCCAACTGTTTTCGTGGAAGGCGACCAACATAATATTTTGTAACACAGTATTTGGCTAGCAAACAAAAAGCATTTTGTTGCTGCTGGGGACTCGAAGAAAGAACTGAAAATGTTAAAGTTTATGCTACTACTCTTTTGAAAGTATCATTTTATACAACGCTTCACAACCGCTTATTTTTGATGCAACCAATATGTGAAGATCTTGTAAAAAGCGAGTCATGATTTATGGCCACGCAGTTCGTATTCTTGTTAACGTGCACGACATACTACTACTACTACAGGCTTGGGTTTAGTTAGTCCGTCTGTTCTGCACTTCTGGCCTTAGTAGTGGCTTTTGGCCCCACGAAATCTTCCGCTGGGGGGGGAGCGAGGTTATGATTTACAACTGAACAATATTAAATGTATTTTACTTATTAATTATATATATATACACACACACACACACAAAATACAGTGCTCGTTAAAAGTGTGAATGTTTGTTTTTATTTTTTATAACCAAATGAACTTATAACATTAATATGCGCATTAATTGTATTAAGATAGTACCCTTTCTGTAGTACTAGTTACAGCCGTGTGTGACGGTGCCTCCCCCCTCTTTAATGTGTAACCTTTTAAATATCCTGTTTTGAGCTTCCTTAATGAATTCGAAAAATATTATGAAACAGATCCTCGCTGTAAATCAAATGATTTGTTTTTACCTTATGGTTTATTAGTGGATCTTAGTATTTTAATTTATTCACTTCCTGTCTCAACGAATATTTAAGACATATTTGCCTCTATTCATTCATTTTATTTGTTTTTTCTTTTATAAAAATAATAGGGAAAGACATGTTTTTCTCTCTTCTACTTATTCATTTTTTTTCTCTTTGCCAAATATTTTGAAAGTCATTATTTTTTTAAAGATTAAAAACAAGAATAAAAATATAATTGCGCTGAAAGTTGTTGCGGCCCATTTAAAAAAAGAAGAATGGCAGAAAGAAAACGCTGTTGTTATTTTTCTCGAACATTTCCGTTTATCAAGCCTAAAACGTTCTCTTCCACGCGCCATTTCTTCCGTGTTCTAAATTTATCGCAACAGCAAAGAAGGCTTATTGCTGCTGTGAAGGTGAAGATGTGACAGCTTTATCGGGTTGCTGTGCCTTTGAAATAATGAGTAAATTATCCTGACACGCTTTACAACGGTGTAAAAAAGGGCCTGTTTCACGAATTGTATTTAGAAGCGAATGAAACAATAGTTTTTTACTACCTTGAGGGTAGGGGGATATTCCATCTGTCCATGAAGCAGTTTCTTCTAGATGTATTCAGCTCAGATAGTGAGTGCTGCAATTATGCAGATAACGTTTTTTTTTTTGAAGTGATGCCCTGATTGTAAAAGAAACGTAATACGTCAAATTGGGCCTTTAGTTTTTTGAGCTTTTATCTCGTTTTCGAGATATGTACACCCCCCAAAAAAAGTATTCAAGCAAGAGAGAAATTTCCTATTTTATATTCGCGAATAATAATTTTGAAAAACGCACAACTTGATAGAAATATGGAAAGTCCTGTTTATACATAGCCTAATTCATATTCTATGGTAAATAATTTTTAATATACGAAACCAACGTAGGAAATTTCTCTTTTGCTCGAATACTTTTTTTGGAGGGTGTGTACTGCTTGCTAAAAACTCAATGGCTCTCAGATCACGTGAACAAGTAAAACCAATGAAATCAAACTATTAATCGTTGAAAGTCATTATTATTTAACAGGCAAGTCTCACAGCATACTGTAAAACCGTTTTCTCTGCGAGAACAGCTCTCCCCTTGGATTAACTTTCGCCACCGACCGACGTTACGCAACGCAACGCAAAAGCACTCACCCGACAGACCGTTCAAAATGTTGACTTCGTAGTCAAGAAGGGGAAAAAAAAGATTCCAGGGGCTGCCACGATCACGTGCTGCCTTCAGCCGCGGTGCCAAGGTCATGCGGTACGGTGTCAGAGTCACGTGCCAGGCCTCTAGCTGCTAATCGAATTCCTCCGCAGTGGGGGGAAATCGTTGCGCAGTCGCCGTCTTTTACGGTAAATTTTGGAAGAGGATTAGTAAGTCTGGAACTCCAGGAAAACGAGGAAGGATGTTTCGAATTTTGGGCACAGGATTCTGTTGTGTAATTCCCCCCTTTATTTTTCTTTTCCTGCCTATTTGGAGCAAGATCAATTGCTTTATTACATTAAATATTTTGCTTGGAAAAGAAAAAAGGGCAGATATTAAGCAGACAATTTCGAGACGCAGCCGGAAGGGCGGGGACAAACGAATTCAATTTCTATTAAAAATAGATAAATGAAGTTAAGGGGTCATAGGAGGATTAAGAATTTAAAAAAATCGATTTTTCAATTTTAATTTCTTTTGAAACAGTTACTTTTGAGCATTTTGACCCCAATTTCATGCAGTAAATCCAACTAGAACTGGAGGTGCACATAAAAACGTTTTGTGAAAGTTTTATATATATATATGAACGCAATAAGGTAACTTTAAACTGCGTTTTCTGAAAACGCATTTTTATGAACTATTCGTAAGATAACAAAATTTCTATGGTTTGTATCTTCACGAAATTTTGTATAGTTATAACTGGTATCAGCATCTACAGAATGAATTAATATTTAGGAAAAAAATTATATGAATAATTTTAAAATTGCATTTTAAGTTGAAATTTGAAAAAAAAAAATCGTACTTTCCAATTATGTTTCTGTTTAAAATTTCAAAAGTTTTTCTCTTTCACTTTTAATATTAATTCATTCTATAGGTACTGATACCGCAGTTATAACTATAAAAAATTTCGTGAAGATATGAATCTTAGAAATTTTCTTATCTTACGGATAGTTCATAAAAATGCGTTTTCGAGAAAACGTAGTTTTAAGTTACCTTATTGCGTTCAAACATTCACAAAAGATTTTTATGTATATCTCTAGTTGGTTTTGTTGCATGAAATTAGGGTCAAAATCCCCAGAAGTAACAAAAGTTTCAAATGAAATTAAAATTGAAAAATCGATATTTTTGAATTCTTAATCCTCCTATGACCCCTTAACCCTTTAACGCGCACTGTTCCCGCTCTGGGAACACCGAACTCTGACATTTTGACTGTTGAAAGTCACGAAGAATAGATTTGATTTCTATAAAAATAGTTGCGTGTGACATAGCTCCACGAGAATCCTTTACTTTTTAGCACGTTATTTCCCGTTAAAAAAAAATGGTCACGATTCTTTTTAACAGCACTGACATCTGATGAAAATGGAAGAACGCGAGAACAGCTGGATAGATTGCCCAATTCTGAAAAAAGGGCAGCCGTTCCCATCGTTCGACTTAACTATTAGCAAGATGGCGGACGATCGAAACGTTCATCGCTGTCCACAGATCTAGAGGACCCTTTTTGAACGACTAGCTGGCTGTGCTCGGCGACACAGCCAGGCTGGCGTTCTCTTCTTCTATTCTTTTTTTTAAGTTCAAAATTTTATTGTGAGTTTAAGGTTAATTTTCCTTAACTCTGGCGCTTAGAAGTTAACCCAGTAATTAAAAAATAACTACATGAAATTTTAAAGCTTTCTTAACTTAAATCTCTCTGGCAGTGTTTGACTATAGTGCTTAACTATTTTGATATTTTGTCGTTTTCTAATACCATATACCAAATTTATCAACGATTTTCCCTTTGACTGACTGAACTGACTTCCGTAAAAATCCCATAAAAATTGAGTTACTAGATCACAGAATGTAATAAACGTTTATTTCAAACAATTACTACAAATTGGGAAACGGTAAAAAATGATTTATGCTCAGATCCAGTTGGTCGATCAGTGTGACGTCATTCCGCTAGATTAATGTACCCTTGAACTAGATTTCACCAAACGATCAGCCAAGAAAAATTTGTGAAGAATTCTGCGGAATGAGGGGGGGAAAAAAATTCAATGTCTCCAAAAAGAATAAAATAACATTATAGTTAGAAAGTATAGACGATTCTTTTCTTTCTTTCTTTTTCCCTCCAAATGGAATTTGTCATTTTTGTGTGGAGGACAGCTCTTAAAAGTTCTTTTTTTACAGCAGTCACATACGCCCGCCGTTCGAAAAATGCATCAGGGATGAAGGTAACGGAATCCCTCGTCCCTGAAGGTCACGTGCGCCGGCATCTCTGATCTCCGTGTATATATCACGTCGCCATGCATAACAAGGCCATTTTTAGGCCGTGGAAATGATGCAATTTTCGAGGACAGGGAACAAAAACGGTATGGTCGGAACTAACCACATTGTGCTGTGACTGCAGACACATTTCTATATCATTCAGAAGGGAACGCGACGAGGTTATCAAGGTAAACTAGGCATTTTTTTTTTTAAACTTCTTTTTAAGGGATTTCTAAACAATGCTTTCTATAGCCCCTTAATATTTGTAATGGCTATGGCACGATGCTTACATTTTCACGGAAATTTTGCATAAACAAAAGAAAACCTGTCCATTGTTTTTTAAAAATAAAAAAATTGGTTCTTTAGTATTTTTTTTAACTGAAAGTTAATATGTAGGAAGCATAAATAATTAGATAGAATAAAATATGTCATTCGATGACTTTTTTTTTTTTTTTTTTTTAAGGGATGTGAGGGGACATTCTTTAAGGTGCATGCTTACACTGTTTCCTAATATTAAATCCCCGCTGACTGTGAGAGGAGATCAATGAAATACGTCATTAAATTACCACTTTGATTGATGTGAAAAGATCAATGAAAATTGGCATTAAATGCTCACTTTAATAGTTTCATTTGAAAAATACCATTGTCTGCAAAAATAATTATAAAATATTTAAATTCTTTAGCTCCCCCTCCGACTTTTTTTTATGTCTATTTCCTGTGTGAGTTTTTAAACTGTAGGAATACATACACACTGCGGAAAAGGGACTAAGCAAATTTTAAAACAATGTCGAGAAGTACTAAAGCATGAATTAATTTTCTTTTTCTCATCACAATAATAGCATACAAAAAAGGTAAAATTTCAGAAAATGCATGTTTATAATTTTTTATTTTATTTTTTTAATTAAAAATTTAATCTGTATTATCAAAAGAAAAATTATTTAATTCAAAGAGAAATTATTTAACAAAGTCTGAAAGAATTATAAGACGCGTTGAACCATCAGTCAAATTTCTTAACTGCGCTTCACAAACAAAAGGCTTATTCTCCAATTATTATATCATTGAAAAGAAAAAAAGATGAGATATTTTTAAACTGTAAGCTTTAAATTAGTTTAAAAGCTTTTTATTAAAGATTAATTTGTCTTTTTTTAAACCATAGTCCGAATGATGACTATAACTTCGTCGAGAGAGAGAGAGAGAGAGAGAATGAATTTTTTTTTCTTCTTCTTTCTGAATTCTTCATAAGTACGTTTACCCTCTTGAAAAAAGTGCTTGCTCATAATGCAACCTATTCAGTATAATTTTTTTAACTTCTGACGTAATATTGTTTTTAAAACTGTGCATCGATGCATGATTTCTTATATTTACAACCTCTGTCCCCCCCCCCACAAAAAAAAAAAAAAAAAAAAAAATAGAAGGAAGCAGATTTTTGCCGCAGAGCTCATTTTTCCACCATGTTTATTTAAACTAGTTTACAATTTGCACATCGTTCTCAACCAATGAAAGTTTAAAAACAAAGGAAGAATTACCCATTGTGGGTGAAAGCAGCAGTGGAGGAAGAGTTGAGAGAATTCCGGAAGTCGCGTCGGAAAAAGCGTTCAGAGCTAGCTAGAGAGAGAGAGCGAAAGGGGGGGAGGGGGGAGACTGCGGCCACGTGTTTAGTCCGCTCAAGGTCCTGGGCGCGTTTGGAAAATCGCCAAATTTTGGCGAGGAGGCGAGTTTCGTCGTTAGGATGCACGTGGGACACGTGAGAGTTTCCCCGAGGTTTTTCAGCATCACGTGCAAAATGGCAGACAATGTTGGCCGGGTGAGCGCCAACTCTGGCGGGAGATTTGTGTCTCCTCTGCGACGAGGCGCTTTTAATGAAAGTTTAGAGAGACGAAGGTAAAATTGAGTTTTTTTTTTTTTTAAACGTTGCTGAAAAATTTTTGATGAAGTCACCTCTAAAAAGCGGAACGTTTGTATTGCGCGACCAAACGTTTCTGTTTAGATTTTATTTATTAGTCTGGTCACTGAAATGTCTGGGGAGCGTAGGTGTCACTACCTGCTGATTATTGAGGGGAAGGGACGATGACGACATCCATTGTAAATGAGTGGATGATATTGGGGATTGCGCAAGCTGAATGCTTGCACACAGAGAGTCAAAGATGGATGTATGAAAGCAGTGATAGGCACAGAAGGGCTATCTCTGCCGCCGCGTCTGCAAGACGAAGGAAAAATAAATTTTAAAACAAATAAAGCATTTTTATATTATATAGCTTTCTCTGTATTCAGAAAATAATGGCGGGGGTGCGCTCTAGTATCCACATACGTGGTAACGGCCGTTTTGAAAATATAGCGCTTCCCTAGAATTACATTTTTCAATATAAGAATAGTGGATGTAAACGTCCGGAGAGTTTCTAGAAAACTTATTCTGATGCATCATAATCTGACTGTTGTGTCCTTGAAGCAGGGTTTTATTTCCGAGGACAAATTGAGTCAGAGATATTCAGGTTTCTTAACTTTAAAGGCTTTGGAAGGTGGGGATATCAGTGTTAGTTATAATCAATACATTCCTAAAATTATGTTTACTTATTTGATTTTTAAAAAAATAGTGTCAATGCATTGTTTATCAATAGTGACAATGCATTGTTTATCAAAGAATTTTAATTTTTTCTTTTGGGTGGGGCTGAGCCTTCCCTTGATGGCTTTGAGCCACATTTTCTATGGCAAAAATACCAGATGGCAATGTCTAGTGTGAGATATAGTCTCCGCCCTTAGAAATATTCAAAACTCTCATTCAGTTGCACTAGTGAGGCCTCCCAGCAAACACACACAGGTTCTCTGAACGCCTATTAACGTACAGAAAACGTTTTCTAAACGTTAATAGACGTTCAGAGAACCTGTGTGTGTTTGCTGGGCTACCTATTCTTACACTTCTTAACATGTATGGCTGTTTTGTGTTCGCAAGTCTAAGATTGCTATGAGAAAAATCTGACGTGCATTTCCCTGGTGCATTTCTTAAACTATGCATATTGTTGATGCACTTCATTTAAACATATTTCGATTGAAATTGAGATAAAATACTCCAGTAATATTAAGGCTTAGAGATTTCTCTCCCAATATAAGAGATATGGCCAAACTGGGTTCAGTTGTAAAAACTTAATTTTGGCGACAAATTTAGGGATGTTTCGCCAAAAATTGCCAAACATGGCGATGTTATAGGCATGGCCCAAATAATGATTGACCAGACTTATATTGTATTGTGGTATACTTAAACCTATATATATATATGTATGTTAAATGTCTTGAGTGACTCAGTAAATAAAGTACGCAGTAGATTGCAATCGAAAAAGGAGGTACACAACTAGATGTTACAACAGCTCTAAATACAAAATTTCAACATTTACGGCTAAAAGTTTTTGAGTTATGCTCGATACATACCATACTCATTTTCATCGCCAAGTTTGGCGATATTTCTTAAAAAAATCTCTGAAATTGATGACAATTGACGAAATTTTAGGCATAACCTAAACAATGACTGTCTATACACTTAATATACTACAGATGGTCTATAAATCTTAATGTATCGAAATTATTTTATAAATATATACCCATATATATATATTAGATATATATATATATATATATATATATCTAAATAAAATACCCAGTGGATTGGAACCTAAACGAGAGGGGCACATCTAGATGTTACCGCAATCCTAAATATGAAATTTCAATATTCTACGCCTAATAGTTTCGTAAATATGCAATTTATGTACATATGTACGTACATACGTCACAAAAAAAAAAAAAAAAAATATCAAAATGGACTTGCGGTTGGTCGAAATGGATCGTGTATCCATGCCTATATACATACGTCACGCAAAAAGCTCGTCATCCGAAAAATTATATACACGCTCGATTTCTCTTGGAGATTATTCACATTTGTGTAGAGGATTGCTTTTCCTCAGTTTTGAGTATCATTGTTGGATTGGCTAGGTCATTTCTGGTTACACCGACAGCTATCCCCCAACTACCAATCAACCAAGGTAAGAATGTAGAACCCCACAGATTTAACGTACACGTCCGCCGTATAAACACGATGGTAATTCATCAATCTCATTGCTGAATCTTGGATTTTCCGAGGTGGGGCTAAAACATATATATGCTCTTATTGCCTCTCTAACTTAACCGTGTAAGTTTCTAATATTTGAAAACCCTTAGATCTGAGCTGATTTCGAGCCAGGTCCTAACTCCATTCCTACCTTTCTTACCATATCTCTCCAAGCAAGAAGATCAAATCGTAAATCCGTTCCAATATTCAAATGCTGGCCATTGTCGCAGCAGTCATGCTTGCTCTAGAATAAGGGGGGGGGACATAGATAAACGAATGCTTTGCTGCCTCTTTGTGATAAAATATATATCCCATTGTTCAATATCTGGTTCTTCCACAAAATATCCCCGAGATTGGCGATCCCGTCTTGGCGCACCGTAGTCTCTAAGTACAACCGTTGCAACCCTGCTCGCAACAGAGAGTGCAGGAGAACTTGATCGCACGAATTTCTTCACTTTTTGCATTACGCTCGCACGGGAGTATTACTTGTTGCGACTCTGGAGAACCTGAGCGATCCGTTTCGATCTTCCAACTCTCGTTTCGTCCCACGTTTCGTGTTGTTATGGGATGCCGGGGTGACCCGTCCCACGCAGAGAAACACTTGGTCGGAGTTATTCACCTGAAAGTAAGTGGTTGTTGTCAACGAGCGACTCTTATCGATTGCATGTTTTTTTTTTTTTTTCCTGTACCTGATAACGGCAGTAATTATTATCACTAATTGTTATTAGTTCTAATAATCCTTGAAAGGGCGATCGAGTGGTATCACCCGGTGACCTTTGCCGGCCGCATCGTTTATTTTTCGTATTCCTATAAATCATTTCTAGAACCGATGTACTTAGTGAAAAATTATGCTTTCATAAAAAAATAGCCCTAATAATGAAAAAAAATATATATATATATAAAAATAGCAAATACACACACACACACACACACATGCGTACTTGTTACCTGGTTTATAACATACCCACGAGTTCGGCCTTATGTTTAAAGTTGTGTATAATTTTGTACAACTTGTTCCTCATAATTCACTTCGGTTATAGTGATCGAGTACAGTACATGATAGCCTGATTCTACAGTTTATGCAAATAATTTAGGTATTTTAGCAGAATCCTGATTCCTTTTGCAATATTTCATGTTTGTTATTATTTTTAGAACGGATTTCTAACATTAACTAACATCGTTTGTTATTAATGTTAGAATGAATTATTACGATTTTTTTAGGACGATACGAGATTCTCATCTCCATGTTAATTAACACTTTCAGGTCTCAGCTATTTGTCTACTGTGGGCTGCAGTTTTCTTAATACATTTCTTAATTTTTAAAAAAATACTAGGAGATATATATTGTAATACTTTACTTTTTAATTATAAACTTCAACTTGTTCTCATGTATGATGAGGGGACTATTTACATGTGCTAAAGAGGTTCAAAGGACCAATCACACCAGGACTTCCATGGTCCGTACACATGATAAACATAAATAAGTAAAGTAAAATAAAATAAAAAATAAATTATATGAGTTATATTAATTTCCGTTAAGAGCTGAATTAAAACATGTAAACACTGATTATAAAAAATATCAAATGGATTAAATCATATGACATGTATTGTTAAAATTAGATGGCATATATTGTGGAACTACATGAGGAAAGTTTGCAAGAGAAAAATGTAAATAAAATAATACCGGTACGAATGACCGGCAAATTTTGTATTCTACAGGTCCGTTATATTTTTTAGTGGTCGAAGACCATCGAATTTCGAGTCCTGATATATATTTTCTTGAGGCTCATAGATAATATTTAAAAAGACAACAAACGCGCTATATAGTCGATGTTTTTATAGCCCAGAGAATTAAAAGTTGACCCCGAGAGACGCTCGGTCTTTAGACCTCGAAAGTGTTAAAAAGGAATCTAACCAGCTGGAATTTCCAAACGCAATTTATAATGAACAATCATCGAGCAAAATGGGCTCTCACTTTTCCCTTTTTGGCCCTTCTTGCAGCTGTGAATTAACAGGTTGCTGAGTTCCCCCTCCCTAATATTTGCATAACCCAATATATTTAATTTCATTAAGCGTTAAAAAAGAAGGAAAAAAAAAAAAAAAAAACGCTAGGCAGGACCGATAAGTAATATCCTACCTATGACTTTCGTGCGCGAAGACTCTTCGTACTGTGGAACAGATGTACAGGGGTCGAGGGCTTGGGGAGGAAACCGTGGGCTGCGTAGAAATGGGCAAAATAATATGTTAAGTACTAGCTGGGTTTTTTTTAAGGTGGTTATCGCAAATGAATAATCATTTAGGGATATCTCTGTTTCATCTGCATTTTTTAAAAGTGTTTTATATGCTGCAGTTAATATTTGTTTTTAAAAAATACCAACATCAGCACATAGTACGATATTGCATGCATGCAAATGTTTGATATTTTAATATTTTTTTCTTTTTAATTTACCTAGTAACTCTATTAATTAAAATTTGACGTATGTCAATTTTAAGCGGCATTTTAATAAATACTCCCCTGCTCCCCAAAGTAAATAATAAGATAAATATCTATGTTTCAATTTATCGCATACAAATTATTATTATTTTGTGGAGTGTTATTAAACTTGCTCAACATACTTTCGTCTTTAAAATATCAAAACTGTCAAACTGTGTAAAAGATCATAAATCAGCAAATTTAACAATTATTTCTCTTTTATATTTTTTAACTATAATCATTATGGAAGTTTGACATAAGGGGTGGAGGGGGACTTATGCCTGTTTTTTTTTTAACTGTTAATGAAGTAATAGTCTAATTAGATAAATAAAATATATTTAATATAAATGTATTACTTTTTCTTCTCTTTCTCTCTCTCTCTTTTTTTGGGGGGTGGGGGGGGCAATATTTTACTGCACATTTTCTCCATGAATTCTAGACTAAGAATTTTTTTTTTTTACTGGAAATAACCGTGATAAGTTTCATACTGTGCACAATTTAAAAGCTGCTAGCAGCATATCTTATTTTAGCACTTTTCGAAATCAGTGGCGAAAAAAAAAAAAAATAGTGTGCATCACAATATTTTGCAAAACATCCGCACTCACTTTTTTTGTCAACATAAAAACACTCTATTCGGTTCCGTGTTACATAAGTCGTTTGCAGTATGTTTTCTCATCACCATGGTAACGAACATGTTCCAAGCCTTCAGAGCAAAGCAAACATAGCAGACGATTCCAAGTTTCTTTGCTCTATTGCACTGTTACTCAGATATTAACTGAGAACTGATAGACAGAGAGGGGAAAATATAAAAATAAAAAAGTGCAAAATTCCACTGTTTACCTCAGCTACGTGGAATTGGATCCGTTATCATAACTATTGCTCCACTGATTTGAATGTTCTCTTGGCTCTCTATTTTTTCTTTTAATTTAATTTTTTTCCTACTGTTATCTTCTCTCTGGTTCGTGTGTACTTTTTATCTGGTGTAGTTGGACTTCGATGTTTTTTTTTTTTTTTTTCTTTTCTTCCCCCGATCCGGTTTCGACTGCACCAAAGTAACCATAGTTCGAATGACCGCTTTTTCCCTATCGAAAAATCCCTCAAGGATTTTTTGTTTCGTTTCTTTATTTCATCTCTATCACGTTGTACGGCATATGTCGTTGTACAGTTTCAATCAGATATTCGCTTGTTTTCTTGTGACTTTTTTTGTTTTTTTTGTTTTTGTTTGTTGTTGTTTCCCAAAAGATTTTGGAATGGAAAGCTGATGAGTGTGTGAATTTAACTCGTGCTAAAATACGACCAAGAAAATAAAATAAGGTGAATTTTTCAGTTCATACTCGGGCAATAAATTAGTAATATCGGATTTTATGCATGCATATGCCTGTGCACAAGTTGATCTCCAAAGAAATCCATACTACTTAATTAAAAATACTACAATGAGAAACTTAAGGGTATGTAACATTTCTTAGTCTTATGATTTAGCCATATTAATATATCTGTTATTAAATTATAGTTTTAAAAAGTATTGACTATTTTTTAAAAAAAAAAGAATGTATTAGATAACTGTACTAAGACTTACTACTACTAATGAAGTTCGAAATTTTTTTGATCGAAACACGTGTTTAGCGTGATAAATACCTTTTATGCGTTATTTTACAAAGTTTTAATTATTTTATCTTTTAAACACCAGTTTATTTTGAGTATTTTGTGTTATCATTGATCGTAATTTACATGCGTGGAACTTTTTAGTAATCTGTAATCCCTTAATTTTACTATAGTGACAGTAAATGAATTAAGAGTATTTAAATTGCAATTAGAGATGCATGCGAGACGAGACAGAGGTTTGCAGTTGTTATGCAATACTGGTGATCCTATATTTTTCATGTAGTGTTTTCCCTATCTTTTGACAATTAAAATATCATAAATTATTTTACCATTTTAAAGCTGATTTCCTGTTTAAAATATTTTTTAAATCATTTTAAAAAAATAAATATCCTTAAAATGACTTAAAAGACCAGTTGGCGTGCGGTGGATTTTTCGTGGAGGGTCGGGAAAGCTGACCATCACTCAATGGGTCAATGCCTGAATCTTGTATTTGCATTTTATAATGTGTATTGTGTATTCAACGGGATAGACTGAAAATGTTATTTTTAACAATGTTCCTTTTCTTCTCTTTTACAGGATCCAATGTCTCACCGAATTATTGAAAAAAGGCGGCGCGACCGCATGAATAATTGCCTCGCAGATCTCAGTCGTCTAGTTCCCACAAACTATCTTAAAAAGGTAATACTACTGCGTTTCATTAATAGTCCAATATTTTCATGTTATTTGAAAATTTAGTTCTGAGATGTAAATTTTAAATTCCATCCCAAAGATGTCCACTCCCTACAGTAGGGGAAAAAAGTCATGATTTTCAAAGCCCGGTCGATTTTGATTTATAATTTTTACATGTTCTCATAAAGTGAATGGCTTTGAAATCTGATTTAGAAAATTTGTTAGGGTATCGCCCTACATATACATCGTGTTTCTGGTTGTGAAAAATGTATTGTTTTATGTGCAATTAAAATTTTTATTAAAGTAGCCTGAATTCAGAAATATGTAATGTTGCAAATATATACATGTTTATTATATATATATATATATTTCCTTTTGCAGGGCCGAGGACGTATTGAGAAAACAGAAATAATAGAAATGGCTATTAAACACCTGAAACACTTACAGGCACATCCATGCAAGGATCCTGGTAAGTGTTAAAATCCTATTATTAGTTGATTTCCACCACGTTAAAGTGGTGGTTGTTAAGTAAGGTCAGGTGTATTTCAGTTTTCGTTTAAATATAAAATTTTGTGGGAAGGAGTTAAGAAATTGCAAACGCCCCCCGTAGAAAAAGATGTTTCACCTCCTTCTCTCTTGGCCAAATGCGTGTGGAAGTGCGATCAGCGTGCCACTTATTCCTATTTTTTAATGCGTGTTCTTTTCTTTCTACGTTAGCAACAATTTATATGTTTTTGTCTCGCGCAGTTCTACGACTGTTTGATTAATACAGAACTACCTTTGGTACCCACTTACAGATTCATTGTGGTTCCCTGTTCACCGTAAAAATACCGTATTTTTCTTTCCTTAAAATTTCTTGTACTTAAAATCATCATTAAAAGAAAAAACCTCTCTAAATGTTTTCCAGCTTATCATTTACCGCAAAATGACCTAAGATTTCTATTGCAGGTAGTTGTGAGGTGGCTAAGGCCACGGAACAAGATCACAAGCGCCAGTTCCGACAAGGTTATCAGGAGTGTATGTCAGAGACAATGAAGTTTATGATGGAAGTGGAAGGCTCTTGGATTGTGGATGGTGTTGGAATCAGGCTTGTCAACCATCTCCAGAAGCATTACGACAAGCTGAGTGGTGGTAAGTTATTTCTCTCCTACAACAATCTGAATAATTAGTGTGAGTACTCATTAAAGACGCGTGATAATGCACTTTAAACATTCATTTAACAGTGACTTACCGATGTATTTTTTATTGATATTATTAAAGTGGGCGTTCTTAATGGACTGCAATCTTTGGCTTTGATGCATGCTTTTTTAAGGATACTAAAACCGTTATCTCGTGTATTTAAAATATTCTTCTGAATTGTTTCTCTATATTTATTATTTTTTTGTGTGGTTGCCTTTTAGGTTTGTGCTATACCCAAGCTCTCAACATGATGGCATCTGAAGAGTCGAAAACGGCCGTTCACATGGAAGTGGACAACCACTCTAGTTCTTGCTTTCCCTCCGAATCCAATTCGAACGGAGGCCTTCACCCTGAGAACAACCACGTAGTTCCTTATTATGACAGCAGCCGGAATTCGGACGCACCGCCAGAACTCAAACACGAGGCGGAGACGAACGGCCACCTCACGGCTGCTCCCAGCGCAGAGAACCCGCCTTCCAAAGTGACCAGTCAGTTGCGAGAAATGCTCCAGAATCCTGGAGTACCAAAGGACACTTCCAGGTACAACAACAACAACAGCAACACCAACGGACAAAGTGTGAATGCTTCCTCTTCTCCCCAGCATCAGCCGGTAACGGTGGTTGTGCCTCCCTCCGTCGCGAACGAACCCCCCAAGAGCGAGGAGAGTTGCTACAAGTTCAAAAACACCATCAAGCACAGGTTCAACGCGGACTTGAGGCACCACACGTCGTCACCGACGGACAGTCACCATTCCGATCGGATGTCCCTGCCCGACGACGACCACCACCACCACAGCAAGCTTCAAGACGGCTCGCCCCTGCGGCCGTGTCACCCCGCCGAAGAGAGACTGAACCCCCCCAGCGTGGGGCCACCCCCCGTCCTCCTGTGCTCCAACTCCGCGGGTCCCCACCACGCGTTCTCTCCGTACCAGCCGCCCGTGACCGAACTGTCCGTCAAAATTCCCGACAGGACTGCACCGACGGACTCGTACGGGCCGCACCCGTGGGACTCGCACGCCGAGACGGCCAGCAGCTGCGGATCGAACCCGAGTCCGCCCCCGAACACCGCCCGGTCGAGCGGGAGCAGTTCCGGCTACAGCACGAACGGGGAGAACGCCTCCACCAAGATGAAAGGGCCCCACTCTCCGGCACTGTCCCCTTACTCTGTGCCCAACAGGTCCCCCAGTCCCCTGCAGCCGGGCGTGCCCATCTTCGCCCTGCATCCCAAAGGGACCTTCTACATTCCCCTCACCATCGAGGCCTCGCTGCTGATACCCTACATGGTGGGCGTAGACGACTTGGCCCCCGTGCTCCACCCCATCAGCATATGCGTCAACCTGGGCAACCACTCTGTGAAGGTCGAGAAGAGCAGTGCGCTCCAGTACAGTCGTCCCCAGTCGTCTTACCTTATGGACAAATTCCACGACAGGTTCGTGTACTCGGAGAGGCAGGTGTACTACCCGTGTCCGAACAGTCCGGCTAAGAACGGGTGCGCGTGAACTCTACTCCCTGAGACGCTCAAACGTCCACTGGCGTTGGAAGACTTCCTTTTTTCCTAAATAGTCAAGAATGTTCATTCCGGATATGGATGTCAAGAATTCTTCTTATCATAATCCACTTTTAAAAAATGGTTGTTGATTTCTCATTACATTTTATTTGTTACGAAATCTGGTCATATATATATATATATTTTTTTTTTTGTCTGTCATGAGAAAAGGATGAAAACCCCAGAGTTCGTAGCTTTGTTATTTAAATTGACAGCAGAAAGTTTCCAAATTATTACTGAAACAAAACATGTTTGTTTAAAAAATACATTTAGTCTTAAAAAGGCAATTGAAATCGGCTCGACTGTTTAGGAGCTACGATGCCACAAAAAGGCTTCAAACGGCTGAACAGTTAAAAAAGTGTCCACTGAAAGCATGGGCGTAGCCACTGGGAGGCAGGGAAGGGGCAGCTGCCCTCTCCTAAAATTAAGCAAGTTGTTAATAAATGTGTCTGTGGGGGAGCAGTTGAACTCCTATGTCTTCCTTCATGGTTCTGCCCCCCCCCCTTCCCCCCAGCATAATTCCTGGCTACACTCATGACTTGAAGGGCATTTAGATTTTTTTTTAGGCATTGTAAATTTCATTTGAGGCAGGTGCTTCAACGCCCGGTTTTTAGTATAAATTTTATTTGAGGGAATGGTTATCATTTTATACAGAATTCCACCAAAGCCCATTTTAGCTATTCCAAAATGTTTTTGCCGAGAACTCTGGGGGGAGATGGATCATTTTGTCGCCAGTGAGATTGAAGGGCGATATACGGACGCCAAAGGGACGATCAAAAACGCCCAGATGCAAAGGACGGCGTTTTTATTCAAATGTGATATGAACTAAAAAAAAAAAAACAATGGATCGCTGCCTGGAAAAAGAAATATATGGAGAGAAAGAAAAAGCTCGGTTGTGAGAGAATTGTCATTGTGTGTTTAAGAAGTTTAGCCTCGTATATGTGCACGACTTTTTCAGGTAAAGGCACATAATAATCAGACAACTTCAGCTCTTCTTTGGGAAAATACTTTAGCTCCTCAAATGGTGTACATTATAAATTAAGAATTCATTGAATACATGTACGAGCTAAATTATCCCGCAAAAAAGCGTGTTGCCTCAGTGGGCTTTGTGAGAACGTCGTATTTCAGAGCCAGTGGCGGATTCCGAAATTTTTCGAGGGAGGGGACGATAAGCATAAGGCAGTACATTATAAGATGAGTCACTCCTTTTTTTTTTTAAACACCTTTTCACTTTTAATATCCCTAGTAGCAATAAGTGATTGGAATTTCCTTGGACAATGACCGGTTTGCATAGCTTCTCATCGTTCACCTAAATGCCAATGCTTGGCCCAACATTAAAAATTCAATCTAAAAACGATGATTGGGATGTGCACTGCAGATACCGAATGGGCCAGTGCCCGAAATTTCATCCTAAAAACGGTGCTTGGGATTTGAACCACTTTAAGTGCTTGGGCCAAGCGTCTAACTTTGATCATTTTTTCATGCAATTAAAATAATTTGAAACTTATCTGTAACAGGAAATCAGGCAATTGATTTCCAGAAAGTATACAAAATTTTTTTGTCTGCAAATGAGATATGTAAGAGGGAAAAATCCTGTATACAGATAAACTGAAATGTTTCAAAATAAAGATATATAATTATTTCAATTGCCGCCCAGGTGGTGTAGTGGCTGAAGAACCATTCTATCACGCCTTGGGTCCGGGTTCGAATACCGGCTTGGGCATGGGTGCTAACTTGTCTGTCCCTTCATAGGAGGTAACGCTGGCCGCCTACTGGGTGCCCCTATAATAAAATGACCAGTAATTCGTGCTTTAGTAGTGGCGAATGCTTGATGAGCAAGCGCCCGATCTTTGGGGGGGGGGTTCAATTAGAATGTTATCATTAATTAAAAAGGAAAATTAAATTGCAAAGTAATAACAATAAATTTTAAATAGACACCTTATATATATAAATATATATTAAAAGTTGAATTCAGATCTGTATATGTATTAATATTATAAATTGGCCCTAAAAGTTCTCGGTGAATACTAATAAATTCACCTTCCAGTGAAGCACTGATTGGACCAATTTCTTTAAATACATATCAGCACGATGAAAACATACTGGGGCAAGTGATATCTCACGTGGCGCTTAGTCCAATGTGACTCATAAAGTGAATGGGCCAGTCCCTCTGAATCCATCGCG
Organism: Cheiracanthium punctorium; assembly: GCA_038373885.1. Lineage (NCBI taxonomy): Eukaryota > Metazoa > Arthropoda > Arachnida > Araneae > Cheiracanthiidae > Cheiracanthium > Cheiracanthium punctorium. Next base: position 119,132 of record JAWZYV010017329.1, read on the forward strand.
GTGCGGTGAAAACTCATTGGGTAGTGATACCTCGGCAAACGCTTCACACGGGGACGACATAAACCATGCACTTTTCACGAGTAAGGGTCAGTGTTGTTTTCAGTGGCGGGAGATATCGCGGTCGATCGTTGGCGAGAGTGAAATTGCTACTAGGGAGTGATCTCTTGTTTAACCAGTTCGCCCTCATTATTTAAAAAGGACGAGCAACGGAGAAGACTCCCCTTCGTTGCTTTCCAGTATGATTCTTTGAACGTTCCACCGGAACCGAGCGATTTGCGCAAGCGCAACGCTGGTCCTAGCGGAGCGCTCAAAGAACCATTCTAGGAAGCTACATTGGTTAGAGAAGGAAAGATTTCTCCGTCGCGTCTGTTTAAATGATGCGAACAGGTCAAACGTGGGTTCAATAGCGGGTTTAAGTGTGCTCAGAATTCGCCACTGTTTGCAGCAGTCAGTAAAATGGAACGTTCTCACGAAGATACTTCCAAAAGGGTGTTTAACTAGTAAAGAATTTTTAAAAATATTTTATCAACTTAGTAAACGTCTAGTTTAATTGCACAAATTTCATGTTTTTACTTAGTGCTGATTTCATATATCTTTTAACTATTGTGAATATTTTAAAAATTTCACTAACTATAGAAAATGATTTACTTGGGAAAAATTGCAATCGCAATATTTTTAAAATTTTTTTTTTTTGTGCTTTTAGTACTTTGGAAGTCACACACACACACACAAAAAAAGACTATCTAAGGTCAGATACCTTGAATTAAAAATAATAATAATCATCCTATAATATATTTTAATGAAGTCTGTTTGATGTTGAAATAATAAATATGCTTCCAGACAAAGTATTACTACATTTTATCTGAAGTTTCGGAGAACAGAGCTAAAATATTACCTAATCGAGAAATCCCTCTGAAGTCGCTTGAGAGACTAATTTCATTTGCATAGAATTTCTGAGAAGAGTCGAGCTGAATTTTTCTGATAAACTTTTAATTTTTTGACTAAAGCTGTTATGCACTGTGTAAAAAAGGAAAAAAAAAGTGCCTGTTCCCATGTTTCTTGGATGTAATTCTTTATCGTTTGATGAAAATGTAATTATAAGAGCTGTATATGTTGCGTTAATTGTTTGTTTTCTCTGGATATATTATGACACAAAGTGTGTCTCTGTATGAATATGTAAAATTTGCCCTGTAAAAAAACATTAATAAAATTATAAATTGTGCCATAGTTTTTGGAAGTTGTTTTATTTATCATTTGTACAAAATATATGCTGAAAAATAAAGGTTAGTTCGGTCATATTAAGTTTGTCAAAATTATATAGTTAACCTGACTACAGACTGACTCACTGATTCATTGACTCTGTCACAATTCCGGTTAAATCATTCCAGAATGAAACTATTTAACTTAATTATTTCAAAAAGATTAAAAAGTTAAGCACGAAAAACTTAATAAAATCCACATCATTTGTGTGGTCAGCTTGACATGTTACGTAATTATGTAAAAAATGTAGAAACAATCGGCATACTTCAAAAATATGAAAATCCATTAGTTTCCTATGGAGCGATTTTTCGTAATTTTCAACACTTTTTTAAATGGAGTAAAAAAAAAAAAAAAATAAGCAATTGAGTGAAATAATTAGGTATCGCAAGTGATATTAACGTCATATTAAATGTTACGGTTATTAATATTTTTGTCATATTAATGTTACTACATAATCAAGCTTTGAAGGGAAAATTTTTATTCCCATTCGTTTAAAATAGCTTTTTAGTATTAGAGTTTAACTTTTTTGCATTAATATAAGAGAGGCTGCTGTCATCAAAATGAAATCTTTCGTATGCGAAGAGTTTCCGCAGTTTTAAAGAGCAGGCAATTCAGATTTTGTATAATAAAAAATGAATATGAAGTTATTTATTTTAAATAGACAAAGATTAAATATATTGAGTGTAGACATTTTTATTTTTAAGCGCCCATTATAATTGCCTCCACAACAGACTTTACATTCTAGTGATAAAGCGGTTATGTAGTGAATCACTTGGTTGAATTAAGCATCTCTATATACACAGTGGTAACCTGCGTATAATGAGAGGGAACTAAAAAAATTAATCGTTATAGACAGTATTCCGTTGTAGACAGATTGAGCTTTTGCGCAATATTTCAGAATTAAAGATGCTTTCTAATTACCAAAATAAAGATAAAATAGAATTACTCTGCAGAATAACACTTCACTCATCAATGGGCACCACTTGTACATTTAACTTTAAAAAGGTTAGCGTAGTGGTGATGAATCCATCTTGAAGTAGTGAAGTTCGTTCAACACATATACGTGAAGTAGGAATCCCCTTTCGATTTTGAGTATATTATATTGCTTATCTTTCACGATTCGATAAGATGAAAATTTTAAGTACTAATATTATGTGAATGAATATAAGGTACATGCTCAATTTTCATTACAGCAATAGAAAAAATATTTCAAAAACAAATGTTTTAGGCCATGCCATCACACATTAAAAGCTTTAGCTTATAAAAATCTCCGGTGAACAAGCCGATATATGACTGAAAGGATTAAACTATTCATTCTTTAAACTACAATGCTTCGGTGTTTTATTATCGCACATTCTAAACCATTAAATAGTTTTTAAAAAAAACGGTTATACCATACGTACTATAAAACTTTCTGTAAGAGTTGGCTATCGTTATAGGCAGGTGTAAGAAGTGAATATCGCTGTAGACAGGTTCAAAAGGCATTTCGTCGAGACCAAAAGAAAATATCGTTGTACACAGTATCGTTACATACATAGTTTCATTGTATTGATGCCATCAGTATACCTGCCAACCCTACTTCGTTTTTCGGAAAACTCCCGGTTCTTGGTCATTTCCCCAGTTGTCATTCAAAATCTCTCTATTTTCCCCCCTATATTTTGAAATAAAAATTTCCAAATTATTGTGGAATTTTTCATTTTTTACGGGAATGCAATCGGGAATTGGCATTCCTAAGCAGGGATGTTTGTGGTCTGGCATTTCGAATTTTTTTCAAGTTGATCATTTTAGGAATTTCGGATTTTTTTTTTTTTTTTTACAAATGGGGAAAAATTACTCAGAAAATATTATACTCAATCATTCCAATTTCAATCTTTTTTTACATCCTGCTCGTGAATGACTTTATTTTCTTGATCATTCATTAATTAAATCTCTAGTGCCACAGGATTAAAAATTGACCTTTATTTTATGTTTATCTGTTTACAGGTTTATTATAATTATGCTAATTATGAAAGCAACTTTAATAAGCATTAACGAACAAGAGTTTAGTGGAAATTTTTAAGCAAAGTAAAATTATACATAAAAAATAAATAATTGTTTATCCTATTTGCATTCATACTACTTTTGCTGTGATATTCGGGAGAGGGGTTAGGGTTCTTCGCTCCGCTCCCCCTCCCTTCAAAGGTCTTTGCTCAAGGGTAACATTTTGCTTCATTGAACACTTGTGGCTCGAAATAAGTCGCGACAACAACGGCAAATGGCAGGATATTGGCGCAAATAGCCGCGAAGATCAACAGTTTTCGTGGCAAGTTTAGCTGGGAGTATTAAAAAAAATAAATAAATAAAATAACTACTACTCCAGTGCATCTGTCTATCTCTGATGTATTTAAAGTTTTATATGAAATTGCAGAATGCTTGCTCACAAGAAAAATGAAGGATGTATTTATTCCCATTGCAATGTTGATCCATTTTTTTTCTTTTTTTAAATTTAAGAAAGAACTGTATTTGCAATTGACCGCTATTACGAAAATTTAGCGAAGCTAACAGATGAATAGCTTTTGCTCTCACCTTACAGCATTTTTTTTTTTTTTTTTTTTTTTTTTTTTTTTTTTTTTTTGCTGCCAGCTTCAAAATCTGGCCCTTCAATCGAGCCCTGGAGTAAATATACCGACATATGAGGGTCAAGGGCGTATTTAGGGTGGGGGGGCCGCCACCCCAGAAATTTTGATTTTAGTTACTGAAAGGATAAAGTCTTTTTGTGAAAAATTCGATCTTTTTTACCTTTCGGACCCCCTCCGAAACGTTTTTTTGGATACGTCCCTGATGTGGGAGTGGGTCTATGAGAACACGTACTAATTTTCAGATTGATTTTTTTTAAACAGCTCTTTTTTTTTCCCCGTCCAATTCCCTAGTCTCTTTAATTTTAATTGTAACACCCAATCCTGTGTTAAGTAATTCATAATGCGCTTTTAAAAATAGATCTTATGAGTTTCCAGTGAAGGTAGTATTGTGAAAAGGCCCTTATTTACTGTTTGAAACAGACTAATTCCCAATCATCGTTCCAATTTCCTATCTCGTTTATAAAAATAATAAAATGAAAAATGATATCCCAAGGGGGGGGCAGTGCCGGATTAACAATATAGCAGATTTAGCAAATGCTACGGGCCCCGCGCTTTTGGGGGCCCCGCGCCTTTACCTTGAAAGTTTTCGTCTTTCCCTCTCAAGATCTAGCTTTTTTGACACTTTCCAAAAAGGTAGAAAAGTGTTTAAGATTTCGGTTTCTCTGTCTGTCCGTCCTTGACTCGCGTGTATAGGCATTGATTTCTACGAAATTTATATATGTTATTCTTATCTGCAGTACCATGTACCCTATTGTAAAGGATCTATGTAGCATTTATTGATTTTTTTCTACAGGAGCACTCAAAATAATCCCAATACATTGCGCTCTATGGGAAGTTATTCTTTAAAGCGTATCATCCTGCTAACTACAAGGGGTGATCAAATGAAAAGGTAAGAACGGTGGGTACAAATGTAGACTTTATTCAAAATATACACCATAGACCTGAGCACAACGATCCCACTGACGAACAAGCCGCAGGATTCCTTGTTCCCAGAATTCCTGTGGCCGTGACGAGACCCAGTCCGTCACAGCGTCCTTGAGTACGTCGTCCGAGTTGAAGCGCTTCCCTTTCAGGTGGTTTCTTCAGTGGAACCAACATATGGAAATCGCAGGGTGACCTGTCCGGACTGTAGGGCGGATGGATGGTCCAACGTCTCCCACTTGAACGTGACCAGTTCCTTGGCGAAAACGGACATTCCATTTTCTCATTGACTTGTGGGACACACAGCCTTCCCAGTATACGATCATCATCCTGCGATGAATAGTGGCCGGTTTAACACCTTCCGCTGTCAGAAATCAGATAACGCCTCGCTGCCCCTAAATCGTCGAATTTTGCAATGTGAACACCATCCTGTCCTCACACGCACTGCCGCGTCAATTGGACGTAGTAGGGTGCTTTTTACAAGAGTTTCTGCTCTCTCCTGCGGGCCCCCGCATGTTCCTATCCACACAAAAGGCTCCAATCGCATTCCTAGATGTCTCGATACGTGCTCTTATAGCTGCATGGACAAATATGATAACGGTTAGGTTGTTGCGACGTTTGGTACCTATTCATTTGATCACCCCTTGTAGTTGCGCTGAACCCCGACTTCAAGATAAAACTTTTTCCTCTATGAATGCAAAAAGATTACAAAGTCAAGGACAAAAAGCCTAACAACTTCTACATCGTTTGTACGATCCGCTTGAAATTTTTCACAAGTCTGTAAAAAAATATAGAAAACAATCTGTCAATTTTAAAATCTAAAAATCCACCCGTTCCTTCATTTTTAAGCGATTTTTCGCTATTTTCAGCACCATTTCGATTACAAGAGTCAAAAAATTGAATCATTTGGGTGACAAAATGACCTATTTTAAGTGAAAATGACGTCATACAATTGGGGGGATTCCAATACGTTTAAAATAATTTCTCCCGATTACACAGTTTATTATTATTTTTTCCCCCACAAATAAATCGTCTATTGGATATTCGAATGTTTATGTATACAAAACGAAAGCTTTCGACTGCGAAAAGATTCCGCGCGTTTCCAGATGAGCATGAAATTCAATTTGGGTCTGTAATAAAAATTCAATATGAACTTATTTATTTTAGGTGGATGAAAATTAAATATATTGAATGAAAGACAAATTTCCTTAAAATGTTTTTTCTCTCGCCCGTTGTAATTGCCTTCACAAAAGGCTTTGACTTCTAGTTTTAGAGATATTCTGCTCTTTGAAATGAAACAAAATTGGATGTTATGAAGGATTACAAAATGAAGCTTTGCATCGAAAATAGTGTCTGTATAGTTAAAAGTTTTTCTATACGGGAGCACTCAAAATAATTTCTATACAATACGGTCAATGGCAGTTTAGAGACAGGCATCTATTTTAAGCATATAATACTATCCTACAATATGATTAGCTAATAATCCGACGACGATCGTGTGCCTCCTTCAAAATTTGAGCCAAAAGCCGGTAATGTTGGCGACTTTTGCGATAAATTGCCAAATAGGGTGCAAAAAAAAAAAAAAAAAAAATGCTTTGAAAAATGAACCAAACTTGGCGATATTTTTATTATTTTACGATAAATCGAAAAAGGTATTTACGTATTATCCCGGCGGTCATTAACGCCAAACTATTTTTCCCTCAAATTTCCTGGCAAACTGTTGGCAATCGTATTCCGAACCATCAATAATTTCATGTGTCCGGCATTTATCTTGGCGAAAAAGTTGCTCGTCTTGGCGGATCGCCTGGATAATAATGTAGTACCTCGAAAAATGTCTAATGTAATTATATTAAGCTATGTCGATTTCTTTGGAAATTTTGAAAATTCGTTACTCGCACTTTAATTAACTGATTTATTGTATTGTGTTTTGTTAAGGGCTATCTGCCTAGGAGTAGGAGGGGGTCTCCGACCGACGAAAATTTGTTAATGCATTAGAACCCAAAACGGGTTAACGTCCTTATGATTTCGGTCATTTGTCTGTTCTGATGTCCACCCATCCAGTGTTCTAACTGCTGTGGATATACATCGATTTGTGCGAAATTTATGTTTTTTCTATGTACAGTACCACGTACCATATTGAAAATGGTGTATGTAGCATTTATAGTTCTTTTACATGAGAAAAAAATCCAATATATAGCACAGTCTAAAAAACAGAACTAAAAGGGGGGGTTCGGGGGGGGGTCTCCCCCTGTATCTGTTGATACAGGAATGACTGAATCAGCAGTCATTCTTGAAAACATATTTTAGAGATATTCGATTTTTGAAAGAAAACAAAGTTGGCATATATATTACTAAGGCTCTCAAAATGATGCTCTCCATTGAGAATAACGTCCGTATTAATAGTTCTACAGGAGCACTCAAAAGAATTCCCATTGCAGTCTGTGGCATTTGAGAGACACTAATACATTTCTAGCACAAGACAATGAGTATAATTTTATATTCTTCAGTTAAACGCTAAAAAAAATTAATGGTCTTTTACAGGGTCTCATAAAATTGCATTTACAGTGATAATACAACATTTTTTTATCTACGAAATCTCGCCAGTTTTAACTAAAATACATAGCAGATTTGGCGCAAAAATATTTTGTATTGGAAGTGTTTTATAATCTATGATCTTGGCATGACTTATCTTTCTTGATTTTTTAAGGCAACAGATAAATCTTGTAAATCTTTTTTTCTTTCTTTTCATTTTTATTTATTTATTTTTTGGATAAGACAATTTCTGAAGATCTATATAGTGGAACTGTAAATCAGTTGTAGACAACTCATTGAAAGAATATATGTATAACTCGTCTGTTCGAGCCTCATGAATGGGAGACCCCCCTAATTTTTTTGTTTCATGATTGCCATATTAAAACGATATTAATGGACTATGTCATTTTATCTCTCATCTATCGTGTATTTCACCTGGTAACCCCATGTTGAAATTTTTAGGATTGTAACCTATTTATAGAAAAATACATGTGATGCACATTCTACAGCTCAGTAAATATTGTAACAATAGATTAAAGCTGTTGTGAACTAATAGTATTTAAATATATGTAAAATATACTTGTGATGTATATTCTACAGCTTACGAAATATTGTAACAATAGATTAAAGCTTGTGAACTAATAGTATTTAAATAAACGGATGAAATTTTTAAACAATCATTTTATCAAATAAATGCAACCTTACGGAGCTTATAGAAATCGGTGGTTTACGTAACACATACTAACATTTTCAGCGGACATTTATTCTTACTTTTATGTCGCGTTTTCGTAACGCATTTTCGTGTCTCATTTTTATGTCACATTTTCAAAAGGGGGTGAGCGATAAAATGACATAGTCATTAATATATTTAATGTGGCTGTTGCATGCCTGCATTATTTAGTCAACTCATTACCTAGACGAAACTGAATAAGTATTCTAAAGTCAGCAATAAGGACACACACAAGAGTATATCCAACAATACTGTGGAACAAAAACACGGTTCTCAGAAAAAAATTTCAGGGAGGATCCAAAAGGGGGGAAATAAAAGAAAGACAGAAAGAAAGGCTGTATCATTATCTTTTCGTTGACTAAAAGCGAAACTCGGACAAACGGAGGAGGTGTATCCAGATCCTTGCACCACCCACCTATGGCCTTTAGAAAATGGATTCCTTACCAATAATGTTACATTTTTGTCTTTATTTGAAGACTGAATCCAGAAATAAACAAAATATAGAAAGAAAACTAAGTGCCGAAACAAAAAAAAAACAGACTCAGGGTCTGATCAAGGGCGGATTAAAGGGAGGGGGTCGGAGGAGGTGACCGCCCCTCCCGAGAAAAATGAAATTAATGTAAACAATCCCAACTTACTTCCATAAAATTTAAATATATATATGTGAATCTTCCATCCAAGCCTCCACCCACAAAATTGTATTAATCCGTCAGTGGGCCGTATTATTCATTAGTCTGTAGTCTATCTGTCCCGATCACTTCAGGGACTTTTCAGTAACAAGTCGAAAGAATTTTTTAATGAAGTTGTAATCAAACTTTTCAAAATGACTCAATAGAACGGAAATATTTTTGGCTATTTGTGAAGATGTTCTCTGGAACGCGAGTTGATCTTCTGCATTTCCCCGAGAGCTGAGATCCATAGGATTAAGATTGTAGGAAAAACGCGCCCCATAATCAATAATAATCCCCCACGAAACAATAATTTTTATTTAAATATTGGACATAAAGTTATTTTGTTTTGCAGTAAATATGGGGATGGTATTTTAAACGGATATTGGGCAGCCCCAATATCCGTTTAAAATGTTAATCCGCAAAGTTCTTTTATTTTGCAGTAAAGGCGCGGGTGGCTTTGGCGAAATTCGAAGGTGTACTAGGATGTAAACCATCTTAGAAGGCTTTTGGTAGTTGGCTTGCTTTGTTTTTACTTAATTATTTATTTTACATTTTACAGTATTTAAACAAAGGCGAATTATTTTTTGAAACAATAATAATATATAGAATGTAAGTCATTTTTTTATAGTTGGGGAATCCACTATTACGATAAATTATCTTATTAATCTCGGAAATTAACCACGTTAAATATGAAAGAATTCATTTTTGGCCGGTCGAAACCACAGGTCAAGAGCGCGAATGCCAGTACGTTCGTTCAAATAAAATAATTAGAACCGAGAGGATCTTCGCACGGTCGGGCATCCGAGAAGCCATAACCTCAGGCAAACTGAAAACAAAAAGAATTTTCGGATACTCTTGACCCACAAAGAAACTCACAAATTACTTGTCACATTTAAGATTATTATGTCTTGCAAAAACATTTGAACGTAATACGATAATGAATGTTTTATCCGAATTTTTTATTATTTATTATATAGATTATTCTATTCCTCTTATAAAGATTTTTTTGAGCAAAATATTTTATATCATTTTAACGAGGATAAGTTGAAAAGTAATGTACATATGCTTGTAGAACACTAACGAAATGACCTTTAGAAGTGTCCCAAGCGGTATGTGGAAGTAACAGTCCCCCTGTACAAGCATGTACAGTTTAAATGCCTTCCGTGTATGCAGTATATTTTGAATGGTGGAGGTATTATTGTGCTAGATCTATCTATCCTCAGTTCGATTTCTTATGAATTAACCCATTAAATAAATTAAGAGAAGTTAAAAATATGTAACCTATAATTAGTAAAGACCGTCCAGATATATAATGAAATAATTTTACAAGCATGTATTTTTATAGGGGAAAAATAGTGTTTAAAGGCACAGTTTAAAATACATATTGATTTCGAAGGTTCTAAAAATTTTACAGAAACAAGTATTATTTTATGTGTGTAAACTTGTCTAGTTATATGTTTGCATATGGGAAAGGTGGGAAGTGTTAGAAATTCCAAATATATATCCATGAACATTAACATTCATTAAAAAAAACCTGAGTTGTACGAATAAATAACTTTAAACATCGCCAGTCTCACTATCTATTTACTCACTGTCTATGTCTTGCGGCATTTTTTCCGCACACTATTTTAACTCAATTTTTTTCATTTTGAATCAAGAAAATTCGTAAAAGTTGTGTTTTATTTTATTATCGCACAAAACCTACAGATTAGCTCACCCAAGGTGGAGGAAGGGCTGGGATAAACCTCTCGCAAATATAACACGTGGGACCTTTTAGTTTTGTTTACATCTAATTAGCATTAGTAATACCATTAATTAGCACTAAACATAAATTGTAATATAATTAGCACTATTTATTTTCTCATTTAATTTAGCTCTATTACTTTAATGTGAGGGTGAACTCCTCCCCCTAAATATATATATATATATATATATAGGTGCGTCACTGACCAGGGGGCCCCTTGGTAACATTTGCTACGGGCCCCGCGCTGTCTTAATCCGGCACTGGGGGGGGGGGACATGAAAACTAACTTGATTCAACAAATGTAAGACTGATTTCATAGGTGAAGGAATTAAGCTGAGAAAAGGGTGGAGTAGGTAGAAATTTTGGGAAAAAAGCGGAATGATGTGAGTCAGTGGTCATAATTCACTACTCACAAAGTAACACGCTCTGTCTGACGTCTACAATTACTGACATGCTGTGTGTTGGGAGCGCCACCACATTTCAATTCTGTTGCTGAAGGCATAATTCCGAAGCTAAAGTTTTGATCGGAGCTTATAAGCATATTTATATCTAAAAACAAGAAACATTACATATGCTGGAAATAAAGAAAATTCTAGAAATGGCGCCTTTCAAAATTTTGCGGGCTAGGCAAGAGCTTAATGTAAATCCAGGTCTATTATTCTTATAATAAGCACATTCAACAATGAACTCAGTAGCGGATCTAGGGGAGGGGCTAGGGGGCTTCAGCCCCCCCAAAAGAGATTGCTAAGGGGTAATATTTTGCTTTATTATACATTTTAAGTAGATAAAATTATCTTTTTTTATAACTTAGTCCCTCCCAAAATGTTTTACATTACTTTAGACTAAAATTTTGCTTTATTGAACATTTTGTTTAGGTGAAATAAGCTCTTTTCAAAATTTAGCCCCTCCCCAAAAAAATTTCTGGATCCGCTACTGAATGAACTAAATACTTCATTTTTTTTTTTTTTACATAAATTTAGCATTAACTTCAATTTTTTATTTTGAATCTCTATATTAAAACTGTACTATAAATTCAGAAGTATGTATATAAATGTAAGAGTAGAATTTTCATACTTTCATCTAGATTTTCAGTGGTTGTGGTTTGAAGAAATGTTCATTAACTGATAATTAACATAATGGTTTCTGAAATCCAGCAAATAAATTAAAACGGAAACAAAATGTGGTGCTGCCACCTGTAGGTAACAGTTTGAGACAATACTTCACCTACTTAAACTAAAGAAAGTACTTTCAGGGTCCAGCTCAAGGGTGGACAAACCGTGGCGCATGCCTCAAACTCTGCGGATTGGATGATTTCATGTGGCGCATCTCATCCTCGTACCTACTTATTGTTTTGAGACTTTAGAAATAATTTCTTGCCGGGAAATATTTTATTTCTTATAATTTATGATGCTATGTCAAAAGGAAGCATTTGTACCTACATTCCAAAATACCCTGTCGCTAAAAATGGAGAAGTCTGATCCCCTACTAAGTATCTCTATATCAGAACAACAATTTCAATCACATGTGCACAGCTTATTACTTTTTCTCTTTTATACTAGAGCCTACCGGTATTCATTTTTTCGAATTCTACCCATGAACGTAAGGAAGTAAAATGGTGAGTTGTATGGCACATTTGAACTTCTCTATGAAAAAAATTAGCACGAGTATTTACATTCAGCTGTACTCGCCTTCCCCTGTATGTAGTTTTTTATTGTACTTCCCTCCTCCTCCCTCAAAAACCCCTTGAAAGGGGGATTGCGCTGGGCAGAGAGGTCAGCAAGGAAGGTCATGGCATGAGCAGAATGAGAGATGTGTTTACACTTCTTCCATTTCTCCTGTCCCCTGCCGTGAAGGTGGGTTAGAGCTTTCCTTGGCAGCACAGAACTGTGGTGGTGGTGGGGGGGGGGGTGCGGACCCAAAGCTGTAAAGATGGTGTTCAGGCAGTAGAGAAGGTCAGCTATTTATGAAAATAACATAACAAAATATTTTGAAAATACCTCTTTCCCTAAATAAATATTCATCTATTCTATGTTTCATTTTTTAAATATAAGTTGGCATGATGCACAGTTTGCATTTAATAACAATTATGTTTGAAATTACCATTTTACATAAAGTCATGATGTTAAAAATAGAATTTTTAAAAGAGCTCAGAAATAAAAGAATTCTTTTAATGTAAAATAAATAAAACTTCAATATTGATTTATGATCACAAAAGTTTTTTTCTTAAATGTTCAAAGATTTAATTACAAACTATCTGCTTTTGAGACCAAAAAAGTAAAATTTTGGGGCTTTGAACTCATAAATGTTACAACCATCTAATTTTGAAATTTCGAATAATCCTTCACAAATGAGTAATCAATATAAGCACAAATCTCTGTTATTGGACCAAAATACCACAGTATTTTGGTCCATATTGAATAAATATACCCTGATAACGGTAATCTTTCAGAACTGGCAGAGAAATAAATATGTCAACTTAATAAAGCTACAAAATGACAGAAAATCAGGAGACCAGGAGAAACCATCAAAATCCAGTAGAGTTGGTAGGTATGCTATTACTATTAGTCCGTAGTCAGCTTAACACTTTCACAGACTAAGCGTCTACATTTGAGGACACAAGAATTACCTATATTAGAATCCAGGATGGATGTCTTTTTGTGCACACAAAAAAAAATCAATTTTTCTCAAAAACTTAATAATCAGGATTTTCAGTTTCCTTTTCTTTTTCCCTTACAAATTTAATCTCTATTATCAAAAGAAAAATTATGTAATTCATATTTAATGAAGTCTGAAAAAGTTAATAGGAAAAAAAAAATAGACTAGAGAAAAATATATACTGAAATTGGAAGGGCTACAGCAAGGAATTTTTTGTTAGAAGAGGTTTAATGTTTCTATGATGAAGATTTTTGAACACATGTAATTCATGTTATACTGCAGAAAGGGGGGGGGGGATGCAACAACAGTCATTCGCCATGGCAAATGACTTATGGCATTGGAAGTAACCCATCTTGACAAAATGAGTATATTCGTGGGTAAATACTTTTTAATACGAAAATGGGGGCAGCTGCTCCCCTTTTGAATCTGCTACTGTATCCTGTTGTTTAGAATATTTCTGGCTATCCCAAAAATTTACTGGAGCGCGATTTTCTATGCAAGATTATAAAGTGCTTTTAAATTTTGCAGAATGATATGTTAAATTACATGAACGATTATTGTTGTTTCCCCGTACAACAATAGTCGTTTGCGGTAGCAAATGACTAATGGCATTGGAAGTGACCAGCCCCGTCAAAATGAGTATATTCATGGGTAAATGTTTTTTAATATAGAAAAGGGAAAAAAAAAAGAGGGGGAGGGCAGCTGCCTTAAGCTGCTTAAGCACTTAATTACTAAAAGCACTTTGGTCTATTTAGAAATATGGCCTTGGAGAGTGCAATATGTAATTCTTTGAGGCAATCATTCAATGTTGCCATCTGTAAAGTGTAATATGAAATAAAAGAGTATGTGATTAAATGCAAAGTAAAGTGCCTACGCAAAACAAACAAGTGTAACCACGACCGAGATTTTGTGGACCTGTGTGAAGCCAATTTTATGAATTCTTTCTTTATTTTTAATTCTATAAAAAATAATAGAATAACAGATTTTTTGTCATTAATTTGAAAAAAAACATATTAAACCTAAACAAAGCAATATAAAACAATGTACATTTATTCATTTATTTTTGCTGAGGGGTGGTGAAGATTCCAGTCCCCTCTCTTGAATCTGAGAAATGAGGGGATCAATTTAGTACAAATATTTTGAGTAAGGAAATAATCACTGCAAGTGCTCTCTTAGAAGTACTTTAATATTTATTAAGTTACACATCACAAACATGAAACCAAAAACCAAATAATACATAATACTGAATTAAGAATAATAAAGTATTACTATTAGCAAGCAATATAATTCATTCATGACTTATTCATAAACAAAAACAGACTATCAAGTATACAGTGTGTAAATTACTTTTAGCTATACAGTGCACTTTGAGTATGTAAGTTTCATCCTTTCAAACCGACCACAGGAAGAGCTAGTACATAAGCAGAGATACTTTGGGAATTAAATAATAGTATTTCTGCCATTAGATTTGGGCAATTTTTGAGAAGTTATTGGGGGGGGGAGTTATTCAAGAGCAAACACTGATTTTAACACTTTCAAGTGATGAAGACTTAAGTGATTAATGCAATGGTTCCTGGTGAGTCTTGTTAAATTTTAATGTGTACATGTCTTGTTGCAAACACCACCTTCATTTCAAAATTTTATACAATTGGAAATTGTTTGATGGGTGTTAAAACTGCCATTGATTTCTTCTAAGCATGAAAATGCTTTAAAACATTAATCTTAGCACTATTGAAGATTGATCTGCAACTGATTCATTGACTGATAGTTAGAAATACTGCTCTATATGACTGTGAATTGGTATGATATGCAGTTCATTAAACTCAAAAAACTGTATTACTTCATTCTAATAACAATTACCTTAAGCAAATACTCCAGGGAGAGTTAAATTCATTTCTTCTTTCTTTGACACACAACATTTTTATATGCATATAAAAATAATTAGCAAGTAGAACTCTCTATTATTTAGATGCTATGAAAATCATTACAATGCAATTACACATTTGCATAGATTTTCTGTAATCGAAAAAAGTTAAAATTCAGATTTGCAATGTAATAATAATAAACTGTATAATCAGACAACAGGGTTGCCACTCAATTACTGAAACAAAATTAAATGACTTTCCTATGCATCCCGGGCTAAATTGTAATTATATACATTATAATTTACCACTGTCATATCACTATACATCATCATTAAACCTTTATATGCCTATGTCAAGATATTTTCCAAGTCACACAGAGATGATTTTCTATGTTTTGATTCAAAATTTGCAGTTTTCTCTGGTTTTCTTTCTTTTTCTGACTGGTGGCAACCCCAGACAAAGAAATTATAAAAATCAAAGAAAATACATGAGAAATTATGTCAACTGTAATAATAATAGTAATTAGTAGCTTTGGTAAAATAAAAATTTCTAATTAAAATACCATAATATGTCGTTAATCCGACCTTCCTGATTAAACGCCCACCTCCATTTTATAAACAAATTAGAATTTTGAAAAATTTGAGAGATCGGCCTCTCCCCCCTCAAACAAACCTGTTCTGCAAGCGAAATTCAACGCTAACTGTATTTTTTCTCTGAGGAGAGATGTTTTGGTTGTGTGGAAAAACCAGGTGGTGGTGGGGGGGGTCTATAAACGTTCAATGCCTTTGAAAGCAGACTTTCTGACTACAGTACAGACCAGTGGTTCACAACTTTTTTTCTACTTACAAATCGCTTCTAAAATTCCTTCTTTTAAGAGTAAGTGACCTCTCCAATTTTTTTTATGACTTTTCCTTGTATTTAGGGGGGGGGGGGAGGGCACATTAACAGGATATTTAACTTTTTTTCCCCTTAAATCCTGTGCAAGTGCCCTCTCAGATTTTTTTTATGAGTGTTTGTCAAGTTTGGGGAGCGGGGCGGATCAACAATATATTACGGTATGCTAGTACAAAAAAAGAAAGCGCAGATGAGACATCAAAAGTGGAATACTAAGGTGGAAGGCATGAATGGAATTAAGTAAGTCATAATTTCCATATACAAATATCACTTTTTTTCTTTCTTCAAATTTTCCCAAAGCATATAAATTTCATGTTACATATTTATCACAGTGAATATGTACAAGTGTGTTAACACAGCAATACTAATAATAACTAAACTAACAATTATAACTAGTCATAATTTTGGGCATTTAAAAGATAAAATGACAAGATTTATAATCTAATATATTTAAAGATAAAAAATCATTGGTACCAGTGCACATAAAGGAGTGTCAGTTTTTGATTTTTCAGAGGTGGGGCAAAAGCAAAGAACTGCTGGCCTTGCCACTCCTTCTAATTTTTTTAAACATGAATTTGCCACCCTAGATGGGGACCCAGCTTGCACTTCACACTGCAGAGATTATCCTTAAAATTTAGGTAAATATCTCACTAACCAAGATCATCACTATCCTGATCAAGACAGACCACATAGGGGGCAGATGGGGTGCTATAAGCCTTCTCCTAGCTGTTAATAATATTGTTATAACATTTTGGATTTTTTGTATTACTTTAGCACTAAAGCTTTGCAAAAGAAGGAAGGGAGGGAGCTCATCTTAAATGCAGGAGCCCCCTCTTATAAAAGTACTTAAAAGGGCATCCATGACACCTAATAATTTAATTGAAAATTGATTAATTTGTTCGCTCCTCTCTTCACAATAAAATGCACAAATTAGGTATGTATATAAAAATGTCATAAAATAAAGTAAATATATATTTATTAAGTTTGCTACAAAGAATCAATATTAATAAAAAGAACTGTACACAAAAATATTTTTCAGCTATCAGTATTCACAAGGACGATTGAACTCAATTCAAAATTTTTTGACAAATATACTTGTAAAATGTACATTTAAAAAAAAAAATAATAATATTTCTGAAAAATTGCATAGACATTTCATTAAGTAAGTAGACCTGTAGTTCTGATTACCCTATACTCTTTAAAACCCAGTTTCATAGCTACACTATGAATTTCCATATCTTGGACAAGACATTTTTAAAAGAATATTTGTATTCTGTCATTCTATCTTCATTTCCATATAAAATTTTGATCTTTTTAAGCCCACCAGAAGTCAGTTCAGTTCTTTATTATACATTTCTGATAATTTTTCAGCTTCTTTTATATTATCACAAAACTTTTCACTAATTTGCATCATTCATTGGCAGTTTCTGTATCCCCCAAGAAGGTTATTTAAAGAAGTCAATAAATAAACTTTGCTGAATACTAATTAAGAAACCAAATTTATTTTGCATTTTTTATAAGCATTAATTATACATAAAACATTTATACAGGTAATAAAAAAGAATGAAGGCAATTTTGTCTCTAATATTAGAACCAATAGAAGGATTAAGAGATGACTTTCAAGGTAACCGATCATAATGTAGAAAGGGTAAAGACTTTAACCAATCAGAAGAGATTAAAGTTAGCTGAAAGAACTTCCTAATCAAAAATAAAATTACAGCAGTATAATAAAACAAGCTATGAAAAGTTAATTACATTTTTATAAAGATTGAAAAATTCCACAAAAAGGCAAGTTTACTTACTTAAATCAGAGAGAAACATGATCAATAACAAAATAATAGTTAGAAAAGGTTAATTTGCTGCTCTAGAGTTGTGTAATGATAATCAAATGTCCAGCAATAGGAATCATTTATTTGACGAAAGTTGCCATTAGTATTTTTTTTTTTAATCTTCCCACTGAAAATTCTATCTGTATCCCTTTCAATTGGAAAAGGATAGAACTGTGCAATTCAGGGAAATAAAGGTGGGATATATTTTATTTTGATTAATAACAAAATAATAGTTAGAAAAGGTTAATTTGCTGCTCTATAGTTGTGTAATGAATATCAAATGTCCAGGAATAGGAATCATTTATTTGACGAAAGTTGCCATTAGTATTTTTTTTAAAATCTTCCCACTGAAAATTCTATTTGTATCCCTTTCAATACGAAAAGGATAGAACTGTGCAATTCAGGGAAATAAAGGTGGGATATATTTTATTTTGATTAAATTACAATCTGTTCTATAATTCCCAAACATATAAGATGGTCATAAGAAAAAAAAATTCCGATATATGGATCTGTAGCTGCCATAGTGTTCAACTGATCGACATGAGATTTCAGATATAAATATTTAAAGGTATAAGCTTGAGACAGGGATTGCTACTAACTATACAGCTCTTACAGTTACAGTGAAAATTTTTGAAATTTTCCAATGACAACACTTATTTGTGTCCTGGGAAAATTGACCAGCACATTGAAAAAGGCTGCATAAAACATTTGCAAAAAACAGCAATTGAGCAAACCAAGGACAGCCAAAGAGAGGAGAGAGCTTTAAAAAAAAAAAAAAAACTTTTCAAGTGCCTTACTGTTAATTTTACATTTGTACTGTCTGTTCCAGTGAATTATGTGAATACACCTCCTCTCTGTGTGATCTTTTCTTTGATAGGGAATATGAAGCATATCATACACATTTCATAAAATAAAAACTGAATAGATAAAACATTTAAACATACTTTTTACTTACAGTATTGATAATATTTATGTTTTAAATAAAGACAGCAAAAATATTCCAGCATGTAAAATTATTTTAATAAACCCTTTAACAAAATAAATAAACTTTTAACAAAAGTACAATCCAAATAAACTAAGCAAATAAAACAAAAAGGTGTTACAGTCTCAATTTTTTCTTTTTAATTTTGGCATTTTATTTTAGCAATGATAATTAAAAACAATGCTTTGATTTTCCAATAAAGAAAACCAAGGAGTAAAAGATTAACAGTTATTTTTTATGATAGTAAAGTTCTCACAAGTAAAAAATTTAAAAATAACAATACCTTAAAACATTTTCCGCATAGGACTATATTACAAGAAGAAGAGTTATGCTGCATATAAAAATTAGCTTCCAGTTTTGATTATCAGTGTTTTGATTTTAATAAAATAGCTCAACTGTATGACTAGAAAACTTATAATTATTGAACCGATTTCCAATAATTACAAGAGTATATTAAAAAAACAAAAACAAAACAATAAGCATCGATCTGTTATTAACTCCCCCTTTTTTCTCCTTTTAATTATTTAAATATCGTAACTCATTTAAATATAAATCATTCAGATGAAATGTACTTATTGTTTTGCATTCAACAAAGCCATAACTATTCACTTTTTCCTACAAGTTTGATGATTCCATAATCCACAAGGAGTTATTTTTTTATTTTATCTGCAAGTCCTTTTTTATGTTAATTAAAAAATAAAACAATAAATTAGAGAACTCTAGGAGCTGACAAATAAAATCAACAAGTCTAAAAACTAATGTAGATAAGATAAAAATACTACATATCTCAAACTTATAAATAAAGAAGGAAATGGAAATTTTCTTCAGTTAATTATGAGGATTAATTATGCAAAAGGACTAAAAAAGTCCTTTTACATAATTAATGCCCATAAAATAAAATAGCATGGAAAGTTAAATTATGATATATTACTTAAAAAAATAATAAATAAATTTGAGGTGGGTGAAGAGTTAATAGGGAAAGAAAGAAAAGGAAAATATAATATACCCTTATATTAGAATAGTGTGTGCGAATATAGTAAATATACCAACATCATTAATTGATCCTCTAACTACTCCAAAAATTCATTAACACAATCCCATTAAACCAGATTTTTTAAAAACTTAAATGCAAACAAACTTGCACTAATCCAACAGCAAGATTAAACATAAATTTGAAAAGAAGGAATGAGGATGAACAATATATATATATATATGTTTTCAAATATACAAGCATATCTTTGGTTAAAATCTACAAAACGAAGTGAGATTGAAAGGAGCATTTGAAACTTCAACTTAAAATATAAACATTAGAAACATTAATAAACTAAATATCATCTGAACATTAAAAATAAAATATTTAAAAAATGATCAACAATTAAAGTACTGATTTGGCATTTGAAATTCAAAATCATCATTAAAATTCAACTACCAGATCAATAAAAAAGACAAATATATGTCTTGTTGAGTAAAAAATTATTGCAATAACTTGATTTCTGTGTATAAACATAAAATATTAAATATATTTTTAGACTGATAAGTGATATTAAGTTTTAAAATACAGAGTTTTAATGATTTTGTCCACATAAAATGACATTTATAAATTTTTTATTACAAAAATAAGCTTTATGTTATTTACTATCATGACGTAATCAGACATATGAAACTTTATACGCTTTTCACATAATCCAAATAATCTTCCTATTTGATTCCATAATAACTATGAATAAATCATAACTGGTATTCTGCAATTCATTTTGCATGAATGTTAAACATCCTTATAACTAAAGAAATCTTCTACATTAAGCTACAGAACCGGCGACTAAAACTTACAATAAGAAGGAGGGGGGGGGGACAGAACAAGAATTGCAGCAGCGTCACCAAAAACATGTATTGTGTCCACAAAGTTTTGACTATGCTAACATCTAAAATATCGAAGCTACTTTGACACAGGAATGTTCTTAAATTATAGTCATCAATCCACTGAAGAATTTCTTTGTCTTTGCCCTCCACAGAGAAGAAAGAAAACAACACAACAGTTGAAATTTCTACTCTACCCAGCACAATACATATTATCCATAGGAAATAGTGAGAAGCAAAATGGCTGCATATGGTGTGAGTAGCATAGGAACTTCATCAAGAGTTGATGTACACAAACAGAACATCTTCATCCGTGCCAAAACTTTTTCTGGCAGATTCAAAAGATTCATAAGGCATAGAACACACTTCTGAAAAAAAAAAATTAAAATTATTACTTGTAATAAAAATAACTAGAGCAGACAGTAGGCCAAGTAAATAAATAAAATAAGAAAATCTAAAATACGTTAAAAAAAAAATCTAAAATGCATAAATAAGTGCAATCATGTACATAGTAGATTAACAAAATCTAGAAGTTTTAAACTTTTGATAAACTACAAGTGGATATTATTTGTGGATTATAACTTTGAAATTTAATTCAAGATTCAAATTCACATTTAAATATACAATGTAAACAAAAAGTGCCCAGAATGGCTGCATAAAACAAAATGTATCAATTTATTGATTAAACTTTATTGCACCACTGCAAATGTTCTTTTTTTCTAATAATCAAAACATACCTTATAAAGTTGTTTTTTGTAAAATCCCTTCATAGTTTGAAGTAAATTTCCTTTCATCAGCTACCGGACTCAAAACAGTAAATACAAAGAGGCAATTTCAGTCGTGAAGATTAAAAAAAAAGTCACACAGCACTATATCAGGTGAACAGGGGAAGTTAGAGCTGCATTTGTTGAATGTTTAATTAAAAACTCGTGAAAAATAATTGCACCCAGTACAAAACCATAGAGTTTTCTTACTATATTTAGGGTCATTTTCAGCAAACTTCTTAAAAAAAAAAAAAAAAAACCACCTCAAATTATAATCTTTATGACTGTATGGCCAGTTTGTAGGATTTTGGAATGCGGAACAAAAAACGAAAATAAATAAATAAATACAATTAAAGAAAGCAATCATTTTAAAATGACTTTGACAACATCTTAATTGGTTTCATTTTAATATTCAAGAGACTTTCAGATACTGCTGATTTTGAAAAATAGTCATTTTTGAAACCTTTGTATATATTTCAAATGGTTTTGCAGCAGAAACTTTATTTTGGAAAGACAACTGAGCAGATGTTCTTGGCTTAATAATACCTGTCATTTTTGAAAATAGACAGAGGGACAAACTTATATTATTAAAAACAAATTTGTTTTTAAATGATAAAGTAAAATAAGCCTCTAAATGCTGGCCAGATGTTTGCGGAAGTTATAAAAATGTTTGATAAATGTTTACAGAGAATAACTACTATCAATGTATTTTTAATTAAGCATTTTGAATACTTTTTGATTACAGTAGTAGCTCAAAATAATTTTCTCTAAATATTTCATCTAAGCAGAAATTTAATTTAGCTATACAATACTACACATACAGTCAATAAAAAATATTAATTAAACAATTATGAGAAAGTGCAGAACTATGTAAGTTAACATAGAAATAAAATGTAACACAAATTTATATCTGTAGCCATTAAAGTGCAGATGAGAGAGTTAAAGATACAAAAGAAATATGACTTTCAAAAAATTTTATACAGTATCATTCTTCTAAGAACAAAAACTAAACATTTTATTTTAGTTTTCGTTGTGATAAGATACATTTTAAATATTTCAATACTTACTGTTTAAAACAGATGGATTTCTATACAGAATCTTATTTTGTCTATTATCAAATCCACAAAGAACTATATAATGACCTAAAATAAAAGCATGTGTACACAATTTAGGAAGAATGTAATTTACATATTTTGCAAAGCTCTTTAACAAGTGGAAATAGAAAATACAAAAGGGAACATCAAAAACAGAACATGAACTTGCACCATTTTCTCACTGTCATGTATACAGATATCGAATTTCAATAAGAAATATCTTGTCAATTTGATATCTGTAATATTGGATTAGGAATGGGTGGGTCTAAAATAAGAACTGTTGTTGCTACAACTAGTTGAACCTTATTCTCCAGTCAACTTGGTTGGAAATAATTTTGAATTGCAACTTTTGCTTAAGTTGTCCTGGTGAGATTTATCCATCATTTTTAACAGATTATAAAACTATTTTTAGAGAATTCAAAGTGTTTAGTTACTGGGAAATTCCCGAATATTTCATGGTTTTTACAACCAAATGGCAGACAAAAGATAGGCCTATGGGCTAGGTTAGCAAGTATCAGAGGACAATTGTATGCTTTAAGCAAGTTATGCTTCAGTTTTGTTAAGTTTTAAATGACTAGAAAAGATTAGAAATTAACTAAATACCAGCTGCATAGCTTGATGCTGCCCAGGGATCTTAAGTTAATACTTAATTCCCCTGTGAAACATCAGACTATGGAGCTGCTAGTATTTTGTTAAATTATAATATCTTCTAGTCATTTATAAAAATTACAAAATTTGTTAAATGAATATTCAGCACTAATTAAGAACATAATAAATTAATTTCATAGTTCTAACACCTAAAAAATTATATATTTTTAATGAAGAGATAACAACAAAAAAAAAAAAAGTTTTAAAATATTACCTTGATATGAAAAATTACTATTGCAACAGCTGAGCATTTTCATCAGGCACTGTACAGAAAAGAAAAAAAAATGTTTTAAGACACTATATAGAGACCCTTTTAAAAATATTAGTACAGAAGAACAATAAAAATAAAAATAATGAAATTGAAAGAATAAGGAATGTGTCAAAATAATCATAAAATGAACATAGTACTATCCACTCTAAAAGAATAATTTTCCTTTATAAATTAAAGTAACTCCAATAAGATTTATAGTAACCATGCTTATTTGTGAATAGAAGGAACACAGACAATCCAAATAATAATTCCCATAACCTAAATTATTAAAATATCATCAAACACAGAGAAGAAATGTCAGTATTTCATTTTAAATAGCAATAGAAAAATAAATGAAATAAAATAAAAAATAAAACTTAGCCAAAAACTTTAGAATTTACAGCTGTGTTACTTTTTAAAGTAAAAATATTCAAGTGAAGAAACTTGAAGGGTGAAAATGTATGGTACCACATTTAAAATATTTTTAAGTATGCTTTAACAAAGACTAATTTAGTATCAAGGTTTTTATACTGTGAACACTTCAGCATTCTATGAAGCTATCCCCTTTCTCAAACAGTGCTGGAGTTCAAGTTAAAATGCTCATATTTTACTCTCACAAAGAAAATTTTATTTTTCAACTAAATCGACAGCAAAGATATTACTTAAGAAAGAAAAAAAAAGAAAGGAAAAGGTACACAGAAAGTGTATTTCCTTACCCTTAATAAAGAAGCCTGATTACTACCATTTTGTCATCAAAAATCCCGAAAATTAAAATTTGAGAAAGGGGGGGGGGATCAGCCCATCCAAGTTCCTGGTGCAGTACAAAGGTTGCAAGAATCTGCTCAGTGCACAGTATTCGAACCAACTGGTAATAAAACTAACATTTTTAAATAACTGAAATTGACAGGTAGTCAATAATTTTTCATTTTATTTTATTTTGTTGTTATTTTAAGGCTGTAGTTCAAAGGAAAAAATACCTGTTTTTGGTCTGGGTACACAAATTGAAATAAACTACTAGCACCAGGGTCTCGAAAAAATTCAAGATGGTTCTTCATAGCATTACATACTACATTAGCAAAAACCTGTGCCTTTTGTGAAACCGTCTGAAAAACTTCTTAAACATGGAACTGCACTGCAAAATTTTTCTAAGAATAACAAGCTTTTTAAATTTTCTGATTTTAAAGAATTTTTTGTAAAATTTTTGTAAATGATACAGGCTTATCGTTTATTTCGGTATGTAGTACATCTTGTAAAGAGATAGTCTCAAAACTTTGGAGTGCCCGACACAATTAGTTTATTAGTACTTATGTACAAAAATCAGAGGATATTTTTTAAAACTACACCTTTTTTTAAACTACACTGTGTTTTGACTACACATTTTTTTTTTTTTTTAAACTGATATACTAACTAAAAATGAAGTACACTGTATTTATAAATCCCTTTCAGTCTGCTTCATGAATCAGAAAACAATAAACAATTTTATAGCACTGAACGAACCTTTTTAGTGTGGCAGGTATCACAAAACAACAAGTTAGCATTCACAAGCACTATAGCAGGATTACCAGATCCTAAATGATCTATTATTTCTTCCATTTCAACAGACCTATGACAGAGAGAATAGTTTAAATAAGTGCACTTAATTCATAACAGACATAATATCTTATTTTTCTAACTTCCACTGACTTTGTGACCAAAGTCCATTATTAGTATTTACATCTATAGGATTTGATGAAAAGTTATAAAAATGTTCTTTTTGGATTTAGGTTTAAATATATAATAAATTAAATAAATGATTTAATTCATTTATGAGAGAACATTTTTTATTTTCCAAATTATGCATTACTATCATCCACATCCACAAAAATAAATACAGTATTTTTAGTTGCTCATGGAAATGTGGAGGTAAAATTTCTGATTGAGTCATACTGTAAAATAATTTGCTATGTACTACTCAGAACATAGAGTTTCTTGATAAAAATGAAACTTTCATGTCAAACAGAGTCTACAAATTACATTTCTAACACAATACATTACTTTGCTTAAATTTAAATAAAGAAAATCTACATGAAAATTTTAATAGTAACTCCAGCATTTTATATTTTAAAGCTCTCACGCTGCTTCAAGCCACCTAAAATTGGCAGCTTAAGTGCATATTGTAAATTTGAAAGATAATTTACAGATTCAAAAATTTTTTTAAAGCAGCAAATAAACTGATAGTAAATTTTGAATAGATTTAACTTGTAAAGGTTCTGGAAAACCTTAGAAAGAATTTATACAGGCATGTTATAATTATATACAGGGTGTCCCAAAAGGTGGTTGCAGGCTTTATAATTCTTTATCTATTAGAGATAAGTAGATAGTGTAAATTGAAAAAATGTTCAAAATAAGGTCAGAAATAAGAATCTGTTAGAAAAATTTCCTCTTGCTAATTTTCAGAAAGTTACACTTCTTAAATTTTTATACAACCCCCATACAAAAAAAATCTTGCTAGAGAGTTTTTATTTTCCATCCAACAAGACCAACTGAAAAAGCTGCATAACTGTATCTCTAAAACTAACTGAATTATAATGCAGAAAAAACTGGACTTATACCATTTTTCCAGGCATTTTTTATCACATAAAAGGGTATTTTCTCGGTGAAAATACAAATTGATAACGGAAATTTCCAGATAAAAAGTATGATATTGTAACTTGGTTTGTGTTTCGAATTAAGCATCTTGAGTAAGAAATCTTTAAAATTTTTTTTTTGGTAAGCAACTAAATCTGAAGTTGATTTAAAATCTTATGAATTAAATAGATTTCACAAGATAAACTGAAAGCTAAAGAATATGCAAATTTTGTGAGCCTTGTTGCGTATGCATTTTTTTCCTTACTTATGTTGGATCATGTTACGAATACTTATATTTATAAAATATTTCACAACAAATAAATACATTAAATTTACAATCAATAACATTTACGTAAATGCTTGTAATATTAAAATTAAAACATTTTTCAAAAATGAATAAGTACTTATTAATTGATACAATTAGATATATACATCATACAATTGCTAAATGTTCAATTTTATAAACCTTTTAGAGTGTACCATTCATATAAAAAAGCAAATTTCATTAAAAATGCTAAAAATGCAAATAAAGGAAATGCAATTTACAAAGCATTCTCGAAATGCTTTTCATCAACTCCAATACATAACTGAGCTCTTCTAATAATGCTTCTGTAAATATTTTGGAGTTCTTCTCCAGTAATATTTGCATGCAACGATTATCTTTTGTTTTAGATCAGTTGCATTTAGGGAATGAGTATTATAAACTAGTGTTCGAAGCCGACCCCAAAAATAAAAATTGAGCAGCATTAGGTCAGGGGATCGGGGGGAATTCTGTGACTATTTTCAAACCAATCCACTGTTTATCAAAGTTAACATTGAGCCATTTTGTTACACGTATAGCCTTGTGTGCAGGTGCTCATCTTGTTGAAAATACATACATTTTACATATGATAATGGTGTATTCTCCAAAATATCTGTTACTATGCCATCTAAAATATGTTGCAGATATTTTGAGGCTGTAAGTGTCCCTTCATAAAACACAGGACCAACCAGTTCTCCATTCTAAATTCCACACCACACGGAGACAGAAAATTTTCTTTGGTGGTGTATTTCTTGCATGAAATATGGTTTTGTATTATTCCAATAATCATCATTATGAGTAATTATTGACCCATCTTCTGTAAATAAACATTGATCCTTCCACATAATATTTTTAACAAAATTCATATTCTTATCTTGTTGAATTAACAACCAATTGCAGAAGGCTAGACGTCAAGCAAAATCAGATAGATGGAGTGCTTGCAGTCCATGTATACAAAATGGATGCCAATTATGTTTTTCAAGAATTCTATCAATTGATGTTCTAGGTAGTCCCAAAGTTGAGCTTGCTTTTCGAATACTTGCATGTGGGCTGACAGAAAAATACACTATAATATCTATTTCTTTGTTTTCACTGTACAAGCGATTTCTCCGAGGGCCAGGTTTTGGATGAAAAGCACCGGTAGTTCTCAATCACCTCATCGTCTGGTAAACAAACATACGAGAAATTTCAGATGAATTCAGATATTGTCATCCGAATTCTTGAGCAGATTCTGCATTATTTCTATTGTAATCAGAATAAATAATTGTTAGTTCAAACAGCTTGTCATTTGTTAAAAAGAAAACATTATGCAGTACTAGTTATATGTTTTTATTTTGAAAATATGAAACTAAATATCAATGGATAATTTTTAATATACTATTTATTCTGATATGTAAAAGAAAAGTTGGTTGAGTTGTTCTAATAAGAGTTACTACTAGAAACAAATGAGTAAACTCAAAAGGAATCATCTGCATTTCATTATGCAGTTGCTAAAAATTGTGCAGATAGTTTTGCAGTTATTTCAACATTCTGTGGATATTTTTTTTTAAAGATGGATAGTTACCCAGAAAAAATATTTTTGAAGACACAATAGCGCAAGAGCATTGCATATATGTACGTACATATACATGTACATTAGGGTGGATCGAAATTTTTTTTTTTTTCGAAATCGTTATCTCCTGAGGTGTCAAAAGATGTAAATTGATATAAATAAGACATGTGTAAAATTTTAATGTTCAACGACAACCTCTTGGGGTTGCGCATCGAGCTTGAAATTTAGAAATTTTTGAAAAATACGACTTTTTTAAAAAATCGACCAAAAAATTTTTTTTGGAATTATTAGGCTCCCGAGGTATAGGAGTTGAATATTGTTATGAATAAGATGTATGCAAAATCGGAAGGGGCTGTGACAATTTCTAGGAGTTGCACATCGAGCTTAAAATCTATAAATATCTGAAAAATATGCGTTTGTGACAAAAATATGTATAAAGCAAAAATTATATTTTTAATGAATCAGTCCTGTTGAAAAATAGGCGGTAACGTTCGCAGCTCTTCTCTAGTACAACCACAATCGTAACTACATTACCCAGGACCCACCTCGTTGATTTGCATGCTATCCGAGTCCTGACCGTGCCAGCCCAAGCATCCAATTATTGGAGCATGCGTTTTAATGAATAATGTAAAGCCCAACTTCAAATCAAACTGTGGCATTTTATGTCAAGTGTAATAATCTAGATCGTAAGAAACTATCATCTGATAGATGGATAGACAGCAAATTTCGGAGTGGCTGTTTGCTATCTTGTGAAGCTGGCTAATACGACATTGCAGAGATTTAGTAAGATTAGAGAACTGCGTTATTAGATTTCGGATGACTCCTTTGTTCTTTCCGGAATTCAATGATTCGCCATCACCGGCAATGCCTGTGAGTGTCCCAAGATCAATGGAATTCGTGTCAAACTTTCTTAAATTTCCAGTGAAATTCTTAAAATCAGATTGTGAAATATGGCCAAAGTATGTTGAACCAGGTTCCATTATCAGCGAGATATGTTCTTTGAGCCAAACACTTGTGTAATTTGTCGTCAACAAATATTGCTATGTATCTGGGTTTTGTACTTCCTCCTATCAAAACACAATCCAAAGAAATTTTTAAATCCTTCTTCCGTATCTTTCACTGCGAGTTATCTCAGCCTTCCTCTAACTTTATATGGGTCGAGAATCAGTTGAGAAGGTTTCTCTCCATCTGCATCCTTTCGCTTTCTAGATTGTAAAATAAAGTTGATACCAGAGTTTCTGCTGCCTAGTCCGTAATAACTTTGTGTCGCAAACTTCTGAAAACACTGAGATTTTTATTCTAACTTGGTCATTTGTGAACGCATCTCCCAAAGTGGCGGTAGATAGGCATTCGGCGTTTTCTTCAGTCTTTCGCACTTCTCTTTCATTATTTTCACTTTCCAAATCAATGACTAAAGTTGGAGACTGGATATTGGAACTCTTTCACCTCTTTCTCCACCAATCTCGAAATTTCTCTTTCCAACCTTTAAACTTTTCTCTTGTTCTCCATAACTTTTCTTCTTTACAATTCCATCGATTGTCACATATCTAGCTCCCCTCTGGTCTGCTAATGACTCCTGTTCTGTGTGAGGTATGTGAGGCTCTGAGCCACACCTGCTCCGGAAAAAGTCAGTACATTTGCAAGTGCGATATTCAATAGATGGGTAAGGGAGAGTTTTTCGAATTTTCTTCATAAACAATTCCTTATGTCCGTCTCTAACATACGATTTATTTAGCTGCTGAACTTGCTCATGACCTTTTCTAACTATCTCTTGAATTCTTTGGATTGACACAGTAAGGATACTGGCCTTGATCCAAATTTCCTGTATTTTGATCGCCACAACTAAGGTTACTTCTCCTTCTGGTGGGTCCTGCCCTTTATTAAGAAATTTTTCTTCGTAAGTACAAAATAGTAATATAGAAGTACGAGTATGTCTGCTTGGATTGGTAACTTGGTACAAGGTAATTCTTTCGATATTCCCAGCTTTTCTAAGAACACCAAATTTTGTTCCATGTCCTGTTGCAGACTGTTTCACTCTATTCAGAATCGTAGCAATGCAAGGCAACCACCTTTTAGCTTTTTTTGTGAGTAAACTGAAAGAACCATCTATCTGAAACGTGAGACTAAATGCCTGTTTCAACGAAATATCTCGTGCCTGGTTTAACCAAACGCATGTGCATCGCCATCACTCGCAGGCAAACCGGTGCGTGCTAGAGCACAGCTTGCGTACTGCGCCCGAGATGAAACAACTGCATAACGTGTGCATTGTATCAAACTGTTCATAAACCTATTTTTTGTGATTTACTGAGCTTCTCTAAATATGTTTTAACATATAAAAGGACCAAATTATTTTTAACAAATAAAGTTTGCTTTCTACATATTTTTTTCAAAAAACACTTAATTTTCAGATATTTATAGATTTCAAGCTCGATGTGTAATCCCTAGAAATTGTCGTAGCCCCTCCAGATTTTGCATACGTGTTATTCATAACAATATACAACTCCTAAAACCTTGGGAGCCTAATAATCTGGAAAAGAATTTTTTTGGTCGATTTTTTAAAAAAGTCATATTTTTCAAAAATTTGTAAATTTCAAGCTCGATGCGCAACCCCAAGACGTTGTCGTAGAACATTCAAATTTTACACATGTCTTATTCATATCAATATACAACTTTTGAGACCTCAGGAGATAAAGATTTCGAAAAAAATTTTTTTTTGATCCACCCTAATGTACATGTATTCATATACACACTAGGTATTTTGTTATTATGGGTATTCCAAGTTTGCAGATAGTTTGGGATTATTGCGCACACTTTATTTTTTTTAAATCTCACTATGGTCATGAAATACTATTTAACAATTATGATTGTAGAATAATTATAAATGATAGAAAAGTATTTATCAATTTATGGTATGAGTCCACTTATAGTATTTTGACACATAGCTCATGTAAACAAGGTTTTATCTATAAATCATATTTATTTACATTAAATCAATGTACTATTTTTATTTTTTTTTAAATCCTATCTGATTTTGAGTTTTAAACATTTTTAAAGCAATTGTATAATGTTTCAGAACATTTATTGTAATGTAATAATAGTAATAACACAAGATAAAATTTTCAATTTCACTTTACTAAAATGAATGAAAGAACAAACAGTATATTTAATAATTGAATACCTTTTCTCAACTTTTATACCATGGAGATCAGCTGTAAGGAACTTCTCATTAATTCTTTGTGCATCTTTTTTTAAAACTTGTAAATAGAAATCCTATAAAAAGTGAAAATTGAATAAATAGGAGCAAAATACATGCATACAATCTTCTTATTTAAATTTAGTTATTTATGTCTGTTCACTGTAAAATGATCAATTTCAACCAATGAATCTTCAACCAATCTCTTCCACTACTTAAAAACATAACCCTTATCATGCTTAATTAGGCATTTTCATTTTAGTTACTTATTCTGACACACTTAACAGACATTTTTTTAAAAGTCAAAATCAAATATTTAAAAACTATTCCCTTGTCCAACCAGCATGAACACTTTCAGATTGCCCCCCCCCAAAGTAAATTATATAAGAGATGTTACAATCGCCAGTCATCATAAACATATGCTTTGAATAGGAGAGGTCATTTGCAAACTTAATATATTGCTGCATTCTCCATTAAGCTGCTCTAAAACACGATCATTAAAAAAAGTGTTAAGAGAAATGTAGGAGAAGTTACTGACACATAGTCAACACAGTCAGACATGTTACAAAATGAAAACAAGGTAAATCTTTACAATCATGACTTAAATTCTTATTAACCTGTACCTAAGCAATTTGAGTCTTATGACTGAAGGATGTAGATGCAAAACTCATTCTCCACTTGGAAAGTCAATTCTTGAAAAAATGTAAAAAACTTGATATATTAGCACAATTATGTTTTAGGTTATATATTTATTGCCACAACAATTACCTGCACATAGTCCTAAACTCATAATAGTCCAAGGAAGTCTAGAATTTAAATTTAAATATGGAAAATTTTTTGCATCTACATCAGTCAATTCATAATTTAGACACAGAATAAACCAATCGTTTCTGAACATGTATGATGTAAAGAAAGCACTGTAATCTTGAAAGAGTATGACCATGAGATTTTGACAAATTTACAGTTTGACATATTCTGAAATAATTTTGACATAATTAATTTATGCTATTTTTATGATGATGTGTGTATGTGAGTGAACATGATAGCTCCTAAGTGGTGCATTTAATTGAGCTGAAATTAAGTATAGTTATTTCAGACCATCCTCGTATGACTAGTATTGATTTTGGAGTGTGTAGAACCTATAGTTTTTTTTACAGGACCATAAAAGATAATTCTTTTACACTATGTCCTATGGATGAAAATTCTAAAAAGTGTGCAAGCATCTAAACGGTGCATTCAATTCAGCACAAATTGGGATCAATTGGACACAATTTGGTACAAAATGGATACAAATTGGACACAATTGTGTCCATTCACAGTGTGTCCATTCATTGTGTGTGTAATTCACAGTCACATAACCTGCATAGATTTTGGTGTGTGTAGAACTGATTTGTTTACATGGTGCAATAAGATTTCTTATTCATAACGGCCTATGAGCACAAATCATTTAAAGTACACTAGTGTCTATTTAAATGGTGCATTCAAATAAGCTCATTTGGGGTATGTATATTGCAGATCACTGTCACACAAGGTATGTAAATTTTGGTGTGTGTAGGACTTTTTTGTACAGGACTACAACAAAGAATTTTTATGCATTACAGCCTTAAAATGTGCTAATATCTACATGATGCATTTGGTTGAACTCAAATTACATATGCATATTATAGGTTACTGGGTTCTTACATAGTGTACAGAATTTTGTATATGTAGAACATAGATTTTTACAGGGCTGCAAAAAGTATTCATATACATTGCAGTTTACAGACTCAAATTACACTGATAAACAAAAAAAAAAAAAGTTTCAGTGGATATGTTGGTATCCAACACTTATTTTAAGACAATTGAGACATGCTAATTAAAAATATGCAAGCCGTTTGTCTCTATCACCCACCGTTTTTGAGATATCTGGCATTAACCATTTATATATGTTTAACATTGTATCAAGGCAAACAACTCGCAGACAAGTAACCGTAGAGCACATATTGCAGAATAGAGTACTAATTAACATAAACTACATAGCATCATCTATTTTAAGGTATAATACACATATAAAATACATAGGTATAACATAAAGTTCCTTAATTTAGAGTTAGTTTGGTTTGAATTTCTTGGCTGTAGACTTGCGTTTGTGTTGAGCATTTGGCATGTTGCGCTGAAGCATCCAGCAGTAGTCAGCTAACATTGCTGCACTCCACCAACCCTGATACTCTGACTCCATCACCGAGATGTCCTGATGAAAACATTCACCATGTTCATCACTGAAAGAACCTACGTTCTCGGGAAAGAAGTCAAGATGTGAGTCGAGGAGAGGAATCTTGAGGGACCTGTTGCAACCCATCAAGCTGTACGCACTAATGCACTTCTGCACACTATTTACATAGTCAGGAGATTTATTATTTCCAAGGAAATTGGCTACAACAGACTTGAATGCCAACCATGCATCGTTTTCAGTACTTCTGAGTAAGTCTTCGAAGTGACTGTCTGCAATGATCTTCCTTATTTCTGGACCTATGAACACACCTTCTTTCACTTTCGCATAACTTTGGAAATTTGTTGGATAGGTGCCGAAAAGCATCTGAGCTGTTGTCTAGTGCCTTCACAAAGTTCTTCATGAGCCCCAGCTTTATATGAAGCGGAGGCATAATAACTTTTTCACGCTCAACGAACGGACACGAAGGAATTTTTTACTACTTGTCTGCATTTTATCTCTGATGGGCCAATTCTTCTTTAGATAATGGTGCTTCCTATCTCTGCTGTCCCACTCACAGATAAACCAGCAGTACTTGGTGTACCCTGTCTGCATTCCCATGAGAATAGGGATTACTTTTAAATCACCACAGATATTCCAATTGCAATCGCAATAGCAAATTTTTTCAAAAGCAGCGACAGGGTTTTGTACGTCTCTTTTAGATGGGTAGAATATCCAACCCGTACTGATGCATACATGTCCCCATTGTGTAATAATACAGTCTTTAAACTTGCCTTGGAGGAATCAATAAACAGTCGCCATGCTTCAGTGCTATGTTCTACCCCGAGGCTTGGATGTCCGTGCAGTAGCACATATTGTCACTCATTGCAAAAAACTGCACGAGTTCTTTGTGTCCGCATCAAAATTGTGAAGTTCTTGTACCTGGTGATAGCAAATTAAATTCTTTCAGACGTGAACCTAGCAGCTCAGCTTGGCCTTTTGTTAGTGCCAGGTCCCATATGATGTCGCAAAGATCATCATTATTAATCAAATGAGTATCTTCACCAGGATCCAACCAGGCTGAGTTGTTGCTAGAAGATGGAGAACTTATTTTTTCTTGTTTTCCTTCTTTGACTCTGAATTCTGTAGGTGGTGTTGGTATTAGATAAGTGACAGGATCATGTGGAAAGATCATCTTTGGAACTGAGGGACTATCTGGATAGAGTGTTTTTTAGATTGTAGCTTATATATTTTCATTGGGATATTAAAATTCTGGGGTATCTGAATTGTAGTCACATTGAATGGGAAAATTCGACGCTGCATTTAAAAAAAAAAAAAAAAATCCAACAAAAGGGGATTTAAAATATATGTTTTCGTTGATATCTTGAAAACCTGACATGATAGAGCAAAATGGTTTTCAGATTTGTAATCAGCATGAAAAACTGCATTAGAAAAAGTAAACATCATGTCAGATATGTATGGCTTGTTATTGTGTGTTATTTGAAGTATACTAGCATCTGAACGCTTCATTTGAATGAGTTGAAATTTGGTAGGCAAAATGTATCTAAAACATGTTTATTTTAGTTCACATTTGGCATTATATGAATAATAAAGTGTTTGATAAACTGTATAAGAGATTAAAATATTTCTATTTCAAAAATCCTCCAGACAATCACATACTTATCTGTATTAGGTGAAATAGAACCAACTTATTATTTTTTAAGTACATTAAATTAATGACTCAAACATACAAATTTGGAGAAAATATTTAAACACCATTTTATAATTTTTGCTTTTGTTTTTTGCTGAATTATTCATTAATTCAAATTTATATGAACACCTGTAATGATCAAGTGCTTGGAAAATTGAATGGATCACTCCAGATCTTTTATTTTGTTTAAAATCATTCTGGCAATATGTGTTTACATTCCTTATTAAATCATTGAGCCCTTACCTGACTTTGAAACATCTCATTAACCCTTTGACATCCACACTGGTTTCTATCAAGTATGTATGTATAACCATTATTTTGTGCAATTAGTTTCAAATTATTGAGTGCCTGTAGCCAAATGGAGCTTTAGTGAGTGACAGGTCTAAAATAACTAGATGTCTACCAGAAATGAAAAACGACAGCCCAGACATAAATAATATAGGATGTATGTGATGTACATCTGATAGTTATGTACAATAAAATCAGGATGAACACATATCGTACATAATGGATGTCAAGGGTTTAAAACAAATATCAGTAATTTATATTTGATAACTTAAAATGTAAAGTTTTGACTCATTAATTAACTCATATTTTTACATTGGTTATACATCTGAACAATGTCGTAAATAAATCTCTACCTTAAATCAAGTTGCTTGATATAGGCAGAAATCTCAATGCTTAAATTTAAAATTACATAAGTCAGGTACTATCAGTTTTAGCTACTTCATTATACTGAACTACTGTATATCTAATAAGATTTTCTTATGAAAATGAAATAAGGGTAAATAATATAGTGTTAAACATTTGTCATACATAGTTTGAGAAAAATCTACATTATATAGCATTAACTGCATACTAAAAACATGCACTGAGTACTAATAATAAACAATACCTCTTCTGTATAACCTGGATTGACACCTAAGGTGACAGTTGCATATAAGTGACGAATTCCAAACTTGTGCAGCAGGTAAGCAAGATCTATGGTCCAAGTACTAGAAAACCAATAAAGCATCAAAATAAAATATTTGTGAAGTATAAATAAATTATTAGAAAGTACAGGACATTGCATTCATATTATTACTAGATATACTTTTAAGCTATGCTTAAAACACAACAATTGACACGAAAGTAAAGGGCAAAATTAGCAGTTTCCTCTGGTCTCAGGGGAACTAAATTTTAAAAAAAAGTTGGTGATTAAAATATTATTTGCCAATTACCACCTGACCACTACTTATTTAATTCATAAAAATCTTAAGATTTTTTAAATTGAATTTATTGCTGATAATTACATAAATTATGTTTCAATATTTCAGTAACTAGCTATCCATGCTTCTAAAATAACTGGACAATTTTACATTATTTATATTAATTGAAATTCATGTGAAGTTTATTGTTTAGTACTTTCATTCAAATAAAGTGACCATTAATCTATGAAAGTGGCCTCTCATTCAGTTGCTACTGTCAGCCACTAGCTACTAATGTTTACCAGTTTTGTTGTTTACATGAAGGTAGAGATAAATCATCTTTTAAAATGTGGTTCCAACTAGAGATGAGAAGGGCTCAGCCCAAGCCCGAGATCGGGCTCTGAAATTCACGATTGTGTTCGGGCTCGGGAGAAATTTCTCCTTTACTGAATGTACTCCTTGAAAACAGATTTTTAAAAATGATTCATGGGAGAAATAAACTAATTATTATTATTTGATAAACTTGAATATAAAGAATTAGAAAGTGCATCAAAAGTTTACTATTATATTTGTCTTTAATTTGCAGAAGCGGCAAAATTCATGATATTCTGTCAATGAAGTAACTGACTTTAATTTATCTATTAACTAAATTTTGGGCTCGGGTGGGGTCGAATTAAAAGCCCGCGGGCTGGAGCTATGAAAAATTAGGCTGAACTCATCTCTAGTTGTGACCAGGGGTACAGAAAATGTTTAGGGCCCAATATTTCCCCAGAACACAATTTGTTTTGTCGAAAATTTCCCCAAAACTGAAGCATGTTTTCATTCTAATTTAAACGACTATCTATCACTAGCTTCTTTTGGTAAGAACTGCATCTACAGAAAAAAAAAAATTCGCCTTTTTTTCTTTTCTTTAAATACACTTGGGACAAAAATTTCGCCAGTGCTTCAGAATTTCCTCCGAACCTCGTTTGATTGTTCAGACATATTCTGCAGATCCCTGGTTTTGACCATCATAAAATTTACAGTACTACTAAAAAGGATTATTTACTCTACAAATACCAGGGTATTCCACACAATACTATATTATAATAATAAACAAAAAAAAATTCTTATTTGAATTTATACTAAGTCCAATCCATTTTTTTAAGACCTTAGTCACACTTGAGAACCCACTTTTACATCTGTGTTAAACTTACCCCTGTTTTAAAGTTAACTAAATTGTGTTAAACATGTTTTTATTATTTTGTTATGTTATTGAAAAAGGACCCAGAAAATTTTGGTAATGAAATTTAACCTTACAAGTGCTTGCGACCCACACAAGAGTAACTATTTATTTATTTCAGAATTTTGGTGTAACACTTGGTTGGTCACACTACTATTACTTAAAGTTTATAAAATAAAATGTGTGTTATATGGATAATACTGATTTAAAATTAATCGTAAACTTACCTTTTATTGAAACCTTCTTCTTTTGATACAATGTCAAGGTTATTTTGCATATATTTTCTATCCTTTTCACTGCGAATATTGAACATTTATATCATTTAAAATATTCTTAGGAGAGAAAAAAAAAATTGAAACTTGTGGATGTTTTATATTGAATAATTGATATAGAAAACAGCTACGTATCTAATTATGAAGATGAAGTTAATACACTACAATCTACACAAAATACGACATAAATGAGAAAGAAAACATTTGATAGATTTACAAGCTAGCAATATAAAGACTTTGATAGAATATGCAGATAGTCAATATTGCAACATAAGTATTTAATATTTTATCTTACTAGGACTGGGTTGTTATACAGTATTAACACGATTCAAAATATTATAAGTATGTACTATTACATCTTGAAAATCAATCCTGAATTTTTCATCATTCTAAGAAATGGTATCACTATGTCAAACAGACGTCATTTTGATATCATGAGATTAAAATTGATTAAGAAATTCAATAATTTAACAGACTGAATGTAAAAATTATGTTACACTTGAAATAATTTTGTAATTGGTACAGTTTGTTAGCAATTTATTCTACGGTCTCATTTCAAGTATATGAAACAGAGAAAACTTTTTAAATATATGTATATATATATAAAGTTTTCTCTGAATATATATATAAATATATATTCATACCCAATTATGAAAAGGACATAGCTGAACTATAGTTATGAATATTTTGTTCAATTTGGATAAAGTACACTCATAAAGAATGTTCTTTAAAAAGTTATTTTAAATAATGAACTTATTTATGAGAATATCTTCATAGGATAACATCATATGTCAAAACTTTATATTAAATAGGCAGACAATCCCTTCAATACAATAAAACAATTACCTTCAATTGTTCCACTACACAATTTATGCTAAGAAAATGTTTGTACAATAAAACAAATTTCTCTTTTCTCTTTTTCTGTGCTAGTATTTTTTAAATAACTATATTAGATCATTAATATCTAAAGCACAGACAAATATTACCTAAATACAGTGTGTTAAAAGAAAAAGAGCAATAGAAAAACACAGCTCAGAATAAAAAATAATTTTTCAAGTAAAACATAAAAAATCTGTCAATGATGTATAACAATGGTTTTTAAACTGTTTAGTTTTTGGTACTCCACTCCCATACTTTTAAATTTGATTCTTCTCCTACTCAGCACACAAGAAACAAAAAAAATATAATCTTTAATTTCAGTTTGATTTTAAAAATTAATAAATATGATAATACAGTAGAGCGCCGAAAATCCGGACACCTAAAAACCGGAAAGACCAAAAAACCGGACATTTTTTGGATTTCAGTTTTTTCCCTTCCCTCAAAAAATAAAAATAAAAATAGATAAATAAATAAACTACAGGATGCTCAAGCATTAGACTAGTTTGTTATCATAACAATAGCGTCAATATATATATATATATATATATATATCTATATATATACACACACACATACATATATATATATATATAGTATAGTATATATATATATATCCAAAACCTCAGGGTAAAATCTGACTCCTGACCTAACTTTCCTTCTTTGCATTCCAAAGATTTAACTGTTATTTCCAAACAGAAACGCAAAAAGGGGGGTGGAGACACTTTCCTGTTAGTGTAAAGCATTTAAGCTTTAATAATCGGTAGAGATATTATTTTTAATTTAATGTTATTCTTTCTAAGGAGGCAAAGAAATTAATTAAACTCTTTATAACATCATTCAAGTCTGCAGTAAAAACATACATTAGCGTAAATACCATTGGAAGCCTTGTTTAAAAAAACGCATAAATAAAAATATCAGTAAGAACGTGCAACGAAGACAAGAATGTAACAACTTGTTTGGAAAGCGAAAGCTCCAGTCACAGACAAACCGGCTCCAGTCACTTCGGTGAAGGGGGGAACGTCTGCGCACCCACAATCAGTGTTTTAGTGCATGGGATGGCGATAAAAATTGCTGTTATATCTTTTTATCCTTTGATACTGGAAGATTTTTTTTTATTTTAAGTTGTGACTACGTTCACGTTATTGGGCAAGCAATATATACGCGGCAATTAGTAGGGCGCCTTTTTTTTCTTTTCTTTTCTTTTTTTTTTTTAAGTGAATTCAATTGAACAATTTCTACAGTACGATCTACGGATCGCGGCGATTTCGAAAAACGTTATAAAAATACATAGTTCACGGCGAGACCCCGTAATCCATGACGTAGCCGCTACTTTTTTTTTTTTTTTTTTTTTTTTTTTTAAATGACCAATATTCCGGAAAATCCGAGAATCCGGAATCGCCGTAGTCCCGTCCATTCCGGATTTTCGGCTTTCTACTGTATTTAGATTATTAAAATCTTAGACTTATAAACTGCACT
Source organism: Cheiracanthium punctorium (assembly GCA_038373885.1). Lineage (NCBI taxonomy): Eukaryota > Metazoa > Arthropoda > Arachnida > Araneae > Cheiracanthiidae > Cheiracanthium > Cheiracanthium punctorium. The sequence continues at coordinate 159,034 of JAWZYV010017329.1, forward strand.
GCACTCAAAATATAATAAATTAAATATAACAAATAGATTGCAACAAACAGTTTTATATACATTATCTAATTTAAAATTTTGGAACCCATAATCTAAGGTGGTTTCTTTTACAAAGTGATAGCCGCTACAGGAATTTTGAACAGCTTTAAAAACAAACTACCAATGATGTTAAACACTCAAAAAAATTAATAATGCCTGTTCACCCAATACACAATGTGCTTATACTAACAGTAAATCTATATATACCTCATGCAACTTTCCTAAAAAATTCTTAAACATGAAAATTAACAAAAATAGGCCAAAAAGTTATCTGTTTATGGAAATGTTGCAAAATGCCATGTTAATATTTTTTTTTGAATATTTTGTAACTGTTATGGGTTCATTATTTGTAATAGTGCATACCACAGCTTATAAAGCGATAGTCTAATTTTTTTTTTTTTTTTTTAGCCTCTATTACAATTCAATTCTTAAAAAAAAAAAAATGTTCAAAAGTTGCATGATTTCTTAAAAGAAAGCCTTAAGAAAAACCGATATACAGGATGTCCTAAAAAGGTGGTAACTTGCTTTTATTCTTTATCTATTAGAGATAATTTGGCACTGCCAATTAAAAAAATGTTCAAAATAAGATAGGAAAAATGACTACATTAAGAAAAAAATTTCAATTCTCAATTTTTAAAAAGCTACACTTAAATTTGTATACAAGCTCCATACAAAAAATTTTCCACATAGTAAAATATGCCCTATACGCTAATTAGGTGATGTACAAAATTTGAAAATTATATTTAAAACCGTGTCAGAGACATGAAGATAAAAAAATGCTGACTTAAACTACTTATCAATGGCTCTAAAAGGGAAAAAATAATGTCTGATCATTGTGTTTGAGGGGCTATGGAAGAATTTTTTTTTTTTTTCACTCTTAACAAAAACTGCTTACATTCAACTTGATGTATACCCTCTTATCATCTATGTTCCAAGATATCTCTGAGATGTTTTATGATGAAAGCTTGAAATTTTGTAGATCACACCATGGGCATGGGGCACATTTAACTAAACCAGATTTTTTTTTTTTTTTTAAGTAAAACTTCTTTAGTGACGACTAGGGAGTAACTCAGATTTTTTTTTTCTGACGGAAGTAATTCTCAGTAAAGGAAGTGACGTGCGTGCCCCGAAAAAGAAGAACTGCTGGAAAACCTACCTTTTTGACCTGCTTTCGCCGTTCCCCGAATTTAGCTGGTGAACAGCGAGAGAAACAGTCAAGAGCCGTATCTTAGAGACATCAATCTTTATTTATACATCAACAAGCGTTTTGAAGGTACATCCAACATAATATTTTACATGTAATCCCAATCTCACAGGAGGTTCTCGATAATCCTTATTTTTAGATGAATAATATACAATACATGGTTTTGGAAAATCACAAAGAAATGGAACCTGCCTGCAATCGAACCAGAACAGTCAGGGATTGATTTACGGCAGGGCATTCGGAGCACGTGCCCTGGGCCCCCGATTTTTAGGGGCCCCCAAAACTTCCTTTTATGTAATCATAATAGCTACTAAAATTATCTCTCGAAATAAACATTTCTGATTACTTCATTTCATCACAAATATTCAAAATGTTTAATTTAATGTAACTTGTAACGCTAAAAATTATGCATTCGATTCGACATTCGATAAATTCGATATTCGCAAATTCGTTCGGACACCTCAGCATACTCCTCCTTTTATCTTTTCAAAGGTGTGTGACGGCTGTAAATACCCATAAAAACATTTCAAAATTGAAAAATTATTGCAAAGCGATTGTTATTACGAAGTGATATGTTTGTTTTAATAAATAGATTAGTTTAGTTCCAGTTCTAGTTCATAAATCTGATGCTTGAGGCGTATGCTAAGGCCCGTGTAATGGCGGTTTTTGCTTTTTGTCTTCAAAAATGGACTGATTGACACTTTGAAGATTAAAATGGACTTCAGAACACGACAATAAAAATGTTGTTCTTTTTGCCTATTACAACTATTTCAAGCGATAATGATCAATACAAATTTGAAGATATTATTTTTAACCCATTAATGCTCAGTTATCTATTTTTAGACCTTCACAAAATTTGTAGGTTGCAAAAATATCTAACCATTAACTTATTTTCCTGTTTTAATTTCTCGAATAATAAAATCTGATTTCTATTAAATACTCAGCGATAAGAAAGTAAAATGAGAATCTTTCATAGCCTTATTCATATTTTTGGGAAAAGGTATACATTCTTCATACCACACAAATGTCGGAAATGTATTTATCACTTCTGGCATCTTCGTAAATCGGAAAATGAGCTGAAAAAACTTGGGTGCTAACGGCTGAACAAGCAAAGCCGGCTAAGTCAACATGAGAACATTTGGCAGACATTTTTCATGGGGCCCCTTTCATTCCAATATATTTTTATGTTTTTTGTCATACATAAAACATACAGTATGTAAACAGATCCTGATTACCGAATAGTCCAACTAGACTTCATCCTAGGACCCCCAACTTTAGATTTTAATGTTAGATTTTCACTCTCAAGAATCTCAGCCGTTAGTTGATTTTTTAAAAGAAAAATTTGATCTAACTATGAATACTTCTCGACTTCAATCAACAACGCGTTTCGGTACAACGATAGATGCTGTATTTTCAAGAAAAGTAGCAAATTTAGAGAGTAAAATTTATGTTTCACATTATAGTTACCACAAACCTATAATTTCATACATAAAAAATTATGATGACATTCAAGTACCTATTTCCAATGAATAATATGAATATAACATTTATATAATCTTTGTAAAGTACATGGATAATAAACATAATTAAATTATAATATGATATTTATTTTAAGTTAATGATATGTGTCGTAAACGTCAAAGAAGATTTACTTCAACAGCACGTAAAGATTACACGCATACATTTTTTTTTTTTTGTATAGGGAGGGAGGAGTTGTTTACAAATTTAAAATATGTAACTTTTAAATTAAAGAGAAGACTCTTTTCTCAATAAAGTCTTTTTTCCTATCTTATTTTGAACATTTTTTCAATATACAAAGACCACTTATCTTAAGAATTAAAGCACACCCTCTTTTTGGAATACCCTGTAGAAAAAGTGAGGTGTCAGCTGACAGCTTTGCACATATGCATGTTTATAAACTTACTTGAGAACCATCATCACAGCAGATACTCCACAGTCCCATGATAAATGCTGCTGAACATGTACTAAAGGAATTTCGATATAATGTATTTCACGAGCGCCACCACCCATAGTCCAAAATTTATTGAGCTAATCTTCAATTTATTAACTGACAGTCATTATCTGAAATTTAAAACAACACAGAATTTCACAATAAAAAAATCACAGCTCGTGAGTTTTCACCTTAAACAGAAACTGTAGTTTATCATTTTATAATTATGATTGAAAAAATTCAGACAAATTTCTTGAAATATGAAAAATTGTTTTTAAAACATCATCAGTTCATTTCCCAGAAGCCAGGTGGTGCAACGGTTAGGGCATTGTGCTTCTGTTCCACAGGTCTGGGGTTCGATTCCCAGGCTGGGCAGGGTTCACTCAACCTTTCACCCCGTGAGTGGGTCGATAAAATGAAGACCAAGCTTGCTTGGAAGTTAAACACTGGAAGCTTCATTTCAGGCTGACCACTTGGCCCACATGTGGGCTGTTGCATGAATGTTTAACTTAACATTTCATTAACCCTTCGAGGCCAGTAGCGGATCCAGGGGAGGGGCTAGGGGGCTTCAGCCCCCCCCAAAAGATTGCTAAAGGGTAACATTCTGCTTTATTATACACTTTAAGTAGATAAAATGATCTTTTTTTATAACTTAGCCCCTCCCAAAAAGTTTCACATTACTTTATACTAAAATTTTGCTTCATCGTACGTTTTGTTTGGGTGAAATAAGCTTTTTTCAAAGTTTAGCCCCTCCGAAAAATAATTTCTGGATCCGCTACTGTTCGAGGCGCAACCCTTTCCCAATGCTGAAAAAAGGGCAGCCATTGCCATCGCTTGACTTAACTACCGTCGTCAAAAAAGGGTCTCTAGATCTGTGGCACGCGATGAACGCTTCGATCGTCCGCCATTTTGCTGGTAGTTAAGTCGAGCGATGGCAATGGCTGCCCTTTTTACAGCATTGGGCAATCTATCCAGCTGTTCTCACATTCTTCCATTTTTCAGCAGATGTCAGTGCTGTTAAAAATAATCCTGACAATTTTTTTTTACGGGAAATTACGTGCTAAAAAGTAAAGGATTCTCGTGGAGCTATGTCACCCGCAGCTACTTTTATAGAAATCAAATCTATTCTTCGTGACTGGCAACAGTCAAAACGTCAGAGTTTGGTGTTCCCAGAGCGGGAACACTGTGCGTTAAAGGGTTAAACAAACTTGTTCCTTACTTTGAAATTTCTCTCTTCCAAATGCACTAGTGGTTATGACAAATTTGAGAGAATCTAATTTTCCTTTTCAAATAAAAATGGTAGAGTGGTGTTCCCAAGTTACAGCCCCTGTTATAGTCCCAAATTTTATGACTTTTCAAAGCTTTAACATGTGCTAGTCAATCAAATTGTAGATTACAACAGGCTACGGACAATCTACTTAAAGTGGGCTGTGGTTGGTTGGTAATTTCATGTAAAAGAAAAAGGTATGATTATTTTATGTTGGTCAGCAGTGTGATAAGGATTTAGTAATTCGCTTAACCTTTGTCTATTTGCATCAGCTTCAATCCATAGAATCTATATACATTTGAAAGGTTTTTCAACATTCATAAGTGTGCCACATCATTAGCAGCTTTATAGGTTGAAATTATTGCAAGGCATTAGAGATAATTTCAAATCACGAAGCTGCTAATCACTTAGTACATCCTTTAATTATTGATGAAAGATGAAGCCAAATGGTACTAGAATAAGAATGAAACATTGGAGATGACGAGAAGTCAAAACAGATGATCTGTTAGTTGGCGATTTTTTTTTAGTTGCCAACGTCTAACTTTGGTGACTTTTTTCATGCCAAATATAACAATGATATAGTTACATAAAAAAAAACAAATCCCTATTAGACATTATGTTCTTACATTTCTTTTCTAATAGTAGTGGTTCTTTAAGGTTTTTTTTATCACTTTTAAAGTGATAATTGATGTTTTTATGTTTTTGTTCGTGCTATTTTTGTGCTACTCTTATCATGCTGATTTTAGATAATGTGTACAGCTAGGTTGCTCAATCCACCAAAGTTTTTTGAGTTAAAAATCGGCCAGTATTTGCCTACTTTACATTAGCTGAACAACTAGGTTGCTTAATCCACCAAAGATTTTTTTGAGTTAAAATCGGGCCAGTGTTTGCCCAGTTTATATTAGTTGTACAACTAGGTTGCTTAATCCAGAGAAATTTTTTTAATGTTAAAAACAGTCCACTGTTTCCTCATCTTTAATTAGCTGTTTAGGGAGTTGCTGAATTTGCAGATATTTTTTAAGTTAAATATGGATTGATGGTTGAAGATTTTTGATTTATTGAGTAATGAATTTGATGTTTTCATCAGTTTTTGCTAATGTAATTTATGTGCAATTTCAATTTGTTAAAATTAAATTTGCAGGTTGATCATGCAAAATGGTTGACAACAGTTGCCAAGTCTAGCAGAAAACCAGCAATAGCATATTTTCGAGGGGACCATACAAAAATGGCTGGACCCACGGAAATTATTTCTAGTCTTGCAAAAGACAATTATGGCATACTTTAGAAAGACTTTCCTACAGCAATAGCTGGATCCATTAAAGTTTTTGTTCGTCTTGTAAAGTATCAACTGTAGTGATAGCATATTTTCGGTGGGACATAATATTACATTTACCTACTCATTGTTTTTGTTATTGTTTATTTGAAAAATATCATTGATTAAAGTTTTTCATCAATAAAATAAATAGTACATTTGACTGATTTTAATGTTTATTTTATTTCTTTTTCTCTGTCAAAGACGTCTACTTAGTATGATCCTATCTTAACATAATCGTGATACATTATGTATATAGTCAGAAATTTATTAAAAAGGTATGTTAAAAATTGTATTATAAGTCGTGAGTTGAGCAAATTTTGCTTTGACAAATTGTGAAAGTGGAATTTCTGCATCGACTCTTGAGATCGTCTGCCAGAGATTCTGTTAGTAAACATAAAGAAATGCGCCGTGGAAACACGCCATTTAGCCTCTCTACAGAATCGCTACAAACGAGACATGACTTTTTCACCTAAGACAAAATTTGACTATCCTGATATACTCATTTGTTTCATTTTCAAAAACAAACATGAAGCTTTCCCGTATTTTTTGCTACAGTTTAACTATTTCGAAATTTCCCGATTTTAAATTGATTTTTATACAGGAAGAGTTACAAAGCATTGCGGATATAAAATCAAAAGTAGTCAATTAATCAGCAAAAGTACAAAAAAAAGTAGGTCATAAGATACAAAACCTTACTGTAGTAAAATATGTACGTTAATATCTGCTTTAATCTTTAACGATATTACATTTACATTAGATAACAAGATAACCCAAAACTGTAAAGTATTTGCAACAAATCATATTTTTAAGCATTGAGTATTATAAATGGTTAAGATAGAAAAATAAAGTATAAAATAAACTGCATCACAGACCTTTAACAGCTATATAAACAAAAACAATAACGCTCTTAATCGTTGCCAATATTGTAAAGGAAAATTAAAAATTGGTCTAAATACAGTTAACTTTTAGTGATTTTAATGACATCACTAAAAGGACAAATGCTTGCGAGGAATTGAGGGGAGGAGGGGGACAAATCAGTGTTGTCGTTGTGTCATCAGTTCTGAAACAAAAATTGGAGACATTTTATGAAGGAAAAATGATTCTTTTTTTTTTATTTTTTTAATTGGGAAGAAATAATGTCCTCAATGGACTTTTTGAATGGTCTCTGAGTTCGAGGCTAAAATTCGTCTGCTGGCGGTATCTACGCCCGCCAGCTCCGATTGAAATGCATTGAGAATCTATTTTATAATTACCATTTCTTATTAACCACTCGGAATCAATTACTCTCTTTTAATATTCAAATGGAAAGTTTAAAAGAAGTAGATATCGACATTTCGCTTTAAAACTTAGTTAATAAAAAGAATATTAACGTTTAAAGAATATTCCTTCTTACAATGGCGTACCCAGGAATTCATTTTGGGGGGGTGCATATCGTCATTAACATGGAAGAAGTAATGTACCACTTGGTGAAATGTAAAGAATTTCCTATTATGGGCGCCCATATAGGAGTTCTCCCCCCCCCCCACGTCACAGCTATCGGTATATAGTAAACAATCTTGTAGCATACTGAAATCTTTCAAATTAATTATGTTTTCAAGTGTTTCAAAACTCAAGATGAGCTCCTCAAATACATGGATGGCTCAAATTAGCCCCCATGCACAAGTTTCTTGTTTCTCCCATTTAAACCTGTTCAAGAATTAATATAATTTTTTATTAAAGGTTACAAAATTGAAGATCAAGGGAAAAAGTAGTAAAGATACCATAAGAACGAAAATTCCTATTTATCAGAATCGGCGGAATACCACATCGTTGAAAATTTGATAAAAGTCATTTAATGATTGAAAAAACAGCTACAATTCAAAGAATGGTCAAAAAGAAGAGGTTATAATAAAATGAAAAATTTCATACAGAATATTTTCAAAAAGGTTATATTTATTCTCCCTGCTTGTTTTTGCAAAATATTTAAGTCTTCTTCACTTTCAAAAAATTATTTTTTATACATTATGACAGAGACCATTTAAACACATATAAAATTTACTGTTTCTTAAGTAATTTTTTAAACATTTCATAGTTGAAAACGATCTTTCAGTATTGTCACAGGTAAAGTGACACTACCGAAGTTTTTAAAAGTTTATGGATATTCAGGAAAATATCATCGTGCGCGCTGCGTACTTGTAAAGCTTCTATAGCAGTTAATCTAATCTGTTGTGCCAGTAATTTAATTTTCCATAGCTGATGTTTTATAATCATTAGCATTTCTAATTTGTTTTCATCTGTAGGTATGAGGTTATTTCCAGTGAAACTAAAATATTTATTTATCTCAAAATTTTTTTGTGTTTTCTTTAAGATGTAAAATTACAGCATTCAAAAATTTATTACTGTTACTTGAAATTGTTATTAATGCACACTTTTCTGCTTCAAATTGATGTGTGGAATTTTTTTCACCAGATTATAAAAAACTTAAAAGTGACCACTGATTCCTTTTACTCATTCTGATATTAAAAATTTAGGAAAAAGAATGAAATGAATTTAAGGTTATAAAATTATGAACTTAGCAATTCGAGCAAAAGAAAATGGATTGAATAATTCCTGACTGCTCTCAGTTTATGAATATGAAATCAGAGATTATCGCTAACTGTTCGGAGAGGGGGGGGGGACATCTTCCATAGAAATAATATTCCATAGATATACGATGGGGATGCACCCTCCTCCTGCAAACTGTGACCATTGGCCTCGTGAACACAAAGGCACATTTTTAGAGTCATCAGACTTTCTATTATTTTTTCAAGAATTCACTTATCTGGAATCATGTTTTCCTTTCATGATGAAAAATTTTTTGGGAAATTTTTTTCTCACTTGAAATATTTCAATTTTTAGAAATCTTGGGGGGTGCATAAGTCTCTTTGCACCCCCCTGGGTACGCCACTGCCTTCTTATAATATTTAAGAATATTCCTTCTTAGCGTTATTACGTTATTGCGAACACTGTATAAATAAATAATACCTCAAAGGATTAATTTTAAGCTTTTTGCATTTAAAATAATAAAAATATTTATTAAAAACTGTCCATACCTTTCAAAGTACGATTTTCAAAATTATTTTTAGTATTTAATCGTTAATAATATTTTAAGCGATTGTCTTTCCTATGTGAGTTTTTGCTTAAAATATTACTAATGATTAAGTATTAATAATAATTTAAAAATTTTATCAAAAGTTATTATTTGTTAACAACTGATATTCTAGTTTCTTTTGCAATAATGTCTAGAAGAAAGTGTTAAATAACCCTCAAGATCAGTAGCGCACCAAGGATTTTAGTTTAGGGGGACTGGGCTACATACAGATACTGCTAAACTCGGTTATAGGTCACCTCGATTAGATACAACTCTCCTATAACATCAAAATATTCGGTGCCCCAGAGGAGTCGCTAAGGGGGGGGGGGGAGTATCCCCTCCCAAAATTTATACGAGTTGGCAAAATCTCGCTCGTCATTTGGGAAAAATTGCATTTCAGGTGGGAAAAAATGTATTTAGGGTACATTAATTTCAGAATCTTATTATTTTTATTACTATATTTTTTAATTATTATTTTCTCTTCTGGATTGAAACATGCAGTGGGTATGTTTCGATCTTAGGGGTATAAAAAGAATGGCTTAGTAAACCTTGGGAGGGCGGTCAGTGATGATGATGAATACCAGACTTGGAATTGACCGAAGGGAAGATTAAAACGTGTTTCTCCTTTATTTAACACTCCGACGCTCTTCCTCCCATCCTCTTTCCAAGCCTTGGCACTGTACCATCAAAAAGCTACCCCCATAGAACTCCTCCTCCATACTTGGCTGTTAATGAATGCAGATATCTTTGTACCAGTCCCGGGTTCTTTGCATTGCTTCGTTTGTTATTCCCGAAAAACGTCTACATGTCCACTGGGTGCCCAGGCCTCCAGGCTGCTAAATTATCCCGCACACAGTCGGCAGTTCCTTCAATAATTATTTTGAACTGTCACTGCCACCTTTCTGCAGATTTTATCCAGATGGTTAAGGAAATTAGTTCAATTTTTTTCCTTTCTCATATACTTTAAAAGAAATGCCGCAGAAAATATACCTCAAAAAGGACAAACTATAATTAATTTTTCACAAGCCACAGAAAATCGATTCCTTGAAGTTTTTCATCATCTTAACGAAAAGAGAAAATGTATCTGATTTTGACTGCAAAGTTTAACAGAAATTTTGAATTTACGGGTTACCAGTAAAACGTCCTAATCACTAGTTTACCACGGAGCTAAACTAGTTGAGTTAAAAAATACTGCTGCTATATAAATAATATGATACAAAATTCCTTTAATTTACACCCCTTTCAAGTGATGTCCACAGCGCGGGCGGCGGTTGTTTTTACGAACTCATAGGGACCACTTGGTGAGCGGAAAAAGGGCAATTATTAATGTAGTTTAAGACAAGAGTACTCAATCAAAATTATTTTTGGTAACAAAGGTCATCCATTAAAAAATATTAATATCAACAAATAAAATCTAGAAATCAACAAATGGAATGCATTGAGCATACTGGACCCTCCCCAAAATCTTGATTTATCCCCATTAATTCCCCAAAATCTTAACTAGCTTCATAGCTTTTGATTGAAGTTGCAGAATTCACAAATAAGACAGGTGAGGGAATGGCCAAGCAAATTTGTGACATTCTGCAAAAAAAAAAAAAGGGGGAATTGATACATCTGGCATGATTTTCCAGTCATATGACTTTGCCAGTTCAATGTCTGTAAAATTTAAAGGAGTGCAACAAAAGTGTCAGAAATTGTCGGTCATCCTGTTTTGTACATCCCTTGCCAGGATCATCGAATCAATACGGCTCTGGAACATAGTTGTAATATTAGCATAATAATAAGAGATATGTTTGATACTCTTGAAGCATTATATGTATTTTTTACTTCAAGTGCAAAAAGATTTAGACAGTTGCAAAATAAAATTTCCGAAGTTGAAAATGCATTAATCTTAAAAAATCTTTCTAGAACAAGGTGGACGGCTAAAGCAGAAACGATAAGAGCTGTTTGTCAATCATTTGAACTTATTTTAGATTTATTGGAAGAAATATCATCTCAAACTGGTGTCGATTCTGCTACAAAAACAAAAGCTTATGGTCTTTACAAAATGATGAAAACATTTGATTTTATTGTAAGCATATTTTTTATGAAAAACATAATTTATAAGGTAAAAGTATTGTCAGAAATTTTGGAAACACCTATTTTGAATGTTATTGATTGCATTTCAATAACAGAAAGTACAACAAGAAGACTTGCGGAAATTAATGCAGACACTGATGGAATGGATGATTTGATCGAAAGTGCTGTAGCATTTTCTGAAAAGTTTAGCATTGATACAAAACGTGATTTCCAACTGCATCACAGAAGAAGGGTGCTCCCAAAAAGATCTGACAATGCTGGAGAAACTGGAGCAAATTTGCAATTTAAACAGTTTTTCAGAAAAGAAGTCAAAGCTGTTCTAGACACATTAGCTAGTGGCCTTCAAGAAAATGTTTCTACTATGAAGACAAAAATTTTGTCCCTTCATTCTATGTTCCAGTTTCCTTTAAGTAAAGATGTTTTAACAGATACTGCAATTGAAAACATAATTGAGATGTATCCCATGAATTCAAAACCCGATATGCATGCACTGAAAAGTGAATTAGAGATTTTATTTGATCTTTGCAAAGATAAGAATGCGTCATCAATGGATGCAGTAGTAGAAACTGCTCTGACTTTTAAAAACGTACTGAAATTTGCATTTACACTGTGTCAACTGGTATTAACTGGAAGTTACGGAGTAAGTACGAATAAAAGAACGTTTAGCCAAATGAAGTTTGTGAAAGGGAGCTTACGGACAACAATGACTGATGGCAGAATGAACAATTTAATGATCATGAAATGTGAAATGGATTTGACTGACAAACTTGACTTAGACTGCTGGTCGATGCTGAAACAAAGAAGAATAAGTTTAAAATGAAAAAAGTATGTATAAATCCAGTCACATTAACAAATGCCCAATGCCCATAACTATTTGAATCTAAAATGTAGGTTATGCAATCTTATTATTTTTTCTTTTAGTGAGTTAAATTTTTTAGTAAAAAAGCATTTGGGCGAAAAATTAAGATTTAGTCATTTTCTTTAGTATTTATCATTTAGTATTCTCTTTAAAAAATTACTAAAATAAAAAGTACATTTAAATTATGTTTAGTTTTAATGAATGCAATTTCTTTTCCAAGGAAAGGGGGAACTTGACACATCGGCAAGTTTTGAAGCCTTAAAATTTGTAGACTGTAAAAAACTAATATATAATAATTTTAAAACACAAACACATTTACGGCTGTTCTTGAAAATTTTTAAACCTTCACTTCTTTTATAAATTTTGTGTTAACATATATTTTTCATGGAAATAGTGTTTTTTTTTTAACCCACACATAATTTTTTTGTAGCTTACTTGTAAAAATTTAATTTTGCTTTCCAACGGTGTTTCATTTTATGTAGCATCATTAAAACATAGCTGAAAATTATATTTTAAAATATTCATGTATAATTTTGTACAAAATGCAAAAATGCAGGCTGTAAAATCTAAAATCAAAGTTGAAAAATCTGTAAGAATACGAAAGTGTAAGTTTGAGATCACTTTTAAGCTTATGAAAAACAATTTTATAATACAAGCCACATTTACTGCTATTCTAGAAATATTAAAATCTTCATTTCTTTTAAAAGTTTTGTATTTATATACATTTTTATTGAATTAGTTTTTTGTTTAACTCTACATCTTTAATTTGATTGTAGTTTACTTGTGAAAATTTAATTTTGCATCCCAAGAATGTTTTCATTTCATGTACTATATGAAAGATTACTGTGAAAGTTATGTTTAAAAATATTTATGAGTAATTCTGTAAAAAATCTTTAAAAAAATGATAGACTGTAAAATCTAAAATCAGTGTTGAAAAATCGGTAAGAATAGGATTGCGTTAGTAAGTTTTGAGTTCAATATTAATTTTATTTAAAAAAAAAAATAAAACACACATATACTGCCGTTCTAGATATTTTTAAAACTTCATTTCTTTTATAAATTTTGTGTTTAAATACTTTTTTGTTTAATTAGTTTTTTAAATCTGTATATTTAAAATATTTATGTATATTTAAAATATTATGATTCTGTGTAAAATGCAAAAACTTAAAATTTGGTAGACTCTAAGAACTAAAATCAGTGTTAAAAAATCGGTTGGAAAAAGGAAGTGAGAGTTCGGTGTTAAAATCATGAAAAATGATTTTAAAACAGACACACATTTACTGCTGTCCTAAAAAATTTATAAAACTTCACGTTTTTGTAAATTTTGTGTTTACATACATTTTTTATTGAATTAATTATTTAATCTACATATTTAATTTGACTGTAGTTTACTTGTGAAAATTTAATTTTGCATTAAAAGGATGTTTTCATTTCATGCACTATATAAAAGATTACCGAGAAAATTATTTTTTAATATAGTTATGTATAATTCTGTATAAAAGGCAAAAAAGCTTATCTATATATTTAAATGACCAGAGCATTGAGACAGATGGATAATTATGTAGATGTAAATTGTAATTTTTATAAAAAATTATGTTACAGGTAATTTAAGCAAATTATGGAGCCATTTTGCTAGTTTAATTATTATTACTTACATTTTGTGTAACATTTATTGAATGGACATAATATAGACTTTCTGATTTATTAAAACGACGATGGTTTTGTTTTAATCCGCCTGGCTACGATATTGTTATTTTCAGAACAGAAAGTTTGGACAGAAACGTGTTTTGGCAACCATTAAACATGGTTCAGTGCACAGTTTAATATATTTAATTTCGGTTATGTAAAGATTTATTTGAGCGCTTTATCGAAAGACAATGAAAGGGTTATTTTTAAAAAATGATGGAAAAAATGAATTGACTCTTGGTTACTTTTCAAAAATTTCCAAGTTTTGAGTTGGCATATTTCACAGCTCTCCCCTCCCAATCATGATGCTCTCGATACGCCTCTAGGTGCCACTTGACTGTTCCATAGAACACAAGCAATGTAACTCGTTATAGAGTCATAAATAATAATCTGATCTTTTCAGTGACGTTGCAACCAAGACTTTTTTAAGTAAATGTATTTTTTTTTTGGGGGGGGTCAGAAATAATTTGAAGACATTAAAAAAAGAAATAAAAAAATAATTAATTCATTAGCGATAGTTTTCATTTTTTAAAGTTTTCACTTCAAACTTTTTACCTTTAGGGGGGCTTCAGCACCCATAGCCCTCTCTGTGGGTGTGCCTATGCTCAAGATCTAAACAAGCTGGAACCAAAACTAATCACCAACATAAGCTTTCTTTTTAATTAGGAGAAAATTAAAAAGCTAACTTTTCTTTCCATGATTTGCATAGATTAATGAAGTACACCCCTCAAAAAAGTATTAGAGAGTAAGTCAAATTTCCTACGTCATTTTCACATTTAAAATATTGTTCTCCGTAGAAGTGAATCATGTCATACATGATAATAACTTCTCATATTTCTTTCTAATGTTGTGTTTTTTCATTTTTAAAAATATCCCATTATACACAACAGATGACGATACCAGGCTATTATTAACTTAATTCGGAGATAGTTTATCTTTAAATAGATGGTAGCAGTGATGAAGTAGAGTGATCTCTCACTTATACGATTTTCAAGGGACCGTAGAAAAAGGTCGTACAGCAGTGAGAGTAGTACAAGTGAGAGACTGTCTTATTATGCGACTTTAAAATTTTATGTGCATTAATTATTTTAACTATAGTAAAAAACGATGAGTTCTGAGTACTAAAGCAATGTTTTAACAAAATTTGTAAAATATATTAAAAAATAAAACCTAAAATAATTAACAAAAGTTTACAAAATACAAACTTGTATTCCAGTTCCCACTATATGATTTCATTGCTAATGACGCAGAAATTTAGAAGTAGTAAAGAAGGAAATGTTATTAATTATATATTAAGAAATGTTACTCATTACTGATTATACACTTTAACAATAATGAAAGTATGAAGGTAATAAAATGTGCATGGTTTGTACTTTAAACATTATAAAATGACTTCTTGGGTGAGAAATCTGAAATCTCCTGAACCGTTTAAAACGTTATATAAGTGACGTTTAAGCATTAAAGCATTATTTCCCATAAAGCGAAGACGGAACCAAGTGAGTTGCATAACTGAGAGGTCACTGTACGTGTATTAGTGATATGCATTGTGCAATCTTTTTTTACATTTGTTCAAAGAAAACTTTACAAACAATTATTTATTTTACGAATTAAGTTTAACAGAATTCTCCTTTAGTGTTTAAAACCTATATTTTAATGATTCTTTGCTTACTACAGAACAAACATTCAATCACGATAATCCTAAATGTTGGCTTTTCCTAGAAATTTATTTATTTTTTCTCTTAGCGCTAAAAAAATGTCCAAAACCTTAAAATAAATACATATACTGTGCGTGCACTTAGTTTTATACAATTTTCTGGAATAATAAGAAAAATAGGCACTTTTGCAACTGTTTTCTCGAAAATAATACGACCGTTAAGGGGCTAAACTAGAAATTTGGAGCCTTTAACCAAGATCCCAAAAGAATCACCCGAAGAGTTTCAAGCACCTACTGGGTGCCCAAACTCCCCGGCATTTTATACTTTGGGTACGTTTTATTATTTTTAAATCCGCCTACAAAAAATATGTTCTGTAAGTGAGAGAGCATGAGCCCAAGCACGAATTCAACAGTGAATTACAGAGCTCCGGCCCCGTTCAGGATCAAACCGAGTCAGTTTCGTCTCGCAGTGTGGATCTCAGAATAAGTTCACAGCTTGTCAAGTATTTGTCAAAAGCTTTCTAGAACATAGATTTAAAGATATCTAGATGAAACGTTTAGAGTCCTACTCGTATATTTTTTGCTCTTAGTCCTAGAATGCTTTAATCGCGTACTTTGTCTTGAAATGTTTTATATTTAAAATACAAAAAAAGTTTTTTTTTAAGACGACTTTAAAAAAAAATTGAGATATTTCACGGCAATTTTTCAAAAGTTCGAAGCTTTAAGATATTTGGAATTGACATTCCCGAATATGTTAAAACATTATGCTGGCTGTACATTCATAAAATAAAAATGAATGAAAAATTTCTTATAGAACACTACTCTCTTTTTTTTTTATTTTACTACTGAGTGTTATAGATTTGAATCGTAATATCATTAATTCAAGACAATTATATCCTATTCTTCTCTGAATTAAATAAAAAAATGGCAATGAACAATAGAACATGACTTTCCATTATGTCTAATCATCTATCTGATATCTGAATATAAAACTAGTGACAGAGATAATTTGCTTGAGAAGTTATTGGCTTTTTTTTTTTAAAACTCAAATGCTTATTCTTTTCTAGGCTAGTATGAGAATCTTAGTACTGATATTGAATGAGCACGATATTTTTAATGATTCAGAACAGGGCAACGTGTCTTTTTTTCTTTACCAGTGGATGATCTTTTTTTTTTCATTTATTAGATGCAGTAAAAATGAAGGTTGCCGACATGGGAAAAAAATTGCCGCTTTATTAATAATCGTTCTATGAAAAGAGGAATTAGAAGCCGAAAAAGAGCAATAATTAAAGAGTTTAAAATAGAAGGTGCTATTATCAACAGCTTCAAAGATGTAAAAGAAGAAAAACGATATTATTAATAATGGCAAATAATACTTAAAACTAGTATGGTGTAGTAAATTTTACCATACACGCAGTTGGTGGGCAGAGACAAAGCCAGGCTAAGCCAACATGGGGCACAAGGCAGACATTTGTAATGGGAGCTCTTTCCACATCTCATACATATTCAGTTTACAGAAATTAGAAAGCCTGGAACTACAGGTTTACTTAAGTTCCAGGCTTTCTTGTCTTGTGGATGCTTGGAACTTTCTTTGCAACTGAAAAAGAGCAGACCTTTGGTACCGCCCAACATGATTATATTTGTCGGACATTCATTATTTTACTCCAAATGTTTTATTAAAACCTTTTTAAAAGTATAGTTTAACAACTTTTTTTAGAGAATTCTTTTAGCAGAGAGAGAGGCGATTTCTTTTCTAGAAACGAAACATCTGTACAAAATACAGTAGCAATATTTCTTGATTTGGGGGACCCTTTTGACAGGCGGGGCATACAATCATGTTGGGCTCTCCCTACCTTAGTCAGGCACCAAAACAGTAATAATCTCATTTTCACCTTCATCAGCTTTGTACCTAAACATTGAAGTGAAAAAAAAAACAACAACAAAAAAAAAAAAAACAAGTTAAATAAGGTATTTTTTATTCATTCCGTACGTTCATGTAATCCGTTCTTCTGCGTGTTCCTCTGAAAGAGCTACAAATGATAACTGGCGAAGTGCTCCACTATTAAATTTTAAATTCATATAAATTAAATATAGTTGAAAGTCCTTCAGTTTTTGTTATACAACTAATCTCTGCATTAAAATATTAGTTCTAAAAAATCACCTCATTTTGGTGCTAACAAAAATATGTCGAGGACTTCACAATTTTTACAATGCCTCTTTAAAAGCTTTGCTATACACTAAAAGGTAAGATAAACCTGTATCAGTTACGAAACTTCCAGAAAAAATTCTTAAAAATGGTAAATTTAAAATTTTCCAGAATGTGTCACGCTTTCTCAAAGAGGATTTGTTTATAAAATATGCAACACAAAGTTCAGAATCTGTTTTCTGAAAGTTTCATAAAATGCACAGTTTTTTCCATTTATTTTAGTGTACAGTGCAGCTTATGAAGAGTAAGCTTGGATTTTTTTCGATTCCCTGGTGCAATAAATTTATTTTAATTAGTTTACCAAGATCGTGAAACTGGTTTTGTTTCTCCGAGTACAGTCTTGAATAGAGCACTGTGAGATGGAGCTTATCTCATCATTTATTTTTGTAATCAAGAAATTTATTTGCAGTACGTAAATTATGAAATGCAAGCTTTTTTACTATAATTATTAAAAATGTCCTTTTTTTATGTAATATGATCCCTCACGATACTTTTCTTTTATGAGTCTAGTTTGAAATAGATTCTTTTAATACTATACGAAATTTCCTTATAAATCTAAATAATTATATTGATCTAACGTTTTAAAATAGTATTCTTATCAGAGCACATCAATTAAAACGCTATTCTAAGAACCGTTAGGAATTTATTACTAATATTTAATTTTCATTATGCATAACTTTATTATTTTTCCAGTTTAATATGTGTACGTAATTAGCTAAATTGAGAGAACAGATTGCAACCGAATTTGATACATAGCCGACACATGAGATGCACTCAATTTCGGAAAAAAAAGTTAAATGTTCACTAGGTGGAAATTTGCATAAGAAACAACAAATTGGACAATGAAAATGGTTAATTCGATATGTACGAGCAATTTTAACCTTTATCCAATAACTTTCAGCATTTATTAACTAAGTTGGGTCATTTTTTTAGATGAATTCACCATACGAAGGACCATCTGGTGGACATTTTTTGAACTAAATTTTACATTGTCTTTTTTAAAAAAGAACTTCCTTGCTTGTGCTTGTGTGTGACCGTATCTCGTATTCAGCTCATATGTGAAATTTGGTGAGAATCTGTTCACTCGTATTAGCTGTAGAATGCTGTTTATAGGGAAAGTTTAATTATAACCAGCCTGTATTCAAAACACGTTCATAAAAGAGCTTTTGCACATCCCAGACAGTACAGCAAATTTGCATCAAGCTTGCAGCAAGCTTGATTTATCAAGTCAATAAACTTGAATTAAGCTAGAAAATTTCAAGCGTGTAAACTTAATGCAAGCTTGAATCAAGTGTTCAAGTTTACACTTGCCCAACTTGCATTAAGCTTGACATAGCAAGCTTAATTCAAACTTAAAAAAAATTTCCTAAATACATGGGGCACCGGTCGACGAACTCGCCCCATATATTTTATTTTTCCACGCATTTTCCCCCCTCTACGCTGAAACCTCAAGTTAATTTAATCTGTTTCCGTCTAGCTCCCGCGACCGATCTCGGGACCTAAGGTGTGGGAAGCCAGCGTCCTAACCACCATGCCAATCTCACATGAGGTGACTGACTAAAATTTGAAGTGACTGCAACGGTTGTCACGACGTTTTTTGGTGAGATTGATCAGTATTGGCTGATGCCGATCTGTTTCTTTTATTTTTCCATGGGATGAGTCAAAATTAAAATAATGTTATGTGTGATTTATAGACTCTACTAATAGGGAAATAAACATAATATAAACTTAAAAGCAGCACATGTTTTAAAACTTTCGCAACACTCATGTTGGGCAATATTGGCCAAAATCAAGACAAACGACTGATTTTGAAATCAATTTTGTTGCATATTTGTATTTTATTTTGAAGAATTTCAATATTTGGAAATAAAGAATCTTAATTATTAATTCTATGGTCAAGTACATTTATGACTGATGATAAATTATTTGTTATGTGGATGTGGCTTTCCAAATCAAGCAGTAATCAAGTGTATTCAAGCTCGACAGTTCAAATGACTTAAATTCGGCGGGAAAATATTTGCTGCCTCATTTTTTTTTTTGTAATCTCCAAGATTGCTGCAAGCTTAAAATGAATTGAACTGTCAATCTTGTATTAATACGTCAAATTCAAGGAAACGTCAAGCTTGATTTAAGCTTATGTGCTGTCTGGGGGCTTTAAAAATATACCTACATCTGAAAAATTTAGCTAATATAAAAAAATAACTTTATAAAGGACCAGGAACGGTAAAAAACAAATGTTTATTTCGCTCAAAGCGATGAATCATTTTGTAAAATTTGCCTACAAGAAATTCATGTTCAATAGACGAGGAATTTCTCGTCAGCCTGAGCTCGAACACATAACTAAATTACAGAACCCGCGTGATTTGTAAACCCCCCCCCCCCCACACACACACAAAGTTTTTTTTTTACAAAATTTAGCTGTTTTTCAAGACACCTCTTGAAAACAAAACAAAAAAAAAAAAGTAAGGGGCAAATTGAAAGAGACAGTAATAAAACAAAGGAACGTTGAAAAAAAGAACAAAGTCCAGTGAGAATTATCTTCATGTAACAAAATGCAAATCGTGTAATTATCGAATCAATTTTTTAAGAGCTAATGTCATCCCCGAAAACTAAGAAGACTTTTCTCATAAAAATTATCTGATGATCAAAAGAGGAAAAAAAAAAAAGGAACAGGAGCTTGCAAATTGGAGGGAAGCCATTATTCCTCTTACAAATTACTCAAGACGGTTATTCAAAGTTTCTCATGTAGTGGAAGGGTTTAAAAGTACATAAAAAGTCAGAATTAGTTTCTTGCACTTTTCAAGGCCACGTAAAATTGCTTCTACTAGCTGTGTGACATAATCAGCGAGATAATTGAGGGTCTTAGAATGTGGAAAGGAAAAGTAGCTCCGGGCAGAGATGATCTCATAGGGTATAAGGCACACGTGTTGTTTGCGAATATGTTGTGGTGGCTTTCTGGACTTCGCAGGTACTCCAAAAAAATATTCTCTCTGTAAGATGGTATCTCACATTCAGTGGCGTACCTCAAAAGTCTCAGCCCCCCCCCCCTGGCATTGCAAAATGTTTTTAGACACCCGCAATTATTCACGAAAATTCATTGTGTCTTTTTTAAAAACTTATACCGACTTATATTCATGAAACGATTCAAATGATTTAAATAAAGATTCAAAATAAACAAGATAAACGATGCCAAATGCATTGATTGTAAAACATTTTCCAACACAGCTGCCTTTTTTTAAGCAAAATTTGGCGATGCATCGATCAATATTAGAGATATATCATCGTCGAACTCGTCGAGATTTTGGGCATAGCTCAAAATAGCTGAATCCCTATTATTGTAATTTCACGAGACCCTGTTCGTGCCTTTAAATGAAGGATAAACTGATATAATGTCTATATACTTACGTGATCGTAGCCAGAATTTATGCTAAAGAGCAGTGGCAGATTAAAAAAAAAAAACAATCTGGAGGGGCAGGGGTACAAAATTTTTTGTTTCCTTTTTCTTATAAAGTCTTTTGAATTCACAAAATCAATCAGTCTTCTGTAGAATGAACTTAGTAAGTCTGGGGGTGCCCTGTGCCCCCCTCTGGATCCGCCAATGCTAGGGAAGAGGACAGGACTACGAAAAGACATTGGAATCCAGCTGCTCTCCCACACAGACACATTTATTTACTACTTGCTTTATTACTTTTTTTGGGGGGGGGCAGAGCTGCCCCCTTACCTACCCCTGGCTACGCCCATGTATACTACTGTATTGTGCATGAAGTGGAATAATGTATCTAAACTGAAATAGACCGTAATATATTGGAATTCTTCTGTTAAAGAAGTATAAATACGAGGTACATTAATTTAGATGGAGAGCATCATTTTGTAATCTTAACAGCATACATCAATTTTGTTTTGTTTGACATAGAGGAATTTCTCTGAAATACGCTCTAAACAACAGCTGCCCATAGGTTGTTTTGTTGCTGTGTTTAAGACAAAGCTACACCAGGGCTATCTGTTTAAGGGAGGGACGCCTTGGGCGAGTGTGATGTTTTGGAATTCTTTAGGGTGCACCTGTAAAAGCATTATAAATGCTACATATCCTATTTTCAACAAGATACATGGTACAGTGCGTAGGAATAAAAAATGTAAATTTCGTAGGAACCGATTCATAATTGGGGCAATAAAGACCAAGGACGGACATGCAAACCGAAGTCACATACACTTTTGAATTTTATTGGAAAGTGTTAATGCTCGTACAATACAACACTGTATTCTTCGAAAGTAGCTAAGCTAACTGCGAAGCTCGTTTCCATAAAATATTAGCTGGAGGTGAATCATTCTGGAGGTGAATCATTTAGTCATTCCAATCAGAGAAAACAAGACCCATGAATGTAAAATTCAATTCCGTTTCATCATCTTCTTTCAACATAAAAATAACGTTCCAAATGTGACTGGTACGGCTCCTGACTTTAGCGCATTCAAATAAACATACAAACTCTTCTTCGGCTTCATATATTAGCATACAAAATTAGCTCGCAACAAACACACATTTAATAATAGTTCTTATTTAGTGGAGAAAAAGAGTTACATTTCTTTTAAAGAACACCGCCATTGAGTCTCTCTTTTTTTTAAGATGGAATACTCGCGAGTGTCCATGATTCTCACGAAATCTCTGGTCTTTAGTCACCGGAATGAAGAAAGGGAAATACATAATATGTTTGTTTAACTCAGTTCGTGCGCAAATCATCCGACAAATCCATTCACCTCATACGCCCAAATTGTGTGATGGTAGCCATTAACTAGTTTTTTTCTTCCCTAAAGATGCTACACAAAAATGGTTAGATAAGCACTAACCAAATATATTAGTGTTTGGTTTTACAGACATTTTATTCTTCGCTTCTTAGAAAACAAAAGGTCAATGGACATAATGTAAATGTGTACACTAGATAGAATTAACACTGGACTGTATAGTATCCAATCTTAGGCTATTCTAAGCATTCCAGTTGTTTAATGATGGGTAATGCTTTCAACAGTGTTGTTATTAAGATGGATGTTATTTTCTATTCTGAGTCATGCTTTCTTTCGCTAATATTCAATAAAAAGTTGAGTTTTCTTTTTCATTGCCCTCTACGTGTTTCAATCATGCTTATTGAAAGTTGCTCTTTTTACTTTACTGGACATGTTTCCGTGTTTAATAATATTTTTTTTCCTTGCTGACAGACGCCTTTTTAGATTTTTCTCACTTACAAAACTTTTTCGATCTAGCACAGCGTTAACTGTGCCAGCTCTCTCCGTACACAAATGAAAAATTAACCAGACAAACCTTAAGGTAGACGATGGCAACGACGAGAGAGCAGTGCTATCTATTCTGTACAGAACTCTCCTTTGATGTTGCAAATGCCGCCAACGCGTGATTCCTGAAAAAGTATTATTTGTACCCGAATATTGCAAGACTTTTCTTAATGTTTTTTTGTGAGCTTTATAATGGGATCTGAAAGAAGTTTGTACGATGAAAACTTGGGAAATTCCAATGACTCTAATTTTTCTTGAAATAATAAAAAATGAATTTTGAGAGTAGACTCCTAATATAAAAAACGGACCGACCAATTTTCGTGAAATTTTGCACGTAGGTTTTTTAGTGTCCCTACTAAAAGGACTTGAAAAAGAAATGCTAAAATTTAAATTAAAAAACAATTATTTCTCTGAAACTAATGGAACGTTTTTATTTCGGCTGTTTTCAAACACTGATTTTAAAACTTATGGATCTCATTTTTAAAACAACATTTGTAAAAGCGATTGAAGCCATCTTTCAACTATATATATACGAAATTTCAAATGTTTTAAACAAGGGCGGCCCTAGGGCACGTGGCATCCCCTGCAGACGTGAAAAAGGCTTCCCATTCTATGTTCTTGATTAGTGCAAATCATGGAAATGGCGCCCCTTTAAAGACGGCGCCCCGATCCGATATTTACCTTGCTTACCATGCAGCGCTGCCTCTGGTTTCAGACTTCAATTTATCGCTGTAGGTAATTCCAACTGCAGTACGGGAATTTCAATGAATGTATGGCAAGTGTGAATATTGTTTCACCTCAACGCGCTTACAAATGAAGTTTACTTTTGGAAGTCGCAGTAACCGTTTCTGAAGCCCAGTCGCTAAGACGCTTGCCTTAGAAATCATCAGCTGTATGCGTGGTCGTATTCCGTTGAAGAAAGCGAAAGTTTTTGCTAACTAATCTCTTAATTATATGATGCATAAATGAGTATACTTGATACGATAGTTCAGAGCTGATTTTTTTTTTCTAAAAATTACTATAGTAAAAAAATGTGATCAGATCTCATACTGTTCAAAGAGTCTGCACCTCTCTGCATGATCTAACGAATATAAACTACGTAATTCATAAAAAAAAATGTAGTGTTTCTACAATTTATTTCCAATATGTTTATTTCCATAGTGAAGAGCAGGCATCAAGTAAACGGCGTATAATTTTAACAAAAATATTGGGAAAAAGTACTCAGAAATTGAGAGGGCGCAGTTTATTAATTCCGTATATAACGTTCGAGATGTGAAGTAATGCATGATTAAGGTAGAGATTTTAAGACAAATTTAGTTAAAACAGAGATTATGCCCTCTGAATTTCTAAGTGTTTTTTATAACATTTTAATTAAAATTTTATGCCATTTACTTGAAAATAATTTTCGAATGATATCAGATACTTTTCTGGTCACGTGTTTTAAAAGCTTGTACGGAAGAGGGCGGTTTTAATGCTTTTTAACAGTTTTTATTGAATAACATATTTTCTCTGAGCTCTTTATTGAAGCTTGCTATTTAAGTTTACCGTCATTTGAATTTCTCTTAACAAATTTTGCTTTTCCCGTGTTTTGGAACATTTTCCGCTCCTCCCTAATACTTGTTTTCCTGTTTCGTGCCTGATTTTCTGTTCTTTGTATTACAGTTTCAAATAGATGGCTACTGTTTAAAGGTTTTGCATATGTTTTTTAATTTACTAATGAATGACATTTTTTTATATGTGAAGTAAAAAAGTGAATAAGTGTTATATGTAATATAATACTAATGAAGTTAACGAATAATAATGTTTTATTTAAAAGTCCTAATTAATAGCCTGGTGGAACATTTTTAAAATTCTTCATAAACATTGCATCGATTTTTTTAAGTATATTTTATTTAGGTAAATTGCAATAAAATGTTTATAAAAAAGTTGAAAAGTTTAAACTTTGTGTAAAAGTATTTTTATATCAAAATTAAACCATTATAACAAAACCAATACTGCAAAGGCAAAAAATATGGAAATTCACACACACACACACACACACACACACACACACACATATATATATATATATATATATACACAGCTTTTTTTTATTCAGCCAATCTTTTCTACTCATAGTTTCTGGTACTTAATTATTACGCCACGTTTTTTTTTTTTTTTAAATCACACAAGTCAATAAACTTTCTCCTAAAAGTAACTTAAAATAATAGAGCATATTCTTGATTCTCATTTTTATCTCTTATTTACATCAACTGACATATTTTAATCTTTGCAGTGGCGCAAACAAGGGGGGAAGGGTCCAGGGGTTCCGGACCTCCCCTATCGGCTTTGATATTTTTTTTTCGATTGATTATTATCCTATATCTATAGTAAATAAAACAATTCCAAAAAAGGTAGCAATAGTTTCAGTTCTAATAAATAAAAAAAGAAATTTTTTTCTCGTTTTCCTCAACTTTCAAAAAACGAACTGAAAGCGAACATAAAACATCATCTTGTTCTCGAAACTGAACAACTATTACTTTACTTCTTATTGTACTGTATAGTGTATTCTTAGGGAACTGGATGGGACGAGTTTTGATGAATTCCATCTAATGAAATCGAGCTCTTTCATCACTGATTTTTGACAATCTGGAACATCCCTAAAAGTTGGACCCCCCCCCCCCCCCCAGCCAAAAATCCTGTGTGCGCCTCTGCTATCATGTTATCGGTCGTTAGCACGATTCTGTTTTAAGGTGAAAACGTGTAACTCTCCTAAATAAAAGGCTAAATAAATGTAAAAATGTGATATTAAAAAATGGTCACATTTGGAAATTTATACTTGTTTAGAGGTTTAATTAGTAACACTTCAACGAGTTAAGTGTGTATGACTTTTTAGTTCACCAGAAAAGTTTTACGCTACCGGAGTTTGATTTAGTAAATTGAAATATTTGTATATTTTAAGAGAATTTTAGTGATTTAAGTGAAATCAAGTGATTTTTAGCGTGCCTATCACCCTCCAGTGCGGAAAAAAGACATTCAGTACGGAAAAAATTTACTTTTTACCACATTATCTTGGTCCTATAAAGTCTGAAATTTTCTTTACTTAAATGTATCGTAATTAAATGACTACTATTTCTAACAATTTAAAATCAGTAATTCCCCAAAGAATAAGTATTTGAACATGTACATAGTAATGATCATCTAGTTTTAAGAGACTTTAGAATATTTTTCTTTTCCAAAATAACGCTTGATTTGGACGATATGTTTGTAATTAATACTTTAGATAAATATATATTTATCTAAAGTATTACTTACAAACATACCTAATTATTACATACAAAGGGAAAACAAAAAGAAGACGCTTTTTCAAAAAATGTTCTATTAATGTAACATTTACTATATTGTCATTTCATGATGAAGAAACAAGGAAAACTTGATATAATGTAACTAGAGTTAATGAGGTAAAAAAACCAATATTATGGTTATTATGGTTGCGATTATGTTTCTAATCCTTTTGTTACAATCACTGATAATGATTCTTTTACTCAGCCAAATTTATCTAAAGTTTAAAAACCCCACTGCATCAATAGTCTTTTATTTATTTTAATAATTCTGTAAGAATTTAGGTGCTGCGTATTTAATAGAGAAGAATGCAATTGAAACTTAATTTCTAGGCAAGCTTTGAGCACTTTTTTTTTATATGTTTCTTTCTTACGATTTCCTTTTTCTTCTTCTCTTTTTTATTATTGATTTTTTTTTTGGACAAAATTCCTCAGAGAATGAATACTGTTCTGGAGGCTACTTGCCGGAAAGATAAGGTCAAAAGTTTTCAGGTGGGAGGATAATTCAGAAAACGTCCAATCACCCTAAGGATTCGACAGTGCCTGCCGGATGAGATGGGATATCTCTATTAGCTTATTCTCGGCACTGATGAGGTCAGATGGATCCCTTGCGTGACTGTCAGGACTAGCAATCAAATATCAGTGTGGATCTCTTGTCCCGTCCTGCACAGCTCACTTACAACCTTCATTTGATCACCGATCTTTCGCAGCGGGCTATTTTGAGAAAATTTACCAGAAAAACGCGACTAACGATGGACATCTAAACTCCTGCGAGTGGCAAAAGATTTACATAATATTTTGTTTTCTACCACCTGAATTTGATGAAATAAAGTCAAACCTCCTTCGTAAGTCACCTGGATAAGACGTCTCTCCGCATATTAAGTCATCTTTCAGAAGTTCCGACCTCTTTCGTACGTTTTTTCACCTATTGTACATACCGCTCACTTATTGCAGTGCTATTTTTTCAACCACACTTTGTTGAAGACGTCACTTTTAAACCCTTTAACGCGCGGTGACAAAACTCTGACGTTTTGACTGTTGCTAGTCACGAAGAATAAATTTGATTTCTATAAAAATACTTGAAAGTGACATAATTACACAGGAATCCTTTACTTTTTAGCACATCATTTATCGTAAAAATTGTCGATTATTTGTAAAATTGCCAGGATTATTTTTAACAGCAGTCATCTGCTGAGAACTGGAAAATACGATGGAAACACATTGATATAGAAGAACAACTGGACAGAATTCCTAATGCTGAATAAAGGGCAGCCGTTGCAATCACTCGATTTAACTACCAGGAAGATGGCGGTTGACCGAATCGTTCATCGCGTGACACAGATCTAGCGACCATTTTTGGACACAGCTGGCTGTGCGCGGTAGTTAAATCGAGGGGTGGCAACGGCTGCCCCTTTTTTCAGCATTGGAAAGTGGTTGCGCTTAAAAGGGTTAAGAATGCACTATACAAACTGGGTGCCATTTCTTTGTCAAGGTTGTCTACAAAAAACATTTGACTTTTGTTGAGCACGATTGTCCTAATTTTTCCTTGCTACGAGTCCTTGCAAAGACTGTTTGCCTTAGTAACAAATCTTAGAAATTCTTCCAGGACTATTCTTTGTTTCGACCTTCGTTCGATGACAGATTAAAAGTGAATAAATAATAAGTACTAGTTACCGAATTTATTTTCTAATTTTCACCCATTTTATGAATTTAAGCACTTATTCTACTAACTGATATAATTTATGATGTAAAAATTAACTATAGGCATACTTATACAGGGTGAATTTAAACTCTTCGGCAAAACTTTAAGGGGTGATAGGGCACATAATAAGGAATCAGAATCACATAGCAATGTGAGGTCGGCAACGTCGTCTTCGTGTACCTGTTAATAATCACTTTGGATAAAATCAATCGACAACAGCACACTTTCCGACCATCGTTCGTCAGAAACTAATGTATTTTTTCCCGAAAACAGAAGGCTAAAATGGATAGTTTAAAAATTCTATTTTATTTCATGGATGAAAATTTTTGGAGACGGGCCAATTGTTTATGAAACTTGGTTAAGAAATTAGACGGACACTTCAATGCTTTTCCAAAAGTGATTATTACCGGGTAAGTTAAAACTGCGTTTTTCACCTCAGATTGCTATGTGATTACGATTCCTCATTGTGTGCCCTATCACCCCTTAAAGTTCACCCTGTATAAATATTTGCAATTTCATTTGACATTTAGTATAAACTTCGCTTAGTAAGTCCTTTTTAAGTGCAAGAGAGTAACATACCTGTATTAACGAGGTTTGACTGTACAAGATTAAGTCGTATGGAATATACACTAATTCAGTAAATGCCAGTTAGAATACGACAATAGTTGATGAATTAAATTAATTTCGAAAACCAAAAAGTGTAGACACCTTGATGCTATCTTTTTTAAAAAATTTCTTTTCCATCTGTAGTTAGAAAAAACATTAGTTGAAATCAAAATAATGCATTCCTCCCTGATTCACAGTGTATTCATATTATTTTTATCATTTAGCTTTTCGTGATCAACCGATGTAAAAAATACGTGGAGAACACTTGATAGTCCGCGGAATGTTAATGTTTACCGAGATTGTGAAAATCATATGCTCACGTGCGCTTCTTAGTCTTCGAGTTCAAAAGTCAATACCGTACGCAGAACTTACATTGATGAAAGTACCATATTTAACAGCGATGACTTTTGTTAACAAGGAAGTAAAAATAACTATGTTACCAAAAGCTTAAATTTGTTTTTTATTTGATAGGTTGTCTCACTTAAGCTGAAAATATTGGAAATTCAGGCAAAAGTGCCTGGAGAAACCATCATTTCTTTAAAATATTTTAGTATTTGTACTCACATGTTCTTTTTTTTTTGGGGGGGGGGCTTGTCGGTATAATCCATCTAAGATTGAATACTTCGCTTGATAATAAAAATTAAAAAAAGTTACATAACTTTTTGATAATAGTAATAAAAAACGGAGGTACTTTTTTGCTATCGACATCTGTGTAGAATACAAAGTTACTTATTTTTATTGCTCTTTAACGAGACATTTTTAACGAGAACTTTACATTTTAAAATGTTTTTAAATCATTTGTTACTTTGTGTAAACTTTTATGAAAAATATGCTTAGATGAAGCTCGTTTTTTGGTAATCGTAAGGTTAAGTATTTTTCTTCCTTTTTTTAGTTTTTTACCTATTACAGGGAAAAATTAACGGTTTACTTTTGTCGGTGGATTTTAAAACATTTTGGCCTTTTGTAAAAATTAATTCGATTATGAGTTGGCACATTAATGTATAAAGAGAGAGTAGTATGTTGCCGTGATAAAAATCTCAATTAAAGAACTTAAAGCTGTTTCTACGCGTTTGTTTACCATTATAAATATGATGATAAACTCTTACTTCGATTGAAATGATTTAAAATGTTTTATAATGTTCTGAAACTTTTTGCTGCATCAGATAATAATGCTTTGAATAGATTTTTTATTATATCTAAATTTGTACGCAATAAATTTAACTAGAAATGTTTTTTCTTTATTTTAAATTAAATCAAAACCGCATAAAACTCTAACAGTGAAGTGAAGTTCATTGAATTTTCAAAAATAATACGAAAAAATACCATTCGAATGACGTATCTAAGCCTTTGTCTTCTCTTACCATTTTATTTATATTTCTTGTCTTTATGAGCTCATAAAGTAAATAATCAGACAGGAATTTTATGATAAATAATAGAAAAATGTGCATGATTTATTTTATTTTCCGCAAACAACGAAGCATGAGTCCAAGCCCATCTTATGTGTCCGCACGCACTCAGTGAATGAAACCGCAAGAATGTGAATTACTTTTTTCTCTAAAATCTTAACGATTCTTATAAAGTTGTTCAAGAACACGTACGTAATACACACCACTGCGGTTTTTGTTTATATATAAACTAACATTCTAATCGAATTCTTCTCAGGTCGTCGACCTATTTGAAAATCACCACCAATCGGAAATAGGAAAATAAATACAGAAAAATATAATGTGTGTGTGTGTGTCTGAGTGAATCGTCTATCAAAAAGGGTTATACACGCCCTTGATTGCGGAATTATTTAGGCTGAGCAGCGAATCTCGTTTTTTAAGCAGCCATTTTTTTTGCTTTCTTTGTTCCTTCACACAAAGCAAGCACCTAATGGCTTCATCTCTCGTAACACCCCGATGGAACTCGGAACTGAACAATGGATGCCGGCCTATGTCGGTCAATGTTAGATTTGCTCTATTTCTGATAACGTTTGGTTTCTACGAATTATAGGGAATAGCAGTTATTTTCTTTCGCACGTTCGAAGGTAGCCATTAGTGGACTGCTAAAAAAAGAACGTGTTATTTTTAAAGTGAATACTTCATGTTTTTTCTTCTTCCGAATTTTTCACTTTACTTCGAAGCTCATCATTAATGCCTTGGATCAGCGCTTCATTCCAGTGGACAGTACAGCTGTGAACTTAGAATGTTCGGTATACCATCTTTGTTCTTGTTTTCTTGAAAATAAATTTATGTATAGATACATACTTTTTTTTTTTTTTTGGTATATGCCGATAGTACTTGAATCACGGGCTGAGCTGTAGTTTTCACGTAAGTGGGGTCCAGCTATGAGTATGGAGGGGTCATTCTTGCTATAAAGTTTAATCGACGGTAAATTTTACTATGAATATCTTGTAAAAAATTTCCATTACATAACAAATTTTTAGCCTTCCTTATAATTAATTTTTTTTATTACTCATTATATCATAAAGTTAACAAAATTAATATAAGTTTTTAAATTAATATAAATTTTTCAAAATGTATAAGAGAAATTAAAAAAATATTTTAACCGTATACGTCACATATACGAAAGGAAGATATGCGGCAAAACTTAGCATTTTTCCGTAGACTAAGGGTGTCCAGATCTCCCCAGGCACCTCTATTATATACGTCCGTGATTTGGATACTTATATTTTGAAAATGATTGTTATTGATTTCACTCATTTAAAAATAACCATTGCATTATGCAATCTTAAAATTTTAAATGTGAATATTTTATTTTATTATTATCTTTTAAATCTTAAAACTAAGCTTCAACTAAATTATGTTTTTAGGTGTTCATATGAAAATACTTCATTACATACAACATTCCGAGACTTGCTTAATTTTCAGATAACAAATTAATCCAAATTCTAAACAAACCTTTTGGATTTCCAAACGTTTACATTTTCCTTGGTTCATGCATTTTTAAAGTAATTATATTAGGAGCTAAATAATTATTAATGACACTAGCATCATTGATACTAATTTTATTTTCAAACACAACTTCCATAAAATTAGCTCTACCCAAATAAAGTGTATTGCCACGTTTCTTTCTCTTTAAAGATGCGTCAAAACCAGTGGAGAGGATAGACGGCAGGATAATATAGTAAATACTAGTTTGTGACAGTCCAGTGACAAGTGTGACCCTCTGTGACGTCACAGCGACTCTTTTGTGACCATCTGTGCTATTAGGGTATAGCAAAATGGATATCGCTTTATATTGTGTTCAATAACCATGCATACCGAATTTCAAGGCAATCGTTTGTACGGTGAAGAAGGTCATGCGGCGTAGCGCAATCTAGTGGCGAGTTTTAGCAAAACGGATACGGCGGAAATATTCTTCGCATTCAGATATCGATGAATACGAAATTTCAGGACGATCGGCTGGACAGCCCTGTGAAGTTCATATGTTGACGCGACATCTAGTGGCAAATTATATAGGAAAATGGATAGCGCCAAACTCTTCCCCGTGTTCAAATATCTATGTGTGCCTATTTTCATAGCGATCAGTTGCACAGTCAAGAAGTGATGCACTGCAGCGCGATCTAGTGGTTAATTAAAGTAATGATTTGCTACAGTGCCGTCAAGTGGCGAGTTATAGCAAAATGGATAACGCCAAAATATTCTCATTGTTCAAATAGCTATGTATACTGATTTTCATAGCGACCGTTTGAATGGTCAAGAATTTGGCCTGCTGCAGCGTCATCTAGTGGCGAGTTAAAATAATAATGCATTGCAGTGCCATCTAGTGGTGAGTAACATCAAAAGGAACACAGTTAGAATATATTCTTCGTGATGAAATGTGTAAGTATAAGAAATTTTATGCCGGTCGGTCGAACGGTATAGAAGTTGATGCGTTGCAGCGCCATTTAGCGGCAAGTTACAGCAAAATGGATACTGAAAAATATTCTCCGTGTTCTAATATCCGCGTGTACCAAATTTCATCGAAATCGGTTGGACGATATTCGCATAGTAAACGGCTAAACGGAATAGAATTCGACGTTCTGCTGCGCCACCTAGTGGCAAGTTAGAGGAAAACGGATAGCATAAAAAGCTTCTCAATGATAAAAGACTTAGGTGAACCAAATTTCATGGTGCAACGGTGCTAGAGTTTTTCAACCTCATACACACATACCAACATTCATTTTTATCTATAACCAGTGTCATTATATATCCCAGTCTCAAATAAAATCCAGTTTCAAATCTAAGCCTCGCCAAAGTGCCAACATACGCCATTGTGCAAGCGTTTTTTCAGGAAGAAGCATTGACTTAGCAGCAATCAATATGGGAAATGGTTCGACCGCGAAAATGTAAAGCAAGCCTTTATTTCAAAAGTGGAATCCCTTAATACAGCCGAAATTTTTAAAATTATCAATTATAACGTGTTTTATTCATCGTTACTCCGATGTAGTAAATGAGAAGATTTCAATTTTCTGAAATTTGGCGGTATTCCCCCAACTTAAATCAATGTACTCATTTGGCGAGAATTCTGGAGATAGATCGCTTGAAATCCCTTAACATCTGCATTATTTCTTCACGGATCATTAAAATTTAACGCTGTATTCTAATAAAACCTTTACACTTGTTTTCAAAAATCTATTTCCTTAAGCTCTCAATAAATTGCGCCAAGCCGAAATCTGTGCAAATCGCTAGAACTCACTTTCTCAAAATCGGCATTTGAGCCATTTTATTTTTTCGCCAAACTAAAAAAAATTACCTATTAGCCTCGGAAATCTTCAATTCTTATTGTTTTGCGTATAAAACATTTCATTCCTGCTCCGATTTCCCATGCACACGATATTATAATTTAAAAAAAATAACCTTACGAATATAAACTAACAAAAAAAAATCATTATTATTCTTTTATTTTTACTTTGAGAATTTAAAACATCTTATTCGGCAAAATCGCCAGACATGGCAACCACGATCCTTATTTCACACTTTTTTCACTACAGGGGTTACAATTACGGAAAGCTTTTTGCGTGGAGAACATAAAAAATCTCTTAAATTCTGGGAACGGGTGGACTTTCAAAGTTTTAAAGTGGACTATGATTTATTCTATATTATTTTACATATCTGTGCAAAATTTCAGGCTGATATGTCCATTTTTGTGGATTTGTATACAACTCAAATCCACAAACAAACAAACAAACAAACAAACAAACAGAATTTCATTTTTATTTATAAGATATCATAAGACACCAGTCCTAGAAGAAAAAAGTGAAAATTGACTACAAGCTTACAGATTTTCAACTATATTATTGCGAACTATTTATTGTACTTTGTTCTTTTGGATAATATTAATATTTATTTTTCTTTTTTCTCTTTAGTTCTTCATAGAGCCATCATGTGTCTCAATAAAGTAGCATTACCACAATTCTGAAATAACCATTGGAAGTTAAGAATCATACATGCCGATTAACTACAGTCGAACCTGCTAATGGAATATCTGTTAAAGGAATATTCCTCTTATTGTAATAAATTTTCATGCACCAAACCGTAATAATAAGTCAATCTGATCCAGGATAATAGAATATCCCGCTTATTAGAATACATTTTCGTAGAAAATAAGCTATTCCATTAAGCGGATTCGACTGCATAATGAAAGTTACCATACTTGGACCTAGGTAGAGCTTTTGCTGATAGACGTATTTGTTCAAAGCTTCGTGCTTACATTACACGGATTACGGGAAAAAGAAATCTGTTATAAAAAATAATAGTTCAAACTTCGACAGCTAGATGATACATTTGCATTGTATAAAAAGTGTTTTTATACAATGTAAAAAAAAAAGAACGTCGTGCAAATCTTGAACATCTTGAAAGATCGGTAGTCCATGCCGTAAAATCAATCTTCACTGATGCTTCAGAGAAGAAAGACCAAGTTTTACGCAACATGTTGTTTTATTTAGAACGGCTGTAATTTTTCGACAGCCCCTGAGAATATCGGAGCTTGAAAGGCTTTCAAAAAAGGCTTAAGTGGTGACAGGGCTCGAAATAAAGATGATTATTTCAAATTTTCGAAGTAGCTGGGGAGCTAGATGTATACCCTTCGAGGAAGAGGATGGGAAAGAATTTCAGATGAAACGATGGAAGAAGCCGACCAGTAGTGGCAACTGCTCCGTGTCCGCTTTGACGATGATCTAGAAATTTCGTGAAGTTTTTCGAACTGCCTGATCTTCACTTCTTCGAAATTGTATCCGTGCAACTTCTGGTTGTAGTTTTTATTCTAAAAATTATAGATGAAACATAAAAAGGCTATGCATGAGTTAAATGCAAGCACACCATGTCCTGTTGCTTGCTGCAACTGGTTGAGAAATCCTTCGCGCTACAGTTGAGCATGCTATAACAAGTCTTGAACACGCTTATGATTGACGAGAATGAAATGCATCTTGAGGAAATAACGTGACTCAATAAAGTTTTGTGTGTTTTCTTGTGCCCCATTTGCACTTGTTGGTCGAAATTTGAATTAAAAGATTTCTTCTCCCTACACACATATTATACGGCCCCTATAATTTATATCTCAGTTTCAATGAAATGCGCCTATCGGAACAAGCTCGAAATAGGTCTAAATAAGGTAGACTTAATTATAGTCCCAAGCACAAGAATAACAATCACAAAATGTCCATAAACTTACAAAAATACATACATACGGATTAAAGCACAATATGCCACGTTGATAAACATTTCAGGAAATTAAAAGGGTTTATTATATTCATCATTTTCCAACGGGCGCCTTACAACTAACTAAGCGATGAGTAAGCCTCCGTTAATATATCCCTCGATAGTTTCGACAAAAGAGATTACCTGAACATGGCCTTATTACTGCATGGGCAAATAGGGCTCCCGAACTGCTAATTAAAAATTGTTTTACCTCTACCAATAGCTTGAATTTTTCGGAAAAAATTATCCATAGACAATTAGGTCTAATTTCAGATGAATTTAAAAATCAAATCTGCACAAATTATTTGTCAGTTTCTGTATATTAAACATAAATGATGTGGAAAAAAAAAAAAAACAGCAGTATTTTAGTAAACAATGAGAAAACTTCAAGATACTGCTCTTTTTTTCCTTATTTTTCATCATTTACGTTTAATATACACAAACTGACTAATAATTTGAACCCATTTGACTGTATTCTGACTTCATTATTTAAAAAATGACGTCAAGTCACGTCTCGATACTGTGCAGTGGTACGAATGTACGAAAAGTTTGCAATTTTTCTTATATCTTAGGTGATTTAAATGGAAAATTAGATTATAGTGATATAATTCATGAATTTGCTTACATAAAATGACGGGGGGGGAGCTTATATTAATTTTAAATATAATACTATGCTGAAGGTGATTTACTGAAAAATTAGATCGGTAACAGTGAGCTGAAGCACATGAATCACCTGTTTCAAGTTGAGGGGTGGGAGGTTGAAGATCATGAAAAATCATTACTTTTTTTTTTGGTCTTGACATACAAGCTTAATGAGTGCAAGAAAAAGGTTGAAGGACATAAGTTGAATATGATTTTAGAAAATTTTGTCAATTCGCAATTGTATTTTCTGGAAAGGAGAGGGCCCCGAAATGCCTGAAGCCCCGGGGCCCTATGATGCCATGATCCGGGCTGTACCTGAACCTTTTTTTTTTTTTTCTTTTTGATGGGCTTGAGCGAGGATAAATTTACGCGAATGATTTTTATGCCGTTTTTAAAAAATACTTTTTCAAAAGATAAACTAAATTAAGTGAAAATGTAAAATAAATAAAATATTTGGTGATGTTTATTCCGGAGCTTCGAAAGTGACAATTTCGAGAAGTTCACATTTCAAAATGTCATAAATAATTTTTTTTTACTAATTGTTTGACCAAACATAGAGGTTATTTCCGAAGAAAGAAGTAGGTTGGTCAAAAATGCCTCTTTTTATACAGTTTTTTTTCTCTTGGTTGCTTGGTTGTGTTTGCTTATTGTGACTGACAGGGGAAAAAAAAGACCAAGATTAAAACTGATCAAACATTTGTGAAACTTCAGTCAAAAACGAAGGGAGAAAAAAATCAGACCGTATACAAATCGCTGAAACGCCCTGTTTCTGTTACAGCTTGTTAAATATAGGGTTACGATAGGATAAACATCACAATTCAGCTCATCGAAGCATAAAGAAACTATCGTTATCGGTCTTAAACAACAGAAGGAAGCGTCAACGAGACAACTGAATAGCGAAAAGATGCTCAACTTTTCATCTGCTTTTCGGCTTTCAAGATATCAGGGATGGTAAGCGTGCAGTTCTCTCAAAAGACAAGTTCGACTTTTTTTTTTTCTTACAAATCAACTCCCGTAAACATTTCACTGAGATTAGTATTCAGATCTTGTTAGTGTCGAAAAGAATTACTGTTGATAATTTTTAACGACATGAGTAATTTCTTTTTTTCAGTAGGGTCATTAAGATGGAGTTGGCGAGAGCAACAATTAGATACCATTTTGGGAGCTCTTTTGTAGCGTGGGTATTAAAAAATTTAGTACAAAAGATCCGATGCATACAAAACGAATAACGAGAAAGACTATACATATAAAAAAGGTTAAATAAGGTTTTGTGTTATTTGAATAAGTTTCGTTCAGTTAATTTCAGTACGAAATATTAGTTTATAATATTTACATAATTAATATACGTAGCTGTTTGTGCGCTTTTAATCTTTTAAATATAAAATACACGACTGGTCAAAACTGTCTTCATAGAACTTTTTTTTTTTTTTTTTTTGATTGCGTGTTTGTGACTGCTCATTATAAATGTCAGAAAAAGAAAGAACAAGATTAGAAGTGTCCACACATTTATTAAACTTCAATTCCAATTAACTGGTAAGCAATTAACTGGTAAGCAATTACCAAGACTTCCTTTTTCTTAGCTTTAGAAGCGTGAGAAAAGTATGTGACTGCCTTCATTCATATTTGCATTGAATCAATTAGAAGTAGTACTTAATAAAAAGTGAAGGATTGAGACTGAAATTCTATTCTGAGTTACAGCCGTAGTATGAGTGACTGATCAGATAATTAGAAGCTAAAAGTATTTCAAGGAATTTTTTAATTGCAAGTTGGGGGTCGGGAACTGTGGGCATATAACTCTTAATCTGTAGAGGTCCTGCTTATGCAACTAATGTTCGAGTGAAGTATCATTATGATAAAAAGTGTAGTGAAGTTACATCACTTTATAAGAAATGCTATTTTAACTTTTGTTTATTAGGAAGTTATTAATACGGTTTTTCAAAAGATAGTACTGCCACTACAAAAACTTAAGACACAATTCAAATACATAAACTTAATGCAGTATAGGTAAATCAAGAATGAACGAAAGGGTTAATGAGCAAAATAGTAATCAATTTAGTAACAATAAATTTCAGTAGAACAGTAAATAAGTTCGATGTGGATCCATTTAAAGGAAGTATTCGAGTATAAGCCAAATTTCTTATTTCAATTTTATGAATTAGTTTTTCGAAAAACACACAACTCCAAAGAAGCACAAGAATTTATTATTGAACAAGGTGTACATAAAAGAATGACCCGAGTTTCAAAAGCTATAATAGTTAAAGAAGTGAAACATTTTTTGCTGAAAAAATAGCATTAAGTTTCTAAAATTATGCATGTTGGATATGACCACTTATCTGCACCATCAGAAACCAAGGCTGTATGAATGGGGTGGGTGGGGATGTTAGGACTCACTCAAACCCTTTGACTTCGAAATTTCAGACACGAGTATCACTTGCAAAATAATATCCTACGATATTGCCATTACTTGTTTGTAGTGTATGTATGTTATAAGTCAGTGTTTCCCAAACTTTTTCGAGTCACGGAGCCCTTTTTCAACAAAAAATTTTCCAACGCGCCGTACCCTTTGTAAAATTACGACTAGTACGAGATAAAAAAAATAAAATTCGTGTATCTTCATTATTTAACGTTTACTTTATTAACATAAAATTCATAATTAATGCGATGATTGAGCCTAGAAATCGCTGCACATTTTCTCAAATCGTGGAATTAAATAGTCCTGTCACTGGCTGAAAGCATACTTTATCTTCACTATAACGTTTATTACTATTAAAAAATTGTTCCACAATCAAAGATGCAAGGGAAAAAATCACCTAACTATTTATCAAAGATTACAAACAACAATCAATGTAAAACTAACTACGACTATATGAATTGATTTACATCACCTTGCATTTATATGAAACACTCAGTTTATTTTAACTAGACTTAAATTATAAACCTGTACTGACTAAAACCAGTTGGCAACGTTTGCTTATATGCTTTCGAAAGATCCTCCAGAACAGTTAAAATCTCTGCGGAAAAGCTTGCGCATGTGTCAAGCGCGATCACTGACTGTACTGGAAACTGGAATGAACGTACAAACTGCTAGGAATCAAGTATCCTCAACACCAGAAGTGCAACCGCCGCTCGCAGGGTTACCAATTTAGCATCATTCTCAAAAATTACCACATTCATAAATATCATGCTAAAATGCGTTATGCTTCGGAACAGAAGTTGCTGAATGTTTCTTTAGATTTTAAAATAATATCCAGGAATATTTTTAAAAGTCAAGGCATTTAAAGAAAAATTTCATGAACTTGGGAATTTTAGAAACGATTCCAAATCGGCATCCCTGCCGCGCTGCTTGGCATGCATCTCCGATATTTGCGAAATTTCGAGTGGGCTGTTCTCCTTCCTCCCCAATCGCGCGATCACTCCTACTTCCTCTGAGCAACCTAGAAGCCGCAGTGTTGATGGCTGGTGCTCGCGCTCCCAAGTACATTCTATGCCAATGACTTTAAAAAAGGTCAAATCTTCGGGATTTGTCTTTGTACAAATCATACAAAAAAATCTGGGTATTTTTGGCTTCTTATTTCGTTTTTTTTATTAGTTAGGCCAAAATTTTGGTTCAACTAATTTGGTTCATCATTGAAATTGTAGAATTTCAAAGATTTGATTACCTTTTATTTACACTGTATACTACACGATTCTTTCTCTGGGAACAACAATAATTTAGGTATAAAATCAGT
Source organism: Cheiracanthium punctorium (assembly GCA_038373885.1). Lineage (NCBI taxonomy): Eukaryota > Metazoa > Arthropoda > Arachnida > Araneae > Cheiracanthiidae > Cheiracanthium > Cheiracanthium punctorium. The sequence goes on from JAWZYV010017329.1 coordinate 198,364, forward strand.
ATAGGGAATTTGATTTACTCTCGAATACTTTTCGAGAAGGTGTACGCTTTTAAATTTAAAACTCACACCGGGCCTTATTATCGCATGGGCGAATCGGGACTTTGCACAGGGCCCCCAATTTCAAATGTTGTTTTGAAATATTCTTTTTTATATCAAAATTTTATGAAAAATAAAAGAAATTTAAAAAATGGGGGCCCCAAAATTCATCAATGCCCTGTTGGTCATAATCAGGCTCTGAACTCACAGAACAATGAAATGACACGTGGTGTCCCTAAAAGTTGGTAACACGCTTTAATTCTTTATCCATTAGAGACAGATGGACAATATAAATTGAAAAAAAAATGTTCAAAATAAGGTTGGAATAAAAGACTACGTTAAGAAAAGATTCCTCTCGTTAATTTTCGAAAAGTTACACTTTTCAAATATGTATACGACCCCCGTACAAAAAAAAATTCCCAGTTAGTGAAATGTGCTCCATGCACTAATGTACAAAATCCCAGAATTATGTCCTAAAACCTGTCAGAGGTATGAAAATAAATGTATGCTGACTTAAACCACTTTTCAATGGCTATCAAAGGGGAAAACTCCTATCGGATGATCGTGTTTCAGGGGTCATACAGAAATTACGTAATTAAATAATATTTGCTTTAGCAATAAATGCTCACATTCAATTCTATGTATAGTCCCTGAACTTGTTTAAAGATATTTCAGTGAAATTTTATTATTGAAAGGCAGAAATTTTGTGCATCACCTCAATAGTGTATGGGTCATATTTTACTAACAGAGATTTTTTTTTTTTTTTTTCGTTTATGGGTTGCTTATAAACTTAAAAAATGTAACTCTTTGAAGATGAGCGAGATACATTTTTTCTTAATGCAGTCTTAAATTATTTTGGACATTTTTTCAGTTTACATAACTCAGTTATCTTTAAGGATAAAGAATCAAACTGTGCCATCATCTTTTTGTATCCGAAATAGATTATTATCATTATAAAACGATATGTAGCGATTGTTTTAGAATCTATGAACATTAAAGTTTAAAAATGCTCCTAGCATTAGATGGTCAACTTCCAATTATTTTTAATTATTTGACTGAACGGTGAATTATTAATTCGTTTATTTTGCGTACTCATCTTAAATATGAAATGAAAAAAAATAAAATCTCTTTTGAACTTCCAAAATTTGTGTTTTGTTTTAATTCACAAATGACTCCTTAACATGAAATTCACTATACACATGTACACGAGAACATTTACCTAAGAAAAGCGATACCATACTTTTCTTGTTAACTTCAGTAACCTCAGCCAGTTCCAGATTTAACAAGCATAACCTCTAGCACACACCACTGCAAAGTTTACGAAAGATTAAATATATTAAAGAAACGAGTATTTGCTGGTTCACGCAGATCAGTCCGTGTGGTTCAAGAGGAGTAAAATGATCAAACCAATTAGATCTATTGTTCAGAGACTTCAAATAGTCTTCTTGTTTATATAAATTTAAAAAACTCCGTATAATAACTTTAATCTCATTTCCACGACTTTCTTGATTTATTATTGTCACGCGTATTTCTGGTTTTGCGCAAAAAGTTGTTTGTACCTATAATTAAAGTTCAATGTTTTCTATTTTTCCGTGTGATTCTTTTACAAAATGAGGAAACATCCACACATATATTTTCATTTTTATTATGAGCCGATAATTTTAAAATTCTACACCGAATTCTTTGAGCCTCATTTATTCCAAATGTAATATTTCTTTGTTCTGTGATGAAAACTGAGAGAATTAGTAGTTGGGGACTGTATCAATATTTAAGTGCGTTTTTATAAAACCGAATGTGACAGTACGCATCGTGGTAGAGTCTAATATAAGGTTTCTTAAGAATGCATTTGAAATATATTAACGGACATTTTTATAGCTATTCCGAATGCATCCAAAATTTTTCGGAGTTTTGAATCAGGAAAATAAAATTTAATCAGATTGAATCATTAAAATTTTCAGGAAATTAAATCTGAATAAATATGAAATTTAAATTTTAATGCGGTCCTCGTACAAAAAAATAAATAAATAAATAAAATTCTCAGTTAGTAAAATGTGCCGCATACATTAATGAGGTACAAAACTTGAGCATTTTACCCCAAAAAGTGTTGGAGATATTAAAATAAATATATGCTGAATTAAACCACTTGTCAATGGTTCTCGAAGGAGAAAAATCGCATCCTGCGATCGCATTTCAGGAACCATACATAAGTCAAGAAAGAAATTAATGATTGCATAACCATACAATACTTTTGCTGTCAATGGTATTGTATAGCCCCTCACCAAATTTGTTTAAACATACCTCTGAGCCTTTTTAGGGTGAAAGGATGAAATTTTGTACTCATCTAATTAATATATGGGGCATATCTTTACTAATTGGAATTTTTTTTCTTTTTACGTGGGCAGTATAAAAAATTAAATTTTGTAATTATTTAAATTTAATCCCCTGAAAATTTTAATCAATAAAATTCTGTAACTTTTTAGGTAACTTAGTAATTTATAGTATGCCTATGATCAATATTTAAGAAATAAGAGCCTAGGCGAGTGTTTTTCGGACACTTTGTTTATATCCGTCGTATTTTTCTAGTCATAATTTTTAAAGTACGATAATTCATAATTATCACAGGTTTAACATTCAACGAATCCCAGTGGTGTAATGGTTAGCACATTGTGCAGCCGTGCCACAGATCCGGGTTTTGATTCCTGGACTGGGTAAGGTTCTCTTAGCTTTGCACCCCTTGTACGGATCGACAAAATTAGGACCAGGCTTGCTTGGGGACTACTCTCAGGCACTGGGGCTTCGCGTCAGGCTAAGCAGGTCCCCTACCTGGAGCATATGCTTTCGCATCCGAGAGCCCATGGTCGCGTGGATGGACAATGCAGGCCTTGGCCCTAAGCGGGCTGTCGCGTCGTTGTTTAGCGTTTTTAAGTACACAGTATCACTACAACATACGATTCTACATGCATCCCCGGATCATAGAATACATACAATTCTACAGGCGTTTTTCTTTACACATAAAAAATCTAATACCTTGCATAATGCATTAAAAATTACATTTGAAAGGGAATTAAGTTAGTTATCAGTTTACATTACGCAGATATTCTGTAAATGGATGAAGTATAATTGTCCGTCCAAACACATGCTAGGCACGAATGAGTTAGTCTCTTTATTGGTCTTGGTTAGAGATTATTGACTGTTTTTTAATCGCATGCTATTTAAAATAGTTTTTGCATTAATATTAAAATTGTATTAGATGCCAGACCAGGTCACTTAAGTTGTAACGAAAATATTATGTCACAAGAAAAGCAAGTCAACAATCTGAGATGCCAAATATCCAGAGAAAAAAATTAGCATAAAAAACTGGATTCTTATTTATATGCATTTTTCAGTACATTTTAACACTTTCATACGTTTATCATTTAAAATTAATTATTTTTAAAAGTTTTCTTTTTATAGTTACACAAAAAGAATCTGTCCTGTTGAATTCGACGAAATTTTATTGGTGTTATTTTAACTTAATTATTTTGTTGAATGAACGAAGTTTTCTTTGATATTTTGTTGAATTAACGAAACAACGAAATACTTCGTCGATTCTAGGGCTATATGTGCAAAATATGCAAAGTAATTGGGCTGTTTATTGTTTTAATTCTTTCGAAAATGTAATATTTTTGTATTGCCTTAATCAAATACTGCATTTCTTAGCTTTAGTAATTTTATCATTTTATCACAGCTATCTTGTTTTTGAAGACTTATGTTATAGTTATGTTAAGTCATAATGATATTTCTCAATGCTCTGATATGCATGATCTCATATGGTTGAATTTGCATCCAGTAAACTCTCCTAAACTTATTCCTTATAAAATGAAATGATAGATTTTTCATCTATACACATTCCCCTTTTCCTGCTATGTAATGAATATTTTATTTTCTTACTTTTTTTTTTTACTCTGTAGGGGCGGTGAAATAACTCATGCACACAGGCGATCGAATATCTAGAACTGGCCACGCAACAGGGCAAAAAGAAATTGCTATTTTCAGCAATAACAAGATAATAAATTTGCTACTGGAAAAGTGAGATAGTGATCCGGTTTTTCTCTTGTACTACTATTCCCAATACCAGAATTCTGAACGGCTGATTAATTTATAAGCCTTACATATGATCTTGTAATAGCATTAATCTATTTAGCTCATTTTCTGACGGTTGTCATTTCTTCAGCCAAGTGGCCGTAGAAGCTAATCCGTGTAATTTCTTGTTAACGGATGTTCGTACAATAACAAATACATATTATTTTTAGGTGAAAGATAGCAGAAAAACAAAAATATTATTAAAAAAAAAATCGGGCATCTCGTCTTTGGCACGCATGCGTATTGCTTATCCAATCGCATTCCAGAAGAGCCGGCGCAGAAACAAACAACGGAGTAGTAACTCTTCTCTTTAAAACGTAACAGGTTTGTTTCGGAGCCGGCAGACGATCCCAGAAGCTGAAGATGAGTAGATGATAAAACATCCAAGGTGTGCGGTGTAATACTTTCGGACTCTGTGACTTTAAAATCCCATTCGGAACATCTGAATCATTAGCTTTTCTTTAGATCATTTTTGCAATGGCTCAGTGGTAAGTCCGCTTATTTGGTTTTATGTTTGGAGTTTACTACTATTGATCTAGTAACTTTATATTGCACGAGATTTTATGGTGCTGTACCAGGCCTGTTATTACCTGTTATTGCACGGTAATACCAGAAAAAAAGATTATTTTATATCTAAGCTTTTTTTTTTATATACAATTATAATTATAAATTTTAAACATGAAAAATTGTAAAATAATTAATTAAAGTTAATTCATTTAGTATATTCTTATTTACTTTATTAATAAGAGTTTCTCATACACTTATAAATTTAATTTAAATAGAAAGTGAAAATGTATATGCAGGTGAAAGGCTTCCACTCGGAAAAATATTTTTAAAAGTTTCAATCTAAAACTATTTTATTTGAAATATGACTGGTTGCATTAAATATAAAATTCATAGACCTCTGAAAAACAATCAAGACTTTTTGTTACAGTAGCTTGATATTTAGTGGTGGTCGATGTTAAATATATCTTAAAATTTAGCCGTGAAACTTTATATATGCTAAGAGTGCATAATACAATTTATATGTAGAAAATCACTTAAAATTTGTGATAATTTTTACTAAATACTTTCTACTATTATTCTTAAATAAATGTTTATAACTTTTAATATTTTAAGATTATTTATTTGTTTTTGGTAGTGTTCTGTTCAAGATATATTTTTTAAGGAGGAAGGAGATTTTTCTCCCTTTAAGCATAGATAATTTATTTATTAATTTATGTGCGTGTGTTTAAAGACTTCATGAAAAGAAAATATATTTAATAATACTGAAATAATTATTTTTCTGTATAAAAATGACAATAGCTTCAATCAGAAAGTACAGTGGAAAGAAAAAAGGTGCTCTTTGTAATTTCTGCATGTAGCATGGAATTTCTAAATTGTAAATGTATATAAATGGTGCCTCAAAATTTTAAAACTAAAACTTAAAAATTAAAATGATATTTATTTAATTTTGTGTTTTTTGACACATACCCTTTTAAACTTTTTTATACAAATAATTTATTTATTTGAAAATATTCCTTTTTGTTTCTAGTATGTTAAACATGCAATAAAATGCTTAAATGGTTTAAATTTTATGATTTAGAGATTTGCATTTTCTTTTTATTATGTATTAAAAATAAAATAATACCAAATTTTAGAGGGTACGATTTTATTAATTATTGAAATAGATATAAAGTGAAAGGGAAAATTTTATCCTCTGGATTTCTATTTAAATGTTCAGTTAAAAAAGACTTCAAAAATATAAAATTTATAGATGGACACTAGTTATTTTAAAGAGGAAAAAATAATCAGAATACGCTTAAAAATTCCGGTTTATAAAGTTTTATTGAATTCGAAAATTTTTGTTGATCCAACAAAAATTTGGTTAACTCTATTTTAGGCGGATAATATTATTGTACCATCAAAATATTTCAGCAACTTTACTAACATTTCCTTTATTTAACAAAATATAAAAAAGTGCTGAATCACCAAAATACTTGGTTAAAATTTTTGTTCATGGAAAAAAAAAAAAATTCGACATTAAATTTTGTTGATCGAATAAAACGGATCGATTAAAATAATGCCAACAACATTTTGTTCAATGCAGCAAAATGATATTCTTTCAGGCATTTGTAAATGTACATTGTTTCGTAATACGGGAAATATGGAATCCAATGCCTCTCTGTTTTAAAAAGTGCTCTGTTAATATGATCTTTTACTGTAGTTGTTTCATTTAGTCACTACACCCAGGTTGTACAGGTTCGATGCGATTGAATATTTCGCATCTATTTTTAACGTAACTTTTAACGAGAAAGTTTGTATTTTAACGAAAACTCTGTGATCTCGAAACGGGAAGTGAATGGCATACTGTAAAAATAAATAAATAAACGAAGGAGAAAAATAAAAGAAAATCCTAAATACGTCTCCATCATCAAGACTCATCAGTTTCAGTGTAGTTTTTCATCTCCGTTGGAAAACTTGAAACAAATGTTGGCTTTTCGCTAACGAGGAAAAGCTGATTTTTTTCCCCAGACACTTTTCCTTTCCCCTTTTTATTGTTTTCAGTTCCAAAAGATGATTTAATGACATATGCCTTTCCTTTCCGCACTTTCTAATGTAGTGTTTTTTTTTTCCCTGTTTGCATTAGAGATGGTGCTTTAAAGTTTAGCTCCTGGGAGAAGGTTTTCTTGTTGCTTAGCTCAAGAAACTTCTGAAAACTATTTCAACTTATATGAATGATTTTTTTAGATCATGGTTCACGGTTTTATTTTATTATAAACCTTATTTTTAGCCTTAATGCTTTTTTTTTGTTTGTTTTAAAAGCGCTTTAAGCCTCATTTCCTGTCCAAATGCAGGCACAGCTTTTGATAAATGCGATTCATCTTCTTATATTGCTATATCTATTTGGTCCTGATTCTGTATAGTATTGGTTAGTCATTGTAATATGTGCAGTTCTTTTTAAGTATTTCTGTGTTTTAGATTTTAGTATTTAGTCTTTCATTTTGCTTATTTTTTTAACACACACTCATTCGCGTACATACACAAAGAGTGCATAGTTAATAAGTAAGTAAAAATCTCCCAGTCTGAGAAAGTTTAGTGTAAAAATTTAAGGAAACAAAGAAATATTTTCATGTTAAATTTTAAATGTCATTTCAAAGATCATTGGAATAAAGATGAATAGAATTGTATTAGTTTTAAGGCATTTCAAAGCTTTTTTAAATTAAAATTTAAAAGTGTTTTCATTTTTTTTTTGTGTGTGTGTGCGAGCATTTGTCTCAGCTTTAACTTCCTTAAATAAAAATGGGCTAGTCACACAATAATGTATGTTACAGACAGTTACCACAGTAACATATAACACCACTAATTTACGATCTGAAAACGATGAACTTAAATTTTATAACTATTTTACAACGACATATACGAAAAGTCCTTTCGTTGCTTAAGAGATTTTTGATGATGAATTATTTCATTCAGATAAAATTTAATTAAAGTTCCTTTATTCATGTTTACTGATAAGGAAAAAATTTTGTTTAGCATCAATAGGATTGACGATTATATACAAATCTAAGTTAACTTTTAATTAAATTTAATTTGTTTATTCACTGGTATTTTATTTTAGTAGTTTATTCACAGATAAGTAATCAGTCTTCAAAAATGTTTCTGATTGAACCCCATTGGAATAACTTCTAGTTTTAAGTTTTTATTTAAACATAACTTTATTTATATTTTTAACTGTGTATCCTTTTAACTTTCTTTTAATTTTACTCTTATAAAATCTGAGTTATGGGAGAAAATATGTCACACTTTTGTCACTTGAGTACTTTGGAGAAAACATGATTATAAATTTGTTTTCAGAGTACAATATTACTTTAACCAGGGCTCGAAATTAACGGTGGTGTGCTGATCCGAGACCACAAAATACAAAATTTATTGGTCCGTCGAACTGGTAACGCGTTTTATAATATTTACATTTCTCTTTTGCAAACTTTAATGATTTGGTCCCACAATACATGTCACATAATTTTATCTATTTGGTATTTTTAAAATAAGTATTCACGTTTTTTAATCACCTCTTAACGAAAATCAGTACATATTGCTCATTAATATCTTTTATTTTTCAATTTTAATAAAATACTTTATAAGGACCAGGGACGTCCTGGAGTCACTGGTCCAAAAGACCAGTAAATGTTTCATTCTAACTTCGATCCCTGGTTTTAACAATCTAAGAAATAAGTAATTTAGAAAAAAAGGTCATAGTAATTAGGAAAAATATTATGTAGCTGTAGCACTTTAAAACTTTAAATTGAAAAAATGACTTCGTAGCATGTGTTTCTGTTGACGTAAAATACTGGTGTACTGTAGCGAACCCAAAAATACAAGGGGGCACCAAAGAGGCCCCAGAATGGATATACTACTTCATAATTAGAATAACTTGATGTACGTATCATAGTAATTAGATTATTTATTTCCCAGTAATCTTACGTCTTTGCGCAGTGGTGGACCCCAGGAACTCCGCTGCTCGAGGGGCCCCCAAAAGCTCTAAGCCCAAAGCTCAAGAGCGGTTAAGGCTTCTTAACCGCTCCAAGGGTAAAATTTTATTATTACAAAAATAATTTGAAACGTATTGAGGAAAACACTTGATTTCGAAACAGATCTTTGAACAAGACAATAAATGTTATATTTATTTTTTTTACTCTAAAAAAAGGCCCTTACCTAGAGATTGAAAATGGGCCCCTTATTGATCAGTTTAGATGGAATAGAATATTAGTACATGTAATATTTGGAATTTAGTCTTACATGTCTAAAAACCAAATTTAAATATTTTAGAGCTTTTGGGGGCCCCTCGAGCAGGAGTTCCTGGGGTCCGCCACTGCGCAAAGACGTAAGATTACTGGGAAATAAATAATCCAATTACTATGATACATACATCAAGTTATTCTAATTATGAAGTAGTATATCCATTCTGGGGCCTCTTCGGTGCCCCCTTGAGCCGGGGGCCCTTGGCAGTCGTCGACCAGCCGACCTGGTCCGTCCGCACCTGTTATAAAAATAGATTTTTTAATGCAGTTTTTCGCAAAAAAATTAGTAGCGTAGTAATTAAATACGGAAGTATCCAAGAGTGATTATTTTAAAACTAAAAAATTTTAAATTCTACGTGGAAATTATTTGTCATAACAATTTACAACAGCACTGTTCATCTGTGATAAGATGTGATATACTTCCTGATAAGATGAATGTAATGAACAATAAGTACAAAACTTTGACTACAAATTTAGAACATTTATAAAGCTCAACGATATTAAATTTTTCGTAGAATAAGCCAAGAGAGCGTGACTGCGAATACCAATTTTAGACTCGAAAACACGACACAGCAATCAAATTACTCTTAATGTTTCTTTTTTATTTATTCGGTTACTACTGGCAGTTGATTGATTTGCTGTGTTGTCTTTCCCGTACCGCTCGCTCAATATCTGGGTTTCTCAAAATTTAAAAAGGTGGCGTAATATTGTTACACGGCTGATAACAGATACTTTTACGTTATGGATAATAATTTGGAGCAATTTTTTTTCTCTCGATATCATTTGTTTAACTGGCACGTACTCCTTCATGAATGCAATCATTTTCAAAGACTCTAATTCAAATGTAAAATACTTCTCTTCAATTCTTGTGAAGTGGAATTCCAAAAATCCCACTGCAGGAGATTAGGGCTGAATCCAGGCAATGTTTCGAACTTGGACACCATCATATACTCCTGATCTGGAGTCGGATTTAATGGTAGTTTTTGGGCATGTGGTATTGGGAAACGAGGCGGCTTGGTTCTAGGCAATGACAGACTGCGGTAAGATAATTGTAGGTATATGGAAATTCTCCAAACTCCTTCGAATTACCATATTTTGAAAATTATACGACGGGAGACGTATAAGAATGGCTGTTCGATGAAATACCATGTGGGTGGGTGTTAAAATCGGTCAGTGGAGGATGATGCGGTTTCAATGTCAGTAGTTGAGCTCGGTGTTGAATTTCTGCTGTTTGTAGACGCTGTTGCTTGGTTTTAGACCAAAAGAGAATTCTGGTTGTTTAACAGGACACCAGTTTGTTTTATGTCATTTCCTTATGCAGTCAGATAACTTGAGTGAAGGAGCGTTAAAAATGTTTTCCTTGAAATGAATATTTCTCAGTGTAATAGAGAACAATTCATAAACACACACAGATAAATGCGCTAAGGTCTTTTATGATAGGTTCAGGTAGAGTAAGGCCAAAGGTAATGGTGATGCAGATGAGGCTTAAATTATAAATATATGATTAAATTATGAGTGTTTAAGGGAAAAATATGCACTTACAGTCATGCAAAAATATCTGACGGCACTAATGAATTATTTATAAAGATTTTAGAAGAAAATATAGAAAAATGCTGTAAACCGAGAAAAATGAGTTAAAAAATAATCAGTTATTTGACATGTCTATGATTTTTTTTTTATTCTGAATTTTTAATAACGTACTTTAGTCCTCGAAAATACAGAATGAAAAATTATCTTTGTCAATTAATAATTCATACGAAGTAGGAAAATTATAATACTATTATAAAAATTGCTTCATAGTTTTTTTTGAACAACCCATTTATTGACTTCAATATTCAGTAATTTTAGTCTCTTAAAGGAGAAGAAATGGTAACAAGCTAACACATTGTATATTTTACTGCTTGGTATAGAATACTCTTAAACGGTCGAGGTAAAGTGTAGTACATAAGGATGAAGTAAAATATTCATTTTTTTCTTCTTTTTTTTTTAGTTATGCATTTCCATTTGACTGATATGCTATTTACCTCAGTTTTCCTCGCAAAAGAGAAATAAATAATAATAATAATTAGGTGACCGAAATAGAAGTAGCATTTACGGCGCATGGGTACATGCATTGGCTGATATTGTTTAGGATAAAGGTTTTAAAGGGCATTTACCTTTAAATAGAAGGAACGTGGATTGTTCGTGGTGAGAAACTTTCTTTAAGACACTGCCCTATATAGTATTACATTCGAAGGAAACCAAACAAAACTCAATTGAGGAGAACCGAATTCACTTTATCTAGTAGTAGGAGCGTAGCTAGGAGAATACTTAAGGGGCGGGAGAACAAAGAAGAGGTCGTGAGTAAATAAACGGAATTTTTGCTCGATATAAAGCTTATACTAACTAATCCGAAAATTTCAGGGGAAGGGGGGAGGGATATACCGATATACCCCTAGTAGGTACTTACAAACCAGTAGTTACATCTGGCGGCGTGGTTGCAGCATACGCTATAAACAGGCCCGGATACACCCACCGGGAATCCGGGAATTTTCCCGATGGGCCAGTCACTTTAATATATATAGTATTTATATATACACTTATGTATGATATGTACGTGTGTCAGAAGAAAATGTAAAGCAAGATTTACCAAGCATCAATAAATAGGAGAGAAAAGGTCTATTCTTCTACGAATCCTTCTATATGTCTCTTCCACCTCCAAAAGAAAAAAAAAATAATTAAAATGAACCATTCAGATCGGGAGTATAGAAAAAAAAAATAATATTATTCTTATTTTGCTACATCTCAAATCTAATTATATTGCCAAAAGTACTACTAACTATGAATATCAGTCATATCTGAAGACCTGATGTCCTATACTAAAAAGTAAATTTGCATCAAATGAACATTACTTGAAAATAAGCCTCCAACGACCAAATGTGGTTTCCTGTAGGTTAAAAGGAAAAAAAAACTAATTTAAGAAATGATATGATAGTTAAATGATTATTGTCATATTTCGAAGGTCCATAAACTAAAATATTTTAATTTTATATCTAATTTTGGAAGTGACAGAATAATTTCCGCGATACCTCATTTTTGAATTAAAACTGGCTATTAGAGCTTAAGTTTTCCTTCCATAAATATGGATGTTGTTCATGTCTTTGTTTTCACTATTTGCTTATTCTTTTTTGGCTAATGTCCCCTTCGGGGTAGGTTGATTGCATCGTCAAAGAACGGGCAAAGATAAACAGTGATGTGGTAGGGTCGCTTCTTTCGCCACCAAAAGAAAACTGAGGTCGGCGCTGTGCCCGGAATACCAATACTGCTTCATGTGGGTCAATAACATCAGAGGAAAATCAAAAATTTATTTCTGAGTAGAAAAGATATACGTTTTTGCGGATTTTTTTTTTCTGATGCCTCCCTGTATTACATATCCAAGAAAATAATTTACTTTGCTTTTCTTGTCTAAAATCCATCAAAATTATACAGTAGTCCATTGTTTAAAAATGTGTTTACAGTTTTCTTATAATAGAGGAAGCAACTAAATGAACGAAGTTTACTTAAATGAAAAGCAACAATTTTTATGGAGCATTTTGTGTCATGCTTTAATTTTTGTTTCCTGTAAGAGACAGTTATCAATAATTCTTTCTAATAAAAAAAAAATAAAATTAACAATTAATCTTGAAAATTACATATATATTTTAATTATATTAATGTTAATAATATTTTTGCTACTATTGTGCGAAGTAATCATGTCAGCATTATATAAAGAGCTTTTGTAAATTGAGAAAATCAATGGAAGAAGAACGGCCGATTGGACAAGACACTCAAAATGGTAAACGGCTAAAGTGTGGAAGTCCAGTGTTTTGGCCTGGTTTATCACGCGGCTGTCGATCTAACGGTCTGGAGATTTGGTCGGTTTTCTGCAGATGTAACTTGAATACATTTCATAATCCCTTAAAAATCCTCCTATCAAGGCACCCTCCACATCCATGGCAAATACCCCTTGCGTAGCTTTGCCATAGCACGACACACAACAATCCAGGAAGAAGAAAGTGGTTGTTTTCATGTTTTGACGAAAATTATTTATACTACCAATGACCCAAAGATTATAAATTCAATTCTTAGTAGAAAAAATTCCAATTCTGTCTTACATTCATTTTAATTTTGAGTTTTCCTTTGTAGTACAACTACTCATTGATTTTTGATAACAAGATGCTTGTAAACACATGCACACGTGCACTTTGATATTTTTCTTCTTTTATTTTTAAATTGTGTGTGTCTTTCCTGTTTTGTAATGTGAAGGACTAAAATGCCTTCATAAAGGCTATTTTTTTGAACTATTTTTGTCATGCATAACTTAGAACATGCTTTTTTTTCAGTTATATATTTCATCTTTATCCGCACTTATCATGGCATTTTTAATAATAATTTTACGAGAACTCGCCTTGTTTCACTGTCGGCTAAATATCTTATTAATTTAACTACGAGTGTATATCATACTTTTTATTTTGATATTTCTTTAGTTCTCTTAAAAACCAAGGAAGACGAAAGAACTAGTCTATAAATAGGATATAGGCTTACAGTTCATAGAAAAACATTTACCTGTAATCGAATTTTCAATTATTAAAATCTCTCACACACAAATAACTTTAAAATAAAGAGATATAAAGAATTAAGTAAAGAATATATTAATTATTATTCAGACATTATGACGTTTCAGTCAATCATCCGATCAGTTCTGGATCCCAAAGTATTATCTTAAATGTTGATACGTAGATAAAATTTTACTTCTTGTGTGTAATATATATTGCTGGTTTTTATTTTTGTTGTTTGTCAAAATATTTACTTGTTAGATGTGATATCAGCATGACTTAGTTTATATTTTAAATTTTTTTATGATTTGCTATAATGAAGTCCTTAAACAGTTCAGTCTTTCCAAAGAAATGCGTTACTTAAGAGATAGAATAGTATTGTAGTGTACTGTGTATTAAGGCAAAGCTTCTCGAGGGCTGTATACTTAAGGAGGTGCGTCTTGAGCGAAGGACATTTTAAGGGGGGTCCAACGCATATTCACGTTACACCTTGAGGAAACCGCCCAAACACCAGACGATTAGACCGATCGGCCGCGCGAATAAGCCCGAACCCGGGACCTTCACACTTCAGCTTACTTAAGAGATAGGCGAGACGTAATTAAACATTAGATTATCTGCTAAAATGAATTATTTGGAGGGTCTTTTTACTGTTGTAAATAAATATTTCCGATACCTGCTGGATCATTTAGATATTTGAGTTCATTCATTAACATAAATTTTGAAAAATGAACTGCAATAAGCTGATTTTTACGCTGTTTTTTTTTCTTTCATATATCCAAGAAGTGAAGGTTATTTTGACTTACATCATGGAGGTAAAATTATTGTTAGAATCTTGATTTTACTCCAGAGAATTTCTCAGTATAACAAACCACAAACACGACCTTTAACATGAACATATAAGAAAAATATTTCAGACACCTATTTTGATAACCTCAAGGTGATTAACGATCTCTATACTGTCGGTATAGAGGTCTGCATACCATGCTTGGAAAACAGAAATTTCTCTTAGATGTTCAATAGAGGCTATAAAAATATTATGTGTGTCAAACCGTTCTTGTTATTCTTGTTAGGATATCTATCAAAATATGGCTGAAGGCAAAAAGCAAGATAAGTTATTACAGGAAGACAGAAAATTAGTGTTTTTTTATTCCTATATCCATCGACAATAAATTCATCCAATTTGTCTGTGGGTCCGGCATTAAAACTAGTTGACTTGTTTTGAATTTACTTCCCGTTTTTTTTTTTTTTTTTTTTTTTTTGTTTTAGGGTGACATTTTTTTTTTTTTTTTTTTTTTTTTTCAGTACAAATACAATGCTGACCATTTTTGGTGTAATACTGGGGATTGTTGGTTTAAAATATGGAAACAATATTCAGATGTTGACATTTCACCAATATTTGCGTAGTGTTAACAATAAATGGAATACAGTTCAAATAAAGTGCTCATATTCTCCAAATATTAAAAGGATATTAAATATATCCAACACAAAATTTTGAAAATGACATTTTTGAAACATTTATCAAATATTAGTTGTAAAAGAAAAGACTAGACATCTGATGTTTTGGTGTTCAGTATACTGAACTTGTATAGAAATAAAAAAAAAACTTGTTTTTATTTAAAAATGAATTAAAAGGGAAAAAAGTAGTTTCCTATCTGATACTCGTTAACAATGAAATTCCTTATGACTAAAAACAAAAGTGCGTGTGTGTGTGTGTGGGGGGGGGGGTGAGCGCAAACGCACATAGTTGCCTTATAAAGCTTTATTACAAATGATTTTAATTTCCGAAAATTGCATAATTCAAAATGAAATACAATTAATAATTATCGTTTTTAGTTTAATATTTAGATTTTTTTTGTGAAAAAATAGTTACATTTTAGTATAACGTAGTTTTGTAATTTCATCAACACTTCAAGACCTTTCATGAAGAGATTATTAACAGGAGTATGAAGACAACGTTTTATACACTGCATTAACTGTGTAGTTATGAATCGTCTTGGTTCCTTCTACAATCCTTTACAATTGTGCCACATATTTTTGAAGCACTCTGTGTAATATTTATCATATCTATGTACAAGCTACTGATACTTTTACTTTTAGTCGTAGAAAAATTTTCTATTTTATTATGAGAAAAGAAAATCATTTATCATTTTTCATTCGTTTTTAAATAAACGCGTGTTCAAAAATTTTTTTTTCTTATTTTTACATCATAATCTTTAGTCACACTTTTAACTCATACAAACTGATATTATAGAACGTATATAACTGAATTCAAAACTTCTAGAAAGTGTAGACTTTTCTAAAAAGATTTTGAATCACATATGAGTGCGTGCTCGCAAATTTTGTCTTCGCTAGTTAATAATCACTTAAAAAAGTGTTAATAAGGCTATTTGTTTTAGGTTTATTGTAAATTCTCCGACAATTAAGTATAAAATGCAATCTGTACTTATTGCTGTAGCTAAGTGCATGTAGCTAAAAATATATTAGCTTCCAGCAAACTACGATCTGAAATTTACTTAAAACTTCAAAACCAATTTTTTAAAAGGAGTTATTACATTAACACTACGTTTAGGACTCTGCATTCTTTTGATATCTCTCGTTTTTGTGCGTCCTAACTTTTCTAGATTTTTATTTACCACGAGTTGAGAAAACATAACTTTTTAAAGTAAACATTTTGCAGGTAAGCAGAAGTTCTATTGAAATTTCACTTTCGTATCGCTTTTTAAACTAAATTATGAAACTGATCCAATCTTTGTTTATCATATTTTTAAAAAGAAGGTAATTAATATAATTAACACAGTTAAAGACATGTTCCACAACTTTTTTTTTAGCCCCAGAACAAAAACATCATACATAACACTGCACAGATTTTGTACAATACGCTGTACATATGTATACAACACATTCCACAGATGCAAGAGACTTATTTTATCGTTATGTTTAATAATACACTGCGCATTGCAATGCCATGAGCGATGCATGCTTGAGAGTGCACTGCACAGTCGGAAAGAGTACTCAAAGCGTATATATAAAAAGACATTGATGGATAACTATAATGGAACGATCGCTAATTGTAATGAATGAACTTATTAAAACTTTCTCTTACGAAAAGTGCGTAATTGATAAACTGAGAAATTTCTCACACATATTATTAAAAACAACTTGTTTTTTCGAAAGTCTTTCATTCTACAAGCCGCGTTACAGAAGTTATTGAACGATGGAGGCTGAATTACAAGAAAATTTGTTTACGAAACGACAGATACTTCATTTTCGTTGTACCCTGACACATTGAGCCCCAGGCTGCAGCTGCACTCCAGAGAGCTAGAGCCAGCACTAAAGAAGCTATCATTATGGGAGTTAATGTAATTACTGAATTTATGCCCGGAGCAGAGGCAATTTGTCATTACGCAGCGATTATCTCATCCCTAATTAATCAATTCGCTTTTTTTCATGGTTTTTCAGTTAAAATATGCAGAAAAAAATAAGAGATTTAACTTAAGTTCAAAAATAGAATTTTTTTTAAATCCTCTTTAGTTGAGCACTGCTAACCCTTTGTTTTATATTATGGCAAGCCTACACGAGAGGCATCTGCCTAGGGTGTAGGTGCCTTGTCCAGAGGACATTTTAACGAACTTTAAACCTTTGAGGCGCAACCCTTTCCCAATGCTGAAAAAAGGGCAGCCGTTGCCATCGCTAGACTTAACTACCAGCAAGTAGTTAAGTCGAGTGATGGCAACGGCTGCCCTTTTTTCAGCATTGGGCAATCCATCCAGCCAGTCGTTCTCGCATTCTTCCATTTTTCAGCAGATGTCAGTGCTGTTAAAAATAATCGTGACCATTTTTTTACGGGAAATGACGTGCTAAAAAGTAAAGGATTCTCGTGGAGCTATGTCACCCGCAATTAATTTTATAGAAATCAAATCTATTCTTTGTGACTGGCAACAGTCAAAACGTCAGAGTTTGGTGTTCCCAGGGATACGGAGCAGGAATACTGCGCGTTAAAGGGTTAAATATTTATATCTGAAATATCATAATTTCATTATAAAAATAAAACGAAAAACCAACCTGGTAAACCTTAACGAAAAGGGTGGCAATGCCGAGCGAGCAGTGCTATCTATTCTCTACAGAACTTCCTTTAATGTTGCAAATGTCGCCAATGCGTTTTTCTCAAAAAGTATTCGTTGTATCCAAATTGTGTAACAGACTTTTCTCATGGTTTTTTTATGGGCTTTAAAATAATATCTTATCGAAGTTTGTACGATGAAAACACGCGGAGTTTCAACGACTCTGATTTTTCTTGAAATAATGAAGTTGGATTTTGAGAGTAAACTCCCAATATCAAAAACGGCCCGACTAATTTTCGTGAAATTTAGTATGTAAGCTTTTCAGTGTTACTGATAAAAGTATACTTAAAAAAAAAATGTTTTTAGATTAAAAATGTAAATTAAAAAAATAATTTCCTTAAAATTTTGACAAAATTAAAAATGATTTGAAAAGGGTCATCCTTGTAATAGAAGCATACCAAATTAATGGATTAAACTAATATTTCTTTCTGTGGATGTGTCCAAACTTGGAGTGTTTAAACTAAAAATTCGACTTTCAGAGTAGCGCGCTAATTTAAAAAAAAAAAAAAAAAAAAAAAAAAAAACCAGCTCGACCTATTTTGGCGAAATTTGGTTTGTAGGTTCTTTTGATGTCGCCAATGAAAACCTACTTAAAGGATTTGAATAAAAAAACGTTGAATTTTAATTTAAAAACCAAGTATTCCTCTAAATCTAATGAAACTTTTTCATTTCGGCTGTTTTCAAGCACTGATTTTAAAACTCATGGATACCATTTCTTAAACAACATTAGCAAAAGCGATAGAACCCATACGAAATTTCAAATGTTTTAGCATTCAATTTATCGCTGTAGTGATTCCAACTGCAGTACGGGAATTTCTATGAATGCATGACATGTGTGAATGCTGCTTCGCTTCAACGAGCTTACGAATCAAAAGTTTAATTTCGGAAGTCCATGTAACCGCTTCTGTAACCCAGTCGATAAGACGCTCGTCTTGGGTTTCTTGATCGTCGGCTTGAGTGTTCGTATTACTTTGAGGAGGATGAGAATTTTTGCTATCTACTCTCTTAATTTGGTGATGTATAAATGAGTATGCTTTATCTTTATACGATAGCTCAGAATTGAATTAATTTTTTTAAAAATTACTATATTAAAAAAACTGCTGATATTCAATAAAAACTTCTAAAAAGCATTAACCCTTTGAGGCGCAACCATTTCCCAATGCTGAAAAAAGGGCAGCCGTTGCCATCGTTCGACTTAACTACCAGCAAGATGGCAAACGATCGAAACGTTCATCGCGTCGCGTGCCACAGATCTAGAGACCCTTTTTTGACGCAGCTGGCTGTGCGAAGGGTCTCTAGATGTGTGCCACCCGATGAATGTTTCGATCGTCCGCCATCTTGCTGGTAGTTAAGTTGAGAAATGGCAACGGCTGCCCTTTCTTCAGCATTGGGCAATCTATCCAGCTGTTCTTGAATTCTTCCATTTTTCAGCAGATGTCGGTGCTGTTAAAAATAATCGTGACAATTTTTTAATGGGAAATGACGTGCTAAAAAGTAAAGGATTCTCGTGGAGCTATGTCACCCGCAACTATTTTTATAGAAATCAAATCTATTCTTCGTGACTGGCAACATTCAAAACGTCAGAGTTTGGTGTTTCCAGAGCGGGAACACTGCGCGTTAAAGGGTTAAAGACGCCTTCTTACGAACAAGTTAAAAAAAACCTGATTAGAAAAGTATTTGATATCATTCGAAGAGTCTGCCCCTCTCTGTATGATCTAATGAATATAAACGACGTAATTCATACAGAATGTATTGTTGCTACAATTTATTTACAATATTCCACAATGAACAGCAGACATTATTTTCAAGTAAACGGCATAAAGTTTTAACTAAAATATTAGAAGAAAGCACTCAGAAATTGTGAGGGCTCAGTTTATTAATTCCGTATATTGCAATGCAAAGTTAGATATATGAAGTAATGCATAATTTATTAAGAGATTTTAAGATTAGTTTAAACTATTGGAACAGAGAGTGTGCTTAAACATGCATTCTTTTTATATGTATCTTCTTTTACGTCCAAATTAACTTACTTTATTTATATTGGATATATTAACAGTTAATAACATTTAAAAAGTACTATTAGACATCACATTTGCATTGCCACTACAGAAACTCGACATTGAATTATTTTTCAAATGCCATAACTAAAATACAGTAAATTTAAAGCGAAAAGATAAAACTTCTCATGTTCCAACAGCTGATCGCAAAAGCATACATGTTTCAGTCAAAATTTCTTATCCTTCAAAGAGTATGACCAATAATGAATTGTGAATAATTCATTTCTGTTGTACAAATTTTTCTGTAAAAATTATTTTATTTTAAAAATATGTTTCAGAATTTCTTTTTAATCACTGCTTGAAACTGCAGAATCAGAGAATGGTTTAAAAGACTACATAAATTAAAGTGATTTGGGTGCGTGTGCATTTGAACCCTTTATCTACGAAATTAAAAGTTTACAAGAATATCAACTTAAAATGGTTTCTTTTATATTGTTTAAGTTAGACAATAAATGATCAGTACTGATTAACACAATATAAAATAAAAAAAATTACTTAACACTAGCTATACATCTGATAACTGTTGGACTGTTGCATAAACATTTAATGAGTATTTTTCAAAACAGTAATGCGCAGACAAAACTGAAGAAGTCAAGTTATATTTTGAATGAGACACTTTTGGGAAATCTAATCCTTTAACCCTTTAATCTAATCCCTTAACCAATTTCTAATAGTCATATTTTATTTTTCGTTGGCTCCATATGAGTATAAAGTGAACGGAAAACTATCCATTTAAAACAACATTACGTTAATAGAACGTGAAGTCATGCTATAATAAGCTGATTAAATAAAGCATTTGTATCAATGTATCAATGAAATTTCTTTAAAGCAATTTTATTTTTACGGTACTTCTAAGTACCGTAAATCGATAAAGGTTTAAAGGCATATCCACATAGTTAAAAGCACAGACACTGATCATCTCTGAAGTATTATTCAAAGAATTAATTTTGATTCTCAAGCTGTTTCGAATTTAAAGCTACTTTTTTTAACAGGCAATTTCGGAAGTTTATTTCTAGTTACTCGTAAGTGAAATAAATGATAAACTAGTAGGATAGGCTAACATTAGCTGCGGTGCGGTTTTGCTACTATGCTGTGCAATATTCTAAAGAAAAGGATAAAAAACGTTAGGTGCAAAACTTCTGAAACAGAGGCGACTGTAGTTGAAGTTCTTGCTATAATTCAAGCACTACAATACGGCTATTAGATCAGCTAGGCCATGAATTATTGTGTGATATATATCGATAATGATGATATACTTTTCTTTTTATTTAAATGTCCTGACATTCACTTCGGTCATCTGTCTATAACTTATCTGATTATGTAGAAACATGCCTCGTTGTTGACAGCTATCTTGGAATACAATATTGCAGAAGACAGGCTTCATAAAATTTATAGTCAATGAAACTTTGTTTTTGATGTAAATGAGCGACGACTGAAAGGTTCAGAAAACCCATCCGTTTAGTTACAGGAATGTTGCGACGGTTTTTGAACCTTACGCTGACAATAAAAGAACCCGAAAACGAAAAAAGGATCTTTCATAAAAAACACTTAATGCCTCTATATCAAAATCGTTATTGTCACTGAAATTTTGACATGAGCTGGTTTAATTCATCACTTGATTGAAAACGGCCAATGACGCAGAGGGTATTATTTATGTTATGTTACTTTGATTTTGAAAATTATGCACAGCGAATGTCAGTGTGTCATCACAAAATGAAGATTCTGCCATCATAAAGACAATTAACCAAATTGGATTTGGACATCTTTTTCTCCAGTATTCTCCAGTCAATGCAAATCATTCTCGTTCGCGAATCCTGAAGTTACCACTTTCTTTATTACTCTTCTTTTTCTTCTCTTCTTTTAGCGACCCCCCCCCCCCACTTTTTCAACTTTCCCTTTTAACGCGTACCCAGTGGCACATATCTATTTTTTGAAAACGCTTTGACACCCTAATTACAAGTCAAAACCTTGGGATGATCGCGGCGTCTTCTACCGATGTGGTCATAAAGCCGACAATTTGAATTGTCGGCCATCTTATTTTCCTTTCCTGTCTGTCACTTTTCGCGATTTTCCATCAACGACGCAATTTACTTTCGGGGCGCGGGGCTGGTCGGTCTCCGGCTTTTTGAATAAGCGTCATTGTTGCCAGGTGAGTAATGGTGGAAGCAGCAGACTAGGCATCAATCTGATTCTCATTTAGATTTCTTCGACGCGTTTTTACTCTTTATTCGTCAGCGAAGAGACGCTTTCAAAAATATGTTATCGAAGACTTTTGTTCGAGGTATGACGGCGTTTTTAAACTGACAAATTGCCTTTCAAAGACTAGGAATAACCACGTTTAATAAACGGACATCAAAACAAGAACTTAAAACAATATGCAATAAAAATTAAAAATGAGTTGTATTAAAATGATTATAATAAATAGCTTTAACCCTCCAAGCGGCTGTGACGTAAAATTCTGTCCACTTGTTACCAGTTTTCACTACAATGCATTTATAATTTAAATTATTTATAATACTCCAATATAAATTAAATATGTTTCGATACTAGAGCTTCTAAGTAATTTAGGATTTTTTTTTTTAAATTACAAATCTTCTTATCAAAATTTTTTTATTTATTTTTTAAGCTACATGAAAATTTTACTGTGAAAACAACTTTACATTATTTGCCCATTTCTAAGACGGTCAGAGGGTTAATAGTATAAAAGCGCAATGAAATATTTATAACTACGCTGAACTCAGACTTTGAGTTACAGGCGGGCCTCTTGCTTAATCCTGAAAAAAGGTTCGTTATATGGAAAGTTTATTAAATAGAGACCTATTAAGTAGAATTACCTTTTAAATGCTCTGACATGCATAAAACTTATTTTAAATTTATAAACACTAAATATTATTGAAAAAATGAGTTATTCACATTTAAAAAAAAACAAATTCTTTATCATTATTTTTTTACTTATCCAAAAGAAGTCTCTAAGGGGAAAAAAAATGTAAAACAAAACTTCCGAAATTATTTTTTGATCTTAAATAAATCATTTTAGCTTATTAAATTAATCATTGATAAAATTAATGAATTTTAATGTCATTATGAATTTACTAGGAAAAGTAAATAAAAAATACATTAACGCACTAGTCCTGAAATTTAAATTTTAGACATTTATTTAAAATTTCGTAAAATTAAATTAAATTTCGCAATTTCGCCAATTTATCAGAAAACCGACTTCTTCGTATGCTATACATTGGTGATCTAGCTAACTATCCATAAAACGGAATTACAACAGATGCGTTTTAGTTATAAATTTTAACTATTGGCACTTACTTACAACTAAAACATGATCTGGGCTGCTTGGTACGCTGGGCACGAAACCGTCCAGTGCATGCCCTCGCGTACAAATGCTGGTACGTATAGAGATCAATCCAAGACCCACCCCAGGAAGCAACGACGGGTACAAAGGGAGACTCGTAGCCATTGCGTCCTTCCAACAGTGGGAGCGAACAGGTTAAAGTCAGCAAGACTCTAAAATATTTATTTTGAATCGCTGTCCTAAGAACCAAAATCTGTGAGAGTTTTTTGATTTGCGTAAGGAACTCTCACCGCAGAAACCAATCCCAGGCAGCACAAATTCCCTGGATGTCTATTAACGTTCAAAGAACGTTCAGTAATGTTATCTAAACTTTCTCTGTACGTTAAGCGACGTTCATTGTTGTGCTCCCGGGATATAAATGGCTATTCTAAAAATAAAATCTAAGAATGAACTTACAATCAAAGTGATTGCTTCCGTTTTTACTAACCGAAAGGGCGAAGTTTTGTTATTTGCCACGGGTGCTACTTTACCTGGGTACGCCACTGATTTTTCTAATGTCTTAGGTTACTACGCAACACAACAAAACGGGGGTTTGCTCTACCCCCCAAACTCGTTCTTGTTTCTTTTGCTAAATTCTAAGCGCAAATCCTTTCCTTTTAATAGCGTTAGGCCATCGCGTGCTTCAACTCTTGTATCGCGATCGCAGATCAAAATCGTGGCGATCTCTCTCGACCCTGGACAAGGTCGTCCGCTTCGGACGTTGCTCAGGGCAAGGCTGATTCATTAGAAGAAGAAGGGTTGCCCAGCCTCGCGAGGAATGTTCGAATGCTCACGTGGTGGTTGTTATTTCCTCGGAGGACTGTCGCCAAAGGAGTCAACCGATGGCAAGTGAATCAGAAAATGACGGTCATTGAGGTTCATGATTGTTGGGAAAGGAGTTGCTTAAAAGTCATCAAGGATCTTTTTTTTTTTCTTTACTTATTTCTTTCGTTCGCCCGGACGAGGATAAAATAACACCATGTGTTGGGCACTCACCTTTGTGCAGGAAATAGGGTTTTTCTGTATTTTCTCAAATGTTTTTTACCCCATTCATGGAAATCCAGAACACTCCAAATGGTTTCTTCCCCTTATAATATTTTATGAATCTTGCAATATTAAAAGAAAAAAAAATGTTCAATAGACAGAGCTGCTAAAATAATAAGCAAAATAGTGAAAAATATTTAATACGAAACTAAGGGGACTAAACTTTGTGTGTGTGTGTGTGTGCGTGTGTGTGAAAGGAATTTTGTCTTAATCAATGCACGAGAAAAAAAAAAGTATCAATATTTTATATACTGTCAAACTTTCCCCTCAATTTTCAGTTAAAATTCATACTTGAAAGTACTTACATTCAAGTCTGTACAAACACGCATAAACGTGCATTAATTTCAGCACATTACAGCAAATTCACTATTTACACTTCCAATAACTGCATCTAATAAAAGCAACACTCAATTCTTTTTTAATAAAAGCAGTATAAATTTTTATTCCAAATCGTCAACAAAATGTTCAATATCGTCTTCCATTTCATTCATTTCGCCAATCAAAAGCGAACTCGTAGCGAAATTTTCTCGTGATAAGCGATTTTTTAAAATTTCATTAAAACAAAAAATCAAGAAATTGTGTAGTATTTTGTCAGACCGCAGTACTATTTTTTTTCTTTGTGCAAATCGACCTTTCATGCCAAACGTTTTCCTGTTAAATGCATTTCAGAGTATAAATACTCTTAAGGCAGAGTTTCTCAAATTGTGCACCTCAGAACAAAATACATCGCTTCCTTAGCCTATAATATACACTAGTCTAGGATTTACACAAGATGCTCCACGAAACTGTACAAGGTGATCCGATAAACTTCAAAAAAGTGCTCCATTATCGACAGTTTGGGAGACTCTGCTCTAACGTTATAGCTGCAACATTCAGCAGGTAAAATAATGCCCACTTTTCTTGTAATTATTTTTTAAAAAAAGATTTTGTCACAAAAATAGTTCATGAAAAGCTTTATATTTTGTTAGACTACCAGAAAGAGAATGAACTTGAACAAACTTTTCAAACATTTCGCAATCTTTTCAAATGAATTTGAATTTTTAATTGATTGAGCTATAGTGAAGATGAAGGACAAAGATTTGAAAAATACATAAATGCTCATACATGCGCCAATTTTTGATGGAGAGAATAATTTGTTATCATTAATAACATGTGTTATTATTTTTCTTTTAAATATGATGGGCTCCGAAGCAATGAATTTCGAAAGAGCATAATGAAATGGAACTCTTATGAGTGTTGCTGTAAAAGAATTCTAAATGCTACATTCACCATTTTCAATACCGTACGTGGTACATTACGTAGCTAAAACGTGTATAAATTTTGTAGCGAAAATATATATTTACGGCTAGAGCACGATCTGACGAAAAGAAAGACAAAATGAAGTCACACTTTGAAAAATACAATGCTAAAAATTGCTATGATTGTTTTAAAAGCATTTAGTTGGTCTTTTTCAAAAGAGAATATCACAAGCAGCAAAGAACAATTTTCGATAATGCTCTTCTCTCTTATTAAAAAACTACAACCTCAAATATTTTAATGATAAAACGGCATTTCATATAGCTTTTGAGTCACAGAATGTTATTATAAATAAGCAATAAAATATGGATTAAAATATTTCTAACCTTCACAAAAGAACTTGTTTATAGATAATTAAGTTAAAGGAAGTATTTGACGATAGTTTTAAAATAAGCGGTGACAGTGAACGAATGAAATATTTTTTACAGCTTTTTTTTTTTTTTTTTTTTCCAAGGTACACTGAATGACTGTTATTAAAGTCGCTGGAATAAGAAAATTGCAATTTAAATTCAATGTCAACGTCTAAATAAAGTTATCTTTACGTTTAAAATATTTTAAGGTTATTTCAAAAAATTAAATAAATAATATAACAGATTTGCAGAATCCAACTGTAGTTAAGCTGTCGCAAATGTTGCCTTTAAATACTATATATTCTGTAGTGATTGAAAATTTATGTATACTGAAAGCCATTTAATTTTCAATTAAAAAAAAGGGTATGAATTCAAGCTTCTCTGTTGGTTTCCCTCGTCTTAAGGAGGAAACAGATCGGAGGATTGACTTGTTTAAACATTTAGGAACGTGCCATAAAAACGTATTATTCGCGAATAGGACGCGTAACCTGTGGCAGTTAATTTGAACTGACAAGAGCTGTAGGTGAACTGAGTTATTAGTGTAAGTTGTCTAGTTACTTGACTGTCCAAAGTTAATGGATACGTTATTGATGCTAATGAGCTGTTGAGAGCTCCTGAACTGATAACGCTGAAAGGTTTTCACTTACGAAAACGACGCCATATGACTGATGAAATAGATGTTAATGGGCTGTTGTGTGAAAGTTTCGAACTGATTATGATAAAAGGTTAAAAGCTATTCTTTTAATAATATAACATGCAATTTACAAAGAGCTAATATAGTGTTTTCTATTGCAATTCTTTTTTTACTCAAATTAATTGTGAATTATGAAACCATATTAAAAAAATCATGAAGAGGTACATTGTGTAAGTTTTTAGAATCTGTCTCAAATCTCCCGAAAATAAAACTTTGGCTTCATTTTGAACAGAGGATTTTAAAATTTCCTTTAATACATTTAAAATCGATCCTACTGACGAGACGATATGTTGTATTTGTACTGTTTTTATCACACTTAGATCAGTGAATAAGGTACTAACGTGGTAGATGGCTGAAGTGCGAAGTTCCAAAATTCTGGCCTACCGAGAGGCTGTAGATCTAACGGTCTGGAGTTTTGTGCGATTTTCTCCAGATGTAATGTGAATACACGTTAGAATCCCAACATCCTCCGTCCAAAGCAACCCCCCAAGCAGCTACCCTTTTTTGTAGGTTTGCTTTAATACAATAAGATCGACAACCATTTGGTACAGGTCCTTACCATCTTAATCCTTATGTTTTGAATATATATTCGGAATATAATTATACATTCCGTTGGCTAATCCGAAAGAAATTTGAAATTAAAGTTTTTATTGTATTTTTTTACTTAATAAATAATGCATTTTATATAAATAATAAGTTTCTCGCCTCTTAAATAAATAGTAAGTTTTATTAATAATTTAAAATATCAGACGATTTTGAGGATGAAATGGTTTTCAATAAGGGTGGTAACGTCTGATACGTTGTTCCGTTGACTAATCTTATAAAGAAATTTAAAAATGTTTTCACTGCATCCTCTTTTTACCTATAACATGTAAATAAATAATAAGTTTTATTAATAAATTAAAATGTCACGTCATTTTGAGACACCCTTCAATTTTTTATTTGAATTGGATAAATCAGAGTTTTCACTTTCCTCAATAATAATAATGAAAAGTACTACTTTTCCTCGTTTCACCTCCGCAAAGTATCTTTCAAACCATCAAGTCCGTTCACGCCCAAGCAATAGAAAGCCATTCAAAAACGCGTGGCCGTGGGTGTCATTCTTCATTAGAATAATAGCACGCTGCCGAAGAGGCCAACTAAGCGCGATGGTTCAAAAGACTGGGTGTCGGGCGAAAAAACAAATGTTATGCTACTCAATCTGTTTTTCGCATTTCAATGGGGGTGTTTATCTTCTCTTCTCTCTCTGTTTCACACACGCAGAGAAGCCGCCAGAACAAGCGTAAGTTAGTACTTTGTTTTCCGGTCAAGCGTGATGCTCATCAAAAAAGAGCGTCTGGAGGTGAATGGATAAACAAGAGGCCCCTCTGGCTCCTTCCATCCCTCTAATGAGAATCGATTTTAATTCACGCGCGAAGAAAGCGGGAACTGAATCGTCTGCGTTTTTTGGGGTGATGCTTTCTCTCTGTGAGGTCAGGCGGCATCGGGAAAATGAGCCGAGAAGGTTCTTCTTCATCAGCGGTGAATCGGATCTCCCATGGAATCGGGTAATTATCTTGATGAGAAATGAATCGAGT
Organism: Cheiracanthium punctorium; assembly: GCA_038373885.1. Taxonomy (NCBI): domain Eukaryota; kingdom Metazoa; phylum Arthropoda; class Arachnida; order Araneae; family Cheiracanthiidae; genus Cheiracanthium; species Cheiracanthium punctorium. The sequence continues at coordinate 226,356 of JAWZYV010017329.1, forward strand.
AGAGTGAATTTGCTTGGAGTCTCTAATTTTATGATTGCGCAGCGCTGTTTAAATTCTAACTGTAAATAAGTTAACTAATAATATACCTTTTATATATTTTTAATAGTACACTGCAAAAATGCCTGTCAAATTTATTTAAAAAAAAAAAATAAATAAATAAAAAAAAACTGTCAGCCAGGACGCCAGTTTATTTCCGTATTGTAAACTTTATAAACCAAAAAAGACATTACAGTTGAAGCACTTGATATATGTAAAGTTAAAACTATTTTAAAAGTTAAAATAAAATAAATAAAAACTTTGTGATTCCTTATCATCAAGTTTTTACTCGCAATGTATTGCTTCACTTTTGTGCTTATTTAATTTTTCTTTTGAAGAATTTTTGAAGTCGGTACCTCTAGGGGCGGTATTTTAAAAGTTATTTCTACATTAGGAAAAGTTGATGAGATTTCTTCTACAGTCATGTTTATCAATCTCTTGCGATTTATGTGCAAAAGTTTCTGGCAACACTGCTGGACAGCTCAATGGCCTAGAGGGAGGACAGCAAGAAAGAGAGTGGAATCAGCCCCTTCAAAAGATATGAAGACTGATTCCTTATTATCAAGTTTTTACTCGCAATGTATTGCTTCCCTTTTGTGCTTATTTAATTTTTCTTTTGAAGAATTTTTGAAGTCGGTACCTCTAGGGGCGGTCGGGACCTCTGGAGATGGTTGGGGAATCTGGTGGTCTCCTGACGTTAGATCCGCCACTGGTTATCAGGAAATAATTACGAAGCTGGGATAAAATGGGGCTTAAAATGTAGACTGACGAAAAATCCGGCTGGATTAGTATCACTACGTCAGCGAAAATTCGCTTGAATCCTCCTCCATCCCTTTCCTCTTACAGTGCTTGTAATTCACATTTAAACATCTATATATTAGTTACTATCTCTCGTATACCTCAAAAACCTGTTTAAACAAAAAAAAGTTTATAACAAATAATCATTAGAATAAGCCTAGCTGAAAGTATAAATCTGTGTAATTGCTTGTAAATTAAAAACAAAAAACAAAAACACAATAAGCCTTTGGAACTCGCTAGATATCTGTGGAATTGTGATTTCGCAAAAACGTGAGCCGCAATAAAAGTAAATGGCCATTTTTCACTAGGAAGTTCTATGTTTAGATGACTTTTATGTTGCTTTTGTGTGAGATTAATGCCTACTAAAGCGCTCAGCACGACAGCATCAGCTTAGTGTCTGCAATCAATAATTCTGCTTTGCAAATTGTGGTATATTTCTTTATTTTTCACGATTATGAAGTAGAATCTTAAAAACGATTATTTATTGTACCCGTTCTACTAAACATATTTAAGCAGATAAATCCTGCTTTTTCAACCTTAGTTAATTTCGAAATCTGACAGGGAAATGCCGAATGGTATCCGGCAGTTAGATTTTCGAAGGTTCTCGACCTTTCATAAAACATCGTGTTTATAGTACCTTAAGGTAATAAACTCGCAGCTTTCAGTCTTTAAAACGAGCTTATAAAGTCAACGGTTTGCTTAAAATCCCTTTAAAAATCAACAAAAACTGAACATATCCAAACAATTGTACAGTGTGGTTTGCTTTTATTGAACAGCTATATGTTGGTCTAGCGTCTTAGGGAAAAAAAAAAAAGTGTAAATCTGTTTTTACTCCATAAAGCTGAAGCAGGATGGAAAAGGGCCTTAGGGTGTTTATCACCCTGGGCCTCGTAGGACATACTTCAAAAACCCAAGCGTGGAGGCAATGCTGGACGCAGAAAAGACATTTTTTACCCTTGTGTTTTTGCTAGGATTTTGTGTTGGAAACGGGTTAATTTACTTTCTTGAATATTAAATATAGAAACACAAAATATAAATCAGGCCAAAAGCATCAGTTATAAAACACTTTTCAACACAGCTTTTTTCTTTTGCGCCTTTCGGTTCGATTTGGCAATGTATCGTCTCTGGCATTGACAATTCGGGATGTATAGTCGTCAAATTTGCCGAGATTTTGGGGATAATTACGAAAGAGTTGTACATCCACAATATTAATGTAATTTTGCGAGATACACTTTGAGAAACCTTAGATGTCAGTAACCCAGTTTGAACATTAAATGTTAAACCTTAAAGCCTTTGAATGAAGAATAAGCTGATATAAACGTTTATGTACTTATTGTTTTGCACATGAAATGGATAATGCCTCTAAACTGCCATAGACCGTAGTGTATTGGAATTCTTTTGGTTGCTCCTATAAACAAACTATTAATGCTACATTCACCATTTTCAAGGGGATTTTTGGTACAATAGATAGAAAGTAGAAACATAAACTTTGTGGTAACTGATGCATCTTACAGAAGTTAGAGCATGGGTGGACAGACAGTAAACCACAATCTTAAATATTTTTCTTTATAAAGGGCAGAAAAGATAAAACACAACTCCTTAAAAAATGACAACGCTTTTTAATTTGCTTTCAGAAATATGAATGCACTATTCTAAAATATAAAATACACTAATCGAAAGGAGGAATAGATTATATATTGTAGAAGGGAAAATAATAACATCACGTCTAGTCTCAATAACCTAAATGTCTTTTTAAATATGTTTTTTAAAAAGACAGTTATTGCTACCAAAGCATTATCTACTGCAAAATTAAAAAAAGGAAGATATCTTCATTTTGTGATCATATAAATACCCTTATTAGTTATGTTAATCAATGTACAAAATTACGGAACTAAGAGAAAAGATAATAGATTCAATTCTGATACTCATGTTATATAATACGAACTTCTAATATCTGTAATCCCAGATATTTAATTATTTCCCCAAATTTCTCTTGTAGTCGTTTTAGCTGTCATAACTGAACCAGCACAGCTATGTAGAATACAAACTTACTGAAAATGTAAACGAAATCTTGCAAACAAATAGTGATTTTCTTCTAACTCTGCCATGAATATCAGGGCAGACTTATTTATTTATCTAAATGATCATCAGAACTTTACCTAAAATTATAAATAGTATCAAAATATTCATCCAATTATTTCTAAAATCGTCTCTAATCGTAGTCTAGATTTAGCTAACAACAATGGTTCATTATGAGCCTTAAGTAGATGAAGAATTTTAGTCAAACGCGAATTGAAAAATCTGTTATAAAATATTAGTACCAATATTTGGTGCAGTTTTCCAAGTTGTTACAGCTTATCTCTACTTTTATGATTATAATTGATAAACAGAACATTATAGTATATCATAAATTACTTAAATTGATTCATCTGATAGCAAATAGAATTTTCTTAGATATCTTATTTTCAAAGCTACAGTCCTTTATTATATATTGTTATCAAACTCAATTTTTTTATCATTATTTTTTTAACTAGAAAAAAAAAGTTCCAGAGATTGAAAAAACTCCTAGATCTGCCGGCCCATCTACCTTCTATCATCTCCACACACCTTTTCTGTTAATATTTTTCCCTCTTCTTTCCGTTTTCGCCTGTAATTACTTCTGTTTACACGCTTATTTTCTGGTCAAAGAGCAGAGAGATCACTGAACCCGGGCTTGACTTCCTTTGACGGCCATTTTTTGTCCGATCGTGCACACCCAGTAGCACTTAGGGCGCCACGCATCAAAATGACGGATAGAAAATTAGGAACGGATAGGCATGTCTCTCTTCAGACCTGAAGTTTCTCTTTTTTACCCCTCTTTTCTCTCGTGGAATACAAAAGCATGTAGTGAGGATGTTATCAGTAATATATTCTGTTAGCATTCCACAACTTTTTCCCTTTAGATGTATTAGAAACTGTTTTTAAAATATATTCTATAGTTGTGCTCGTGTTTTATAATAAATAAGGATTATTTTTACACCCGTTAAAATGATTATTTAACTGACAACAATAATAATTTCTTGGGTTTAAACATAAAACAGGTAAAGGTCTATTTATCATCAGTATTATGAGATTGTTATATTCTATTATTTTACTAGATGAGTGTCCCCGTTTTTCGCACTGAGAGAATCTCTTACATTTTTTAAAACATTAAAAAGAAAATTTTTATTCGAAAGACATTATTTCGAGAAATAGAGAAGCTTTTAAATGTTTAAATGAAATTTAGAATAATTTTCGGTAATTACTCGAAGAGATCAAAACCTTCTAGGACATTCTACAGCATCCTCAAACACCTTAGAATATTTAGTAGCATTCTCAAATATTCTAGAAACTCGATTCCCGTCTGCTTCGCCTGCTACGCATTAGAGGAATATTCTACAACATTCTTGAACCTTCTGAAACATGCAAGAACATTCTGGACAGTCTTAGCCACTTCGGCACTCGATTCCCAGCTGCTTCAGACACTTCCATTGCTGCTGTGATGCTACATTTTGACAGCCATTTCACAGAATTCAGTCCTCGCAATTCCAAACCGAAACTTTCTTCATGGATGGGGCTGGAAGGCTATCATATCATACACTGAACAGCCAAAAAAAAACTGGTACACCTGCCTAATATCGTGTAGGGCCCCCACGAGCACACAGAAGTGCTGCAACACGACGTGGCATGGATTCGATTAATGTCTGAAGTAGGGCTGGAGGTAACTGACACCATGAATCTTGAAGGGCTGTCCATAAATCAGTAGGAGTAAGAGGGGCTGGAGATCTCTTCTGAACAATACGTTTCAAGGCATCCCAGATGTGTACAATAATGTTCATGTCTGGGGATTTTGGTGGCCAGCGGAAGTGTCTAAATTCAGAAGAATGCTCCTGGAGCCACTCTGTGACAATTCTGGACGTGTGGGGTGTCGCATTGTCCTTCTGAAATTCCCCAAGTCCGTCGGAATGCACAATGGACATGAATGGGTGCAGGTGATCAGACAGGAAGCTTACGTACCTGTCACTTGTCAGAGTCGTATCTAGACGTATCAGGGAACCCATATCACGCCAACTGCACACGCCCCATACCATCACAGAGCCTCCACCAGCTTGAACAGTCCCCTGTTGACATGTAGTGTCCATGGATTCATGAGGTTGTCTCCATACCCGTACATGTCCATCAGCTCAATTCAATTGGAACCGAGACTCATCAGACCAGGCAACGTGTTTCCAATCATCAACAGTCCAATGCCGGTGTTGACGGGCGTAGGCGAGGCGTAAAGCTTGGTGTCGTGCAAGGGTACACGAGTGTGCCTTCGGCTCCGAAAGCCCATATCGATAATGTTTCGTTGAATGGTTCGCACGGTGACACTTGTTAATGGCCCAGCATTAAAATCTGCAGCAATTTGCGGAAGGGTTGTACGTCTGTCACGCTTAATGATTCTCGTCAGTCGCCGTTGGTCCCGTTCTTGCATGATCTTTTTCCGGCCGCAGCAATATCGTACATTTGATGTTTTACCAGATTCCCGATATTCACGGTACACTCGTGAAATGGTCGTACGTGAAAATCCAAATTTCATCGCTACCTCGGAGATGCTATGTCCCATCTCTCGTGCGCCGACTACAACACTACGTTAAAATTCGCTTAAATCTTGATAACCTGCCATTGAAGCAGCAGTAACCGATCTAACAACTGTGCCAGACACTCGTTGTCTTATATAGGCGTTACCGATCGCAGCGCCGTACTCTGAACGGTTCCATATCTCTTTATTTGCATACGCATGCCTGTACCAGTTTTTTTGGCTCTTCAGTGTATAATCCACATAGAGCTGCGCTGGTTGGTTTCGGAGTTCAGAGGTACTCACAGAAAACTACGCTTTCTTTGATTATTACATATATATCGATTTCAAATAAGCAAAAAGTAATGCTCCCTAAAATTTACCTTTTATAGCGAACTAGCTGAAGTACCCGTTCTTCGCACGGGAATGAATGGACTTTTTGATATTAATATTTGTTGTGATTACTATTTATTGTAATAAAGAGATATAGCAAAATGGATATCGCGTTATATTGTGTTCAATAATCATGCATACTGAATTTCAAGGCAATCGTTTTTACGGTGCAGAAGGCGATGCGGCGTAGCACAATCTAGTGGCGAGTTTTAGCAAAACGGATACGGCAAAAATATTCTTCGTATTCAGATATCGATGTATACGAATTTTCATGACGATCGGCTGAATAGTCTTGAAGTTCATGTGTTGACGCGACATCTAGTGTCAAGTTATAGGAAAATGGATCGTGCCAAACTCTTCCCCGTGTTCAAATAGCTATGTATACCTATTTTCATAGCGATCATTCGCACAGTCAAGAAGTGATACACTGCAGGGCCATCTAGTGGTTAATTAAAGTAATGATTTGCTACAGCGCCGTCATGTGGCGAGTTATAGCAAAATGGATAACGCCAAAATATTCTCATTGTTCAAATAGCTATGTATACTTATTTTCATAGCCACCGTTTGAATGGTAAAAAATTTAGCCTGCTGCAGCGTCATCTAGTGGCGAGTTAAAATAATAATGCATTGCAGTGCCATCTAGTGGTGAGTAATATCAAAAGTAACGCAGTTAGAATATATTCTTCGTTCTCAAATGTGTAAGTATAAAAAATTTTATGCCGATCGGTCGAACGGTATAGAAGTTGATGCGTTGCAGCGCTATTTAGCGGTAAGTTACAGCAAATGGATAGTGAAAAATATTCTCCGTGTTCTAATATTCGCGTGTACCAAATTTCATCGAAATTGGTTGGACGATATTCGCATAGCAAACGGCTAAACGGAATAGAATTCGACGTTCTGCTGCGCCACCTAGTGAAAAGTTAGAGGAAAACGGATAGCATAAAAACCTTCTCCATGATAAAAGACTTAGGTGAACCAAATTTCATGGTGATCGGTGAAACGGTGCTGGAGTTTTTCAACCTCCTACACACATACCAACATTCATTTTTATCTATAACCAGTCTTATTATACGTACATACCAGTCTCAAGTAAAATCCAGTTTCAAATCTAAGCCTCGCCAAAGTGCCAGCATACGCCATTTTGCAAGAGTTTTTTCAGGGAATCATTCGAAGCATTGACTTAGCAGCAGTCAAAATGGGAAATGGTTCGACCGCCAGGCATTTATTTGAAAAATGGAATCCCTTAATACAGCCGCATTTTTTAAATTATCAACTATAACATATTTTATCCATCGTTACCTCGATGTACTAAATGCGAAGATTTCAATTTTCTGAAATTTGGCGGATTTCCCCCAAGTTAAATCAATGTACTCAATTGGCGAGAATTCTGAAGCTACATCGCTTGAAATGCCCTAATAACTGCATTATTTCTGCACGGATAGTTAAAATTTAATGCTGTATTCTAAGAAAACCTATACACTTGTTTTCAAAAATGCTATTCCCTTAAGCTCTCAGTAAATTGCTCCAAAAAGCCTAAAACTGTGCAAACCGCTAGAACTCACTCTCTAAAAATCGGCCTATCAGCCATTTTTTTTTCCGCCAAACTAAAAAAAATTACATATTAGTCTCGGATATCTTCGATCCTCATTGTTTTGCGTATAAAACATTTCATTCCTGCTCTTATTTCTTATGCGCAAACGATATTATAATTAAAAAAATAACCTAAAAAATCATTATTATTCTTTTATTTTTACTTTAAGAATTTAAAACATTTTATTCGGCAAAATCGCCACACATGGCAACCAAGATGCTTATTTCACACACTTCTTTCACTACAGGGGTTAATATTACGTAAAGCTTTCTGCGTGGAGAACATAAAAAATCTCTTAAATTCCGGGAACGGAAATTAAGAGAACCATTCAGGAGGAAAACGTTTTTAAGTGGAGTTTCAAAGTTTTAAAGTGGACTATCATTCATTCTATATTATTTTACATATCTGTGTAAAATTTCAGGCTGACAGGTCCATTTTTGTGGAATTGTATACTACCCAAATCAACAAATTGACAAACATAATTTCATTTTTATTTATAAGATAACCTACGCTTGTTTTTAAAAATACCCTCTCATTAAATTGCGCCAAGCGCTAGAATCATAGAAAATCTGACACACTTTCAGATTTTTAAATACGCACTAAAGTGCTATATATAAAAAGAGTTATAATCCATGGGTCTTCCCTATTTTCGTTCCTTCTTTCATTAAGTTGGAAAGTGTATCATTATTCATGAGTGTGATTAAACAAAATTAAAATTGATATTTCTAACATCCTTTTTTCTGGATGTAATACATTAGATGCAGAAAAGCTGCTCAGAAAAATGCACAATTCCAACTGAATGAAAATTTCAAAAACTTATACGCAGGTGTATTCATAACCCAAATAGCAGGCGATTAAATTACGATAAATAGCGCCAAGCGTTAGAATCCTCCTCAAAATCGCGAGAATGCTGAAGATAGATCGCTTGAAATCCCTTAATAACTGCATTATTTTCGCACGGATCATTAAAATTTAACGCTGTATTCTAATAAAACCTTTGCACTTGTTTTCAAAAATTCGTTTCCTTAAGCTCTCAGTAAATTGCGCCAAGCCGGAAACTGTGCAAACCGCTAGAACTCACTTTCTCGGCATTTGAGCCATTTTATTTTTTCGCCAAACTAAAAAATTTAAACATATTAGCCTCGGAAATCTTCAATTCTTATTGTTTTGCGTATAAAACATTTCATTCCTGCTCCGATTTCCTATGCACACGATATTATAATTAAAAAAAATATAACCTTACGAATATAAACTAACAAAAAAAAAATCATTATTATTCTTTTATTTTTACTTTGAGAATTTAAAACATCTTATTCGGCAAAATCGCCACATATGGCAACCACGATCCTTATTTCACACTTTTTTCACTACAGGGGTTACAATTACGGAAAGCTTTTTGCGTGGAGAACATATAAAATCTCTTAAATTCCGGGAACGGGTGGACTTTCAAAGTTTTAAAGTGGACTATCATTTATTCTATATTATTTTACATATCTGTGCAAAATTTCAGGCTGATAGGTCCATTTTTGTGGATTTGTATACAACTCAAATCCACAAACAAACAAACAAACAAACAAACAGAATTTCATTTTTATTTATAAGAAGATAGGACATGTATTTTCGGGCACTTTTGTTTTAACTAAAAAACCCTCACCAGACACCGTAAATAATTTTTAAACTGGGAAGTAACTTTTGTAGAAGTAATTAACACCAGTGAAAATTGTTTTTACTCCAAAACTTTATTATTTTAATTCTGTTAATAAGACTGAATTCTGCTACGCACTCTGTATGCATGTATTTATTTGGAAGTGTGTCCCCCATTTTGGATGTTTTAAAGAATGGTGTTTCGTTTTTCTTGAAGAAACTGCCTATGCGATCTCGTTGCGAAAACCTGCACAGAGTTGGGAAAATTGTGATAGGCCTGATCATTGTTTTTTAAGTAAGCGTATTGTTTTGTTAGATATATGTTTTAGAATATAGTATGGGCGCAATCTTTGTCGGAGCAACGAAGTCAGCTCACCAAAGTCAGCTGCTTCTGACTTTGGTGATATGTGGTTTTCATTATATCCACCTATTCAGCAGCAGCTGGTATGCTGCGTCTGACTTCGGTAATACGTGGTTTTCATGATATCGACCTCTTCAGCGTTGTACTTAAGTATGTGACAGTGTTGCTTCATTGGAGCGGTATTGTTGCTAGGACATTTATTAAGTTCCGGATGCTGTGGTAGGTGTATTTGCCGTCATTTAATCCCTTTAATTAATCATGTATTTTAATTCAAAGTATCAGCATGATGAAATGGGGAACTATCACTCACTTTTATCGATGACATTTTGTAACAAATTTTCTTATCTGGGTTTTTGTTTCTTTCTCAGGTACTGGCTATCCACAAGTGCAGCAGTTCTCTCAGTCCTCCTCGTCAGCGTCATGTTCTCAGATGCTGCCCCAGCCTTCAAATTCAAGAAAATCCTCAGAACGTACGATACGGACACATATCCTTCGAGAGCAGACCGGCGGCTTATAGGCGGTACATCTCCTATTCACTTCATTTCGCCTGTCATGGGAGTGCCTCAGCCCATGTCTGCCTTCAGCAACTTCTTTCCTCCGCAAACGTCTTTCGGCAATCCCCCCAGTTCTTCCGTGTACAAACTGCCACTAAGACTTTTTTCAAATGGCAAGCCTCACGCTGTGTTTCATGGTTTCCCGAAGCCGCAGAATGTCGTCGATTACATTCCTCAAGCCGTTTCCAACATCATAAGGCTTCCACTTAAGTACATGTCCAATGCCAAGCCGATTGGTGTCTATTTCAAAGATCCATCGTTTAATTATTTGTGAGAGCAACATTGTTCTAATTGTAAAACGATATAATTGACCGAAGGACTGTGAAACGAAAGTTCGCAAAAGAAATCTTTCTGCTGAAAAATAAGCAAGTTGTAAACTGTTTTCAGGTGTCACAGCCATTAGACGTTGTGTGGCACAAGATGTTTAGTTTGTACAGTTTTAAAAAGACTTGATGTGTGTGTGTGACAACGATGCAGTCAAGGATAATAGAATCTGATTTCGTTTATTATTATTAGTTTGTCAGTCTATTATCCAATGTTTTTGGTCGGTAACAGCTGTCAGTATTGTCGTAGACAGGATGTATGAAATGGAATAATTGTCATTTTAATGTACTTCCTGCAAACGATAATCAATCCTTCTGAAGCGGCGGGCCGGCTTGCTAAACTTCTTGGAAAATAAAATGTTCACAGCTGGACAGAACACTCAATCAATACTTTGAACAATCAATCAGCTTAATCAGTACCTGCTGTGCAGGTATCATAATTGTTTATAACATGACTTATTTATTTCCATGACTTATCCATGACCTTGTCCATAGACGTTTTCAGCGAGCTGAATGTTTCAGATATAAAGGATAAAAAAATTGTGTTTATAGATTTTTACAAAAGTGTATTTTTAAAAAAAAAAAACTTGCTGAGTCACATATTTAGATGAGAGACATTCGTTTTGATCTGCAATGCTATTTGTATACATAGCGAGGACTTGTTAATAAACTGGAAAACTGATCGGTTTAACAGTGGATGTCAAATTCTTGAACATCAACTTGCTAATTTATTTGTTTATGTAAAATTGAAAGAATAAAATGAGCCGAAAAAGCATTTGAACGTTTGTAAATCAACTGAAATAACGATATTAAAAACCTCATGTTATAAAAACATATCATGTCGAATTTCACATGCATATATGCTTCGTAAATGATTTCACTTGATCAGAAATGAGAAAAAAACATATTTTACAATAGAGAATAAAAAATGAAACACTTTGTAATAAATAAATATTTTACAGATTATAGAAGAATGCGTTATACAAATATAGCTTATTTCTAAAGACTAATAGATATTGAGAAATAATTTGAAACATAAATATTTAAACATCAGGAAATTATTTTTTTTTAATTACAATTTGAACATTTTTTTTAATTGGAGGAGGGATTATTTGAAAGTAATTTGTAGAAAAAATAAGTAACGTGGTTTCATGGGAATTACCTACCAATACTTTGAATAATCTTTTTGTAACAGTAAAGAGTAATGTCAATTTATGTATGTGTGTATGAAACATATAATAGACTTAAAACTTTGACCTTTCATTCAGGAGTTTCTACATTTTTTTCTGGTTCAAATTTTATTTTTTTATGAAGAGGGAGAGTTCTATATTTTTTGTTGTTTTGTTGAAGTTGTTGTTGTTTTTGCTTATGCCCCCTGGCAGCCGCATACAGTGCCAGATCCCTTCTAATAGAGGGGGGGGGGTCTTCCATTTTTAGTAGGCCCAGTGGAAGGGAGTCCGACTTTAGCCCGTCGTCCCTTAATTTTGAACCAATTCCAGAAGAGGGACCAACCCCTTGAAATCGGCATCCCCATAGGTATCGTTTAACGATTTGGAGGACATTGGAGCCACGACGGATTTCACTTGCACCAGCTCCCATTAGCGTACACGGTCCCACAGCACTGGAGCCGAGAGGGAGTTGACCCTCTCGAGCACTGGCCAAGCCGGATGCTGCTTCTCTCACCATGTTCTTATGGGAACGGAGTTTAGCACTCAGACCACTGACGGACGTTTCATATTCCTTTTTATGAGAGGAACTAAAAACATTTTCTTAAATATGTGTGCCTCCACGTATAATCACTAAATATAAGATTTTCTAGAAAATGTGCGATGAACAAGAGATTAAGCTATTATAGGCATTGCATTCTTAATTTTACTTTTCTGTAAATCATTCTTTGTAAACGCATGCTAAATTTTTAGTGAAGAGATTTATTACAAACTGTTTCATTTTGAAGTGAATTTTGAATTTACAATTACCAGATTTTTCTTTTGTTGTATAATTTGTTGTGCCTATTGATATTCTTTATATGCTCTGTGCCTCAAACTGACAATAAAGAATGCCATTCTAATGACGCTTCCTTATTCTTAAGTCACGAAATTCACTGTGAAACAAGATATGAATACTTAAGAAGTCTGTGATTGACTGCGTTTGTATGAATATAGCATAGGGTGAGTAGTTAACATTTTACACGCACATGTCCATTAAACAGCTTCAAGCAGCAATTTCACAGCAATGTAAAAATGATTCGTTACTTTTGATGTTTGGAATGTGTGCATTTTGTTTTTCAAAAATCATAGTTATTGATTGCACTTCTTAAGTTTTTATACGCAATTTTACTTATACAAATTATTCAATTTGCACACTTTTTAAAATTTATTAATTAAGTGATTTTATACAAGGCAAAGTTTCTGATGCCAATATTTATTTCCTTTTTGGTTTTCTTTCTAAACGCCTCAAAAATGAATAAATATTGTGAATTTGAAGTAAATATTTTTTGTATGTTAAATACCCACGCATCATTAGAAAAAAAAATTCTCGATAAATATGATGATGTTTTCTTAATTTAAAATTTAGAGGATAGTTTAAGAATATTTATAAAATAACGAAACTAAAGCTATATATTTGGCTGACATTATGCCATAGAATGTACTTTTTATTGCTTAATTTCCAACAACATTAGTATTTTTCAGAAAAACCACCATATAACTTCAATTTTTAAGACTATTATTATTTTTTTTTCGACCATAACTTATGGAAATTTTCGTTCTTGATTAACATATTTTTCTGGAACGAAGTTTTATGTGAATAAAGATAGCACAAACCATTTGAAAGTAACATTGCGATTTTGATATTGTGAGATTTTTAATTCTAAGAAGTGTTATGCTTGAAAAAAATTTAAAAAAAGATTTATACATGCTATTTTACTAAAAAAAATATTTTGTTGTGGTGTTTTAGATATAGGCCAATAGCAACCTGCCATAGATAACATAATTTAAAAATTGAAGATACCATAAAGCAATTTTTACTCGTCTGAAACTTAGTAGAAATGAAATCACCCCCATCTGTGATGATACATTTGTTGAAAGGGCATAATTCAAAGCAGTTTGAATGATCTTTAACAAGTGAACCATAACAGTATGATAACAGCTCTAAATAAAATTTGTATTGTCGATTACATTGTTTATGCAGTACTGCATAATAAGTATTCACTATCAAAAGCACCTTTTGATGCATTTTCAATACGTCAAAATGAAATGCTTTCATTTTGTTTAGTTTATAAAAAAATCATCTTTTCGTGTTTTGTGAAATCCAATGAGTAACTGTATTGAAAAGGATAAGTGAAACATCTTAATATGACAACTTAAAAGTTTATATTCATTGATGGTAATGTCCTGTAAAATTTGAAGCAAATAAAGTCAAAGTTTTGAATCCGCAGGTGATAGTAAGTAAAAAAAAAAAAAAAAAAATTGAAGAATACAAATATTTCTAGTTTTTATTTGTCGTTTATCAGATAAAAAGATTAAATTTAGTCCTCCTACTCGAAAATGAAAGAGAGTACAAATTAGTTTAAAAAAATTAATAAAAATTATAACTAAGTGTTGTTTCTAAGGAGAATCTGAATATTTTCACAAATGGGGGAATGTAATAATTTCAAAGTAGTAAACAGCAGGTTTCTTTGGATGATTTATAAGTTAATATATTAACATTAATTACGATAAACTCACTAAACGATAATATTACACGATAAAAACATAAATGTGTAGGTAAATTCATAAACTACACCATGCTATTCGGATACTTTTGCTGAAACATTGTTCAGAAGTATAAAGTATTGAATATACTATGAAATATTAACATTAAAAATAATTCTTTTAAAAGTTATTATTACTTTTCGTAGCAAACAATATTAATTTCTTCTTTCTTTTATAATTTTGTAGTCAGTAATGTAGGAAACTTGCATTGAATATTTCAACAGTTCGGAAAAGTGCTATTAATTTGTTTCTATGTTACTGAGAAGTTCTTTGCTTTTTTTTTTTTAAACAAGAAATTTATGTTTTGAAGTTTCATGCAAATAATGTTGATCATTATTTGCATAAAGCTGAACATTTCTCTGGGAGAATCTTTCTAAAATTTAATGGAAACAGGATTTTGAGAAAAAAAAAATGCATCACTTTTCATTTCGCTACTTTTTCAGAAAGGCAAAACGCCGCTCGCTGTATTTGCAAAAATATTTGTTTTGTTTTACTTCTACAAAAATACTTACAAACATTGTACTCGCAGTAAGCATACCTATATATAGGTAGATAGATATTTATTTATTCAATTACGTATAATTTATAGTTCTGCCTTATTATACAACTGAGTGATCGAAATAATTTTGATTTTTTCCACAAAAAATCATCAGATTTATAGTTATCATAACTTACCTGAAAACGTGAATTCAGTATTACCCCTAAACGTATCATCATTAATTTATTTGCTTTAGCAAAAATAAATAATAATAATAATCCACACAGCACATTTTACTGTTCATCCCTACGATTTTGCATCATTATTATTATTTTTTTTTTCTGAAAATCACTTCTTTTGAATCACTACTAACAAAAAACCTTTAAATATTTTGATTTCTTTTGATCATGAGTTATTCAGCGAGAGTCTGTTTGCAAAGTTACACTTATAACCTCTCATTTGCTTTTTGGAATGGATTACAGCTTATCTCTCAATAAACACCCTATCCGGCAGACCCTTCCAAACAAAAAATTCCATTCTAATTATGAAAAGGAAACAGTTCATTAAGACTTGTAATTTACTTTATAAATACATTAATTTTCGGTGACCTAGGGCTGCAAGCGCGTGAATTCTTATTAAAATTTCACAGGCCCGGTCATCAGATGATTTCCCTTGATAGAATGCGTTACCTTCACGCATTAATGTTCCTGGAATCAGGAAGGAAGAAAAAAAGCAAACAAAAGATACGAATCAGGGAAGTTCAGGGACATACGAGTTAATTACGGAACGCACCATCTTAGCATCCCGTCCTCTTATTAAGGCCTAACTTCATTAAGGTCCCGAAATCGGAGCTCCTTTACGTGCTGGCGATGCTATCTTCATCACGAGGGAGTATTATCTTGCGTTTTTACGAGCAGCTTTAAGTGCTGGTTTAATGATAAAACAGCAGTCATTGTCTGGAATAAGTGTCGGTAATAAGGACCCGGGAGCATGTTTTGTAAACAAAGTAACGAGAAACAACTCTCTTTTTGCCTGTCAAATTTTTCGGGAGAACGATCTTTTGGTGAGATATCATTTCCGAAGAAAGTCTGGCTGGCTAATAGCTTTATTTTAATAGATCTTTCAACTCTTTCAAGCCATTCAACCATTTTCAGGTCGATGTAGAAGAACAACTGAAGATACGACCCCAAAGCTGAAAAAATGCAACCGTTTGCTAGTTGTGTAAGAAAAATTCTTTAGCTCCGTGGCACACGTTTGGTGATTCGATCGATAGCCACAAAGATGGTAGATATATCGAATTATGGGAACGACTTCTCCCATGGTAGCTATATGGGTAGTCTGTCCAGTTGTTGTTCTAAATCAGCGGTCTCCAAGCTTTTTACACCGAAGGTCGCATTAACTATCAAACAGCAGTTTAAGGGCCGAGTACAGAGCCGACGTCTAAATAAAACAAAATTAAAACGTACATGTGGTTTTAATTATTTGTATGCATTGGAGCATACAGGAGTTTCTCTTGGAAGGAGGGGGATCCATCTAGGGGTCATAAAGATTTGACACCAACTACCTGAAAAAAAAATGAATTTTTATTTAAATTGAGAAACCCCCGACCCCCTTTTATTGCGTTTTTATTTAATTATCTTAACTGCTAAAAATAAGAATTCGATAAAGTCTTCTAGCATATTTGATTGTCAAAATTTACATAATTTAGCAAAGCAAAATTTACAACTCTTTTGGGAAGGGTCCAGACCCCTTGGACCCCTCCCTTGTGAGCGCCACAGTTTGTATGATATTATGTTATTCAGTTATTATTTAATAACACATGAATATGTGATGCATTAGTGGGGATGGTGATGTTTCCAAATGCTGAAACAGGAGATATTTCTTATTTTAGATTTGATGTCCCTAACATCAACAGCGGCCAGAGATTATTATCAGACAAGTTCGTTCTAGCATAAAAAAATCTGTTATATCATCTCAGTGAGAACTAAAGTAGAAGTAAGCAGTGTAACGTCTTGGGTGTGGAATGGTAGCGTTTGAGAATTACAGCTAAGTTCCGTTTACAGGATAATAATTTATTTATTTACAATTTAAAACAATCTTGATTAAATATGCTGCTATATACAAGTAAATAAGAGTTCGTTGGACATTTAATAGAAGACTAGTCCTTTCACACGGGCAGAGCCCTTCAGTCCACAACCGGACTTGCAAAAAAAAAGCAGTTTACAGGGCAGCGCCCTAGAGTCCTTCGATCGGACTTCAAAGTTTTCGGCGGAGGATCTCTCTCTAGAACCTCACCTCTTCAGCTCTCGCTCTGAACTGCCAGCTCGGTCCGGAGCTCTCTTCCGGTTCTTCTCCCCCTCCTCATCTTTTCGGATCTCTCCAAAGAGGGGGGTGGATTCAAGGATCCCCAATTGGACCGTACCTGGCGCCTGTACGTCTCCGCTAGACCGCACCTTCAGGTCCGCTGACGTAGGAGCTATCAATTTCGGCATCTCTTTGAAGGGGTGTTCCTTTGTAACAAACTGCCTGGAAAGGCGACACCAAGTCTGCCCTTTTGTGCGGATCTGGGAATTTTACAGCAGGGAATACGAATTTTCAATGCAATGATCAGTTGGTAAACATAATGCCTTATTGCGCACTTCTATTTTATTTTGGTAAAAACGTAACGTCTACATAAGCGGCGGCAGATCTTGGTAGGATACTCGTTAAGTTTCTTAGTTTTTATTCCGTACATAAAAAGACTGCTCCACGAGCAGGATGAGAAGGCCTCGTGGGCAGTAGTTAGGAGACCTCTGCTCTAAATCAATGTATTTTCATCATTTTTTTTTTTTCTGCTCATAACTAGGACGGCGGGCGTTACGGTATTACACTGTCTTCTGTTTTTTTCTTTATTCGAGGTCAATTCAATTTTTTCATTTTCTATTATTCAATATTCAATTTTTTCATTTTCTTTATTTATTTCTCTATTGAAAGTATTCAAGGATAAAATTATGTTCAGAGACGGAAAAGTTTCCACTTGTTCTTTTATATCAAGACATTTTCATCACGTTCTTCAGTTTTCAGCAGATGCTAGTAACGAAAAAATAATTGTGAGATCTAATTTACAAATAAGTGATAATTTTCACTGGAACTTATGAGGTAAAATGTAAAAGATTTTAACTGTGTCACCCTTAAGTATTTTATTAAAATCAAATTTAATCTTTGAATAAAAACTGTCAAAACATTAAGACACTTTTGTGTCCTCAGAGCAAGGACACCCCATGTTAAATGGTTAAACACAGAATTGTTCTTGGAAAAAAGTACCCATTGTATCTCTGAATGGTGTGCCATGGCCAATTTAATAGAGTTTAAAACAAAATGTCTGTTTTTTTCCCCATTACTGAATTGCTATCTACTCCCCCCCCCCCCCCCCCAAAAAAAAAAGCAGTATATTTAGGGACGTAGCATAATGCTATGGTAGTGTGACTGAAAACTGTACTAATTGTGAATTATTCGATTTTCAGCAAAGAAGTTAAAAAAAATACTTTCATTTTTAACAAGAAAGCAAAGGAATTCGAAAATTTTTCAAAGTTTTCATGATACCACAACTAAGCTCTTCAAATTTACAGTAAACTTTTGTGTTTAAAAAAATTAATAGGTTAGTTTGTAAAAAAATAATGAAGATAATTATTTTATAAACTATTAAAATATGTATTAATTTATTTATAATGGGAAGGTGAGCAGAATCAGAATAATAATAAAAAAAAAAGCCGATTAACTATTTAGTGCAAAATACGGTTTTATACTGTTTGGGGACAGTCCTTACCAGGGGTAATGAATTTTAATTTTTACGCTTTCGCACATTCGTGTTTGAACAGGCTTTACACAAATGAATCATAAACTTTCCAATTCTTTCGATAGCTCCTTGTTTGATAAAATTTCAGTGTGAATAAAATTTGAACTTTGGGATATCGGTCCATATGCTCGTGAAGTATAAAGAAAACCATCCAAAAGATCCGACGTTGACCATTAGTCCATCGCTTCTGTATAATACGAACAATTTTTTACAGTATATCATCGAACCATTTTTCAGGTCTTTTGAGAAATGATCTGATGACGTATCCAGAAGAATTTCACAGGAGCTGTTCACTCCATTACAAGTTTATTTTAGTGTATCTTTGTCAAACTTGTAAAATCATTAAAAATATATAAATTTGCGAAAGAAGGCATAATGCTGTGCGGCATTTTAGGTGTTTCTAATATTATTTGATATGTTGAGTTAAGGGAAGTAAAGTTTTTTTTTTCGTTAATCGACATATTTATATCATTAAAATTTTTTTTTAAAGATGATTATTTTTCAAGAAAATCAGCTTTCAGCGAGACTTCATTCATAACAACATCTAAACACAAGTAGAATTTGTCATTTTATGAATTTTTTTGTATGTTATTCACTGCTATCTGTATGTCAAAATTTCCTTTAATGTCCTTTTTATTTACTTTCATGGAAGCTTTCCATAGAACATTTAACATTTTTTCCACCGCTTACTGTTGCTTTCTGTAGCAACAGCTGCCTTCAGACCATACATTCACAGTATAGCAACCCCAGTTTCACTTTCAGGGAGGGCCGCGGTAGGGTGGCCATACATCAAACAATTACAGGACTACCAGTAATCGATTACATGAATTGTTATGTATCGCAATCAAGATTTCAATCAACTTTCAAATAGATTATGATGGATTTTTCACTGGAAATGTCGTTAGACTCTAATCATGTGATCGCGGAAATCAAATTATATTAAAAAAAATGCTTCCAATTGACTGTAATGGCTGAAAGCAGTAGACCAGATTTTGGTAGAGATTTGGAATTCCCATCGTATTCTAAATACATAAATTAATGTTTTCAAGAATAATTTGTTTAATTTTTTTTCAGTAATCAAAATTTGTTGTGTTTTCAAATTTTATATAATTTTTGTGAGGGAAAATTTATCAATGAGTCAACATTTACATTTCACAATTTCATCTATGCCAGGTTACACCTGTAATTTTTGGATGAGTTTTGTCAATTCAACGCAGAGAAAAGATTTAAAGCAATTATGACATAAAATATGATATATGAAGTTTAAAAAAAGAGAGTTTTCACAGAGTTAGTGCAGTCTTTAGTTTCACAAAGTTTAGCTTATCACAATGTAAAACTTGGAAGATATTAGCGATATCAGACAGCATTTTTAAGGACAGTATTTCCACATTTTTGTACAATTTAAATATTATAGTTCAGTCACACTTTTTACAATAGAACTATACCGTGTCCTTTAAATTGGTGAAACTTATTCAAATTCTAAAAATTTACCAAAACAAACTATTAATCAAACCATTTAAAAATTTAAAATGTGAAATTATAATTAAATTAAATACTGCTGAATTTCCAGATTACTTTTTCTCTCTTTTACACAGATTTAAAAGTTTTTAATAGACCCTAACAGTTTTATAAGAGTTGATCCTTTGGAGAACAAACATTTTCACATCAATATAGATCAACTGGATGGACTGCCCAGCGCTGAAAGTGCAGCCGAGACAGCTGGTCACAAAACTTCTTTAGCTCTGTGGCACCAGATGGACTATTCGATCAATCGCCATGTTGTTGGTAGTTAAATGGATCGAAGGCAACGCCTGCACTTTTTCAGTGTTGGGCCATTTAAGCATATTTGTGCGACTAGCAATGAAAGCATTGAAATAAGGTGGTTTTTCACGGCGCAACCACCTTGCGTCAAAGGGTTAAAAGGAAAAGGTAAAGAAACGTCTCAAGATTTCTAAATGTTTTTAAAACCCTTATTAAAAAAAAAAAAATGCTTTTAACTCTAAGCAGCGGGAAATTTACGGTTCATTTCACTCAACTTAAACGGAGTAATCAGTCATATTTGATATTAATAAAAGTTGCTGTTTTTTTCTATCTTTTTTTGGTTTTGTTAATCCACACCCATATGTTCTGTATTTAAGTATTTCCTTTCTTTAACAGCTGAAATTCAAATCACGTCCACTCTCTTATGGAATTATTTATTTCGATAAATCGCACCCACGGAATATGACCACTCCTACATGGCCCTTATGATCCTTTTTTAGGTGCTGCATACTCAAGAACCTCGACAGTCATAGAGGTCGTGGAATAACGCAAAGGCTATTAACCTTGAACAGCTCATCGAAAATGCTGGATGATATTTTTTGTCACTGTTTCTTAAAATCGAAAATATTTAAACTGTTCTCAGGACGAAAAATATTTAATTCTTCCTAAGAGGTGCTAGAATGTATGAATACTTTTAACGTATTTTGTTTCGAGTAATCATTTAAACGCAAATTTAATATAAAACACTTGAAAGGCATTACTAGGCATATTTTACGCGGTACTTTTCTACTAAAATTTGTTAATAGAGTGTTTTTTCTTGTAAAAATATGCATTACATGGTATACATTAACATTTTACCAATTACTATACTAAACTCAAATTTCTTTTTAGATTTTCAATTCAACATTAAATTAAATTTCTTGCCAGACATTTTCTAAATATCTGAAGGTTTTGAAATCTCTTTGATGTGAGCATGTTAGCCAATTTACGCAGACTATTTGTCTGTTAAACCTATGAAATTATTCCCGGGAAAATTGGGTCTTAACATAACAACAACAGTAATTCAACCGGAAATGTTTTTAAGGCTTTATTAGATATTTAAAAAATAATATTAACGACTTTCTTTAGTGTGTAATTCCCGAATAAATGTGTTTTGTTTTTAACTTATACCTTTTTTTTCAGCTTAAGAAAGTTAATTCCATTTTTTAGACAACTTTACCTGATTCTTACGATTTTTTATAATTCATATTACAGGATTTCTATAATCCGTTAATTTCTGTTATCCGAAATCGGTAAAATATCAGAGATTTATGAGAGAAGTATTAATGTTTTTTAGAAATTTTAAATTATAAGTGTAAAAACAGGAAACCAAAAAATGAAGAGTTTTTTTCTTTCTTCCGAAGTTTGATAAAGCTGCTAAATTTTTATTTAGTGTCTACATAAGTCAAACTTAATTTAATAAACTTTCATCTAAGAGTAAATGCATTTCATAAAGCCATAAAAAATACTCACAATTGAAGATAATCACAAACTTTTCTTCTCAATCTTCTCAATATTAAAATATATAAACGTTATTATTTCGTACGAATTAGTGCAAATAAATAAATAAATAAAGGTATTATTCTGATTTGTAGAAAGTCGGACACTATCCCTTTTCAGGTAACTTAAATGCAATAACTCCGTTTAAAAATGTCATACAAAATAAAGTAATTTATGAATACTCATTCATTTCTCTTAACTATTCAAAACAGTTTTTACAAAATACCAGACATCCGCGTATTATAGTGTAATCCTATAATATCTCTGCTCTTTTTTCATTTTTATTTTGCACAACTCCTCGGCAATTTAGAGGATGACTTATTTTTCTCGCGTCGAAGTGAATTACTTTCCGCTTTATTTTACAGGCGTAAATAATTTTAATAAGTGGATAACACGTTCGAGTTTCCATCAGGAACAGGCCCGATAGAGTTGTAAACTGTGATTAGTGTCAGGAAAATCTCATTTCCTAGATCAAGAAACAATGAGAAACACGAGTTCTTGTGTCGTTTTTCCGATTTAATTTCTGTGTGCTCGAGTAAAAGCATATGAACCAGGAAGCGAGAGCATAAGCTCTCGCCTTTCAGTGTCAAGTTCAGTAGCATTTGAATGCAGTTCGATCGCCAACTTGTTAAGATTTTTATATTTTTAAGAACAGAGCAGAAAAAAAGCACCGTCTGGTTTTAAGTGTCAGGCACTGTTTACTGACTCGCACGTTTTTGAAGTGAAGATTATTATTTTTTAATTTGCGAGACGTCTCGCAAGAGATGAAGACTACTCAATTATCCTCGTGTCGTATCTCTTTTTTGTCTTGCGTTCCATTGCTTACTAGTTTGTGCTTGACTAATACGAACTTTGTAACAATCGATACTTTTGTAACTGTGAGGAAGTACTGGGGATAAAAGCAGAAAAGAGAAAATGAATTCATTAGACCAATTCCTTTGTACTCCCTGATGGACCAAAACCTAAAAACAGTTTTTCATGGAACTCACCCGATTTTAAATAATTTTTTAATTGTGAAATAAGAAAAATCTGTACAATGGCTTGGTTCTTTTAATAAACAAAACATATCAAAGAAAAAAAAACACACAGTTCTCTAAAGATCGTTATTAGCTTACAGCTAATTAGATTATTCATTTCAGTTACATAGATGATATATTTAATGAAGAATTTAAAGAGCTTCAGGGCTGTCAACAGGTTAGGAGCTCAATATGACATTAACTTTCATGCGACATTTTCTCTGGTTTTCAAAAAGCGGTTGAGAAATGCAAGGTTTGTAGTCGATTTAATTTTGATTTTAAAAACGTTATTTGTTGATTATGTTTGGCACACTATACTCATAATACAAACAGCCTATATAAATGCGGAACTTGAAGATCTTAACTGCTAAGGAAAACATATGTTTCAGAAGAGAGCTCGAATCTAATAAATCAAAGATTTTTTTGTAATATTAATGCCATGGTAATCTAATATATCAGTATACATTCATCGCTTTAGCACATTTAAAAAATCGCTTAAAAATGAGGGAACGGGTAGATTTTCAGATTTTAAAGTAGCGCAGATTGTTTTCTATATTTTTATACATATTCGTGAAAAATTTCAAGCGGATTGTACAAACGGTGTAGATGTTACTAGGCTTTTTAGTGCTTAATTTCGTACTCTTTTTGGAGTAATGGCAGTTTACTATACCAAGATAAATGAGTTTTATCTTGGAGTCAGGGATCAGCGTAATTATATAGTAGGATGATCCGCTTTAAAGAATAACTTCCCATAGAACGCTAGGTATTGGGAATATTTTGCGTGCTCCTGTAGAAAAACTATAAATGCTACATAGACCACTTTCAATAGGGTACATGGTCCAGTACCTAGGAACAACATATATCAATTTCGTAGAAATAGATGCATATTTACAAAAATTAGAGCACGGACGGACGGACAGACAGACAAACCGAAATCATAAACACTTTTCAACCTTATTGGAAAGTGTTAAAAACGATTGAATGGTGTCAGGCACACATTCAGAAAAAAAGTTTGGAGGGGTCCAAACGGTAAAAAAGGCAGACTTGTTTTAAAATGGTGTGGTCTTGTTTTAAAAAAGACCACACCATTATCATTTTAGTGCCAAAAATCAAAATTTCGGAGGGGGAAGGGCGTCCAGACTCCCTTTAAATACGTTGAATGATGTAGAAGTGTTAGAGTAAAGCTGAATGCCCTTTTCCTTTAATGCTACAATCTAGATAATTACTCAATCGGCAGCTAGCATTAAAAATAAATGATGATACTAAAGTAAGGGTAACTCAGGATAGTCTCCTATAAATGCAATTTCAGAAAATAAATCATTGACATTGTTTGTTTCTGACTAGTTCAGTGTCGTTTAGCATTCCCATTTCAGACAATATGTGGAAGTGACACTCATTTGCAAATGTCAAACTCCCAGGATTGGTCTGAATGGATCGGTATTGTTGACTGCTATAGAAAAGTCATCCAAATCCTTTCTAATAATGAATAATGGTAGGAAAAATCACTGAAGCAAAACTATTAACCATGTATCGAAAATGGTCCAAATTTCTCTTCAATACAATAACACTGAAGAAGTGGACAGGAAATTTAAAAGGCGAATAACAATTCATCAGTGTGGAAGGTTAATAGTCTACAACTATAAGAAGAAGATGATAACCCTGATACCTTTTACACAGATGCTTCATAATAGAAGTTATAACACTGTGAATCGACCTTTCTTTTCTGTACGTGACTCAGCATTGAGCACAGATGAGCGTCATTTATCATTTTACGATACAATGTTTCTAGATCGGTAATTCATTATTTTAAGACAAAAAACCAATTATTAAGATTTAAAAAGGCATATTATTGCATGTCAGACATTCATGCATTAAAACTAGCAAGTAACTCTTAGTTCGTAACACCAAGACTTATGCAGAGGTGAGGAATTTCGGTTTAGAAATTGACAGTAGCAACCATCAGACTGTATGAAATTTTCAGAAACAGTCTCATAAATGAACTTGGATACACAGCTTTTTCATAAAGCTTGGAAACAGCTTTTAAGTATAGAACTAAATTCATTTTTTTTTTCTTTTTTGTGTTGTTTCATTAATTTCTTTCACTAAATTTCAAATAGCGTACGTTGTTCAGCGGTATTTCTAAAGCAATTTAATATAAGAATGTACGGAACTTTCGTCCCTTAAGCAGATTAAAATAACTTATTTTTCCCCCCATTCTCATAAAAGAAAAATCCATTTCTTCCAAAAGGCATAAGCTTAATTTACTAAGGGTAAGAAGGGGAAATTGCCTCCCCCACTAAAATTCAAGAAAATTCAGATACCACCTGTTGGAAAATCGTATTTTTTACAGTGGTGAACAAAGTAGTTTCTGAATGGAGAATGTAGTTAACAAGAAGTTGTATATAACCCTGTTGTCTTGGAAACAACAAAAAAGTTTTTTTCCTTACACAGTAAGTTCAGAGAATTGTATCGAGAAGAGAGAGAGAGAGAGAGGAGAGAATTATTAGAGTTAAAATTCCCTCCCTTCATTTATGAGTGCCAGGACTTAATGTCGAAGATTGGAAAAGATAAACTGAACTGCTCCTTTCGGAAAAATTATACTCACGCTACTCGGTTCCGGCAGTTTTAAATCGATTAAGAAATATAATTTCGATAAAATCAAATAAGTAGAAAATAACCTCAAAATAGTACTCTACAGTTCTAACTGTTTGAAAAAGTGTTATGCTGATTATTTTTAACAAACTAACAAAAAAAAAAATTAGAATATTGCAGTAAAGTTTTGAATTCAGTGAGCGGAATTAGTTAATGTATTGCAGTGAAAACTGGAGTTCAGTGAGCAGACTTTGATGATGTACTGCAGTGAAAACTGAGTTTATTTTGCTCCACAGTAGCTCAGAGAATCTATATAAATAAAATTAGACTTTTGTCTGTACATTTCTTGGAATTCAAAAATTTTGCGATTTCTATCCGTTTCAAGCACCCGGGAATCCGATGCGACCCTCAAAAAAAAGTTTGTCTGTCTGTCATTCTGTCCTTCTCTCATTCTGTCCGTGACGCTTTTTTTGTTTAAGCATCACGTAAAAACGGCTGAAGCGAATGATATGAAATTGGGTGTCATGATAGGTGGTCACTCAACTTAAAACATAGGCGTCGAATTTTTAAAAAATCTTGATTAGATTTTCAGATTTTGCGAAAATCGTTTCAAACTGCGTAAATTTGTGTTCAAGCATCACGTAAAAACGACTGAAGCGAATGATATGAAATTGGGTGCTATGATAGGTGGTCACTCAACTTAAAACATAGGCGTCGAATTTTTAAAAAATCTTGATAAGATTTTGAGATTTTGCGAAAATTGTTTCAAACTACGTATTGTGTTCGCACATCACGTAATAACTGCAAAGGTGAAAAAATGGTATTTGGTGAAATGATAGGTGGTCACCTTAAACTATAAGCATCTAAAAAAAACCGAGCAGATTTTGGGATTTTGCGAAAATCGTTTCAAACTGAGTGAATTTTTGTTCACGCATTACGTAATAACGACTAAAGCGAATGATATGAAATTTGGTCACATGATAGGTTGTTGCTCAACATAAAGTATAGGTGTCCAGTTTTTTAAACATTTTTATTAGATTTTGAGATTTTGTGAAAATTCTCCCAAAATGCGGTTATATTTTTTCAAGCATCGCGTAATAACGACTAATACGAAATTTGGTGATATGACAGGTAGTTGCTAATCTTAATTTATAGGTGTTGAATTTTAAAAATATTTTGATTACATTTTGAGATTTTGTAAAAATCGTTTAAAAATGCTAAAATGTTTGTTCCAGCATCACGAAATAAAGACAGCAGGGAATTAAACGAAATTGGGTGACATGATAGGTTGTCACTCAACTTAAATTCTAGGCTTCAAATTTTTCAAAAATGTTGATTAGATTTTGAGATTTTGCGAAAATTATTTGAATATGTGTAAATATTCGTTCGCGCATCCCATAATTACGACTAAAGCGAATGAAATGATATTACTTAGTTACTCTCTAACCTGTAATATTTTAACAATACATGAAAATTATAATTGCGCTTTCTTTACTTTGGAAACATACTACATCCATTCTGTGTACTCCTACAATGCTGACGAAAGTTCTTGCTTTTAGAAATTTGCATTCAGTACTAACCCGTCAACGACGGATACTTCAGCTAGTTAAAAATAATTGAATAATTCAGACAACTGGTATATTTTATTTATCCCATATTTTGGTTACATCTTTATTCCTAGACTTATATGAATATATAAATGTAATTAAAAATGTTTATATCAGCAGAAAGTTTACAGTTCTTTTTTTCTTCTAAGGCAAATTAAGAGATAAATGAGAATTTAGTAGAATGTTTTCTTCCGTAGATTACACCATAAAAAAACTGACAGACATAAATAGCATTTCTTACAAACTCGAAACTACTTTTGTCAAGCTAATGAGTGTGCTGGGAATCTAAAGCGTCCACAGTTCCTGACGAAAGTTCGACCACCCAGGAAAGCAGATGAAACCTCGACTTCTCTTTATCGCCGAGAATGGATTAATTTGTGTTTATGGGGTTAGAGACTTTCGTGTTTGTTTATCGTCCGCGTGTGAACGACTCCGCTGGTGACCAACAGATGTGGTGGTCGTAAAAAGTAACGTAGGTGGCGAAGAGACTTTTATGTAGGAAGAAAAACAAATCATAAAAGCAAAGAATATCCGAAGGAGTTTCTAGAGAAATACAAAATTCTCGTACACTAACGATTGCAAAATTATACCTATAGAATTCCTGCGAAAATACCGCAGGAGCAATTTTGTGAAAATAATCTTGTCGAAATGACAGCTTTCTGCTCATGTTAATGAATTAGTTCGTCTTTACGATCAATTAAGTGTACTTTTAAAGACATGCACTTTCAATACTAATAAGATCGTTAGTAAAACGATAAGAATTATTCTTCTATTTTAAATTGCTATTCTTTTCAATAAAAAAAAATCCATTATTATTTTTTCTAATCGGTCAAAAATTGTAAAAACATGAAGAATAGACATGATTTTTGATGCAAAAACACAATAAAAGAATCGGGACACATTGGACTTTAGAATTGTTTTCCTGTTTCAGGAGAAATACTTGAACAAATTTCCGAAACTTTTGGCATAAGCAGAACATCTTTCAACTTATACTTTCCTATGAGTATTTAGTCCTAAATGCATTTTGGGAATTGACGACAATTTGAATAAGGAAAAAAAGCTCTTTTGGATAACATTGAAAAGAAAAAGCTTTAAATGATTGGTAATTTTTATAAAACGAATAAATAAATAAATAAATATAGAATGCAAGTACTCAAAAATACAAACACATTCATTTAGTAAATTTAACAACATTCTTGTAACAGTTTTTTAATATTTTATAATTTGAAGATCATTACAAATATCAAGAATCCCAGTGCTTTATATAGTATTTTCGTTGATCTGGAGTAGAATGATGTGAATTTATACCAGCATCGTTAAACTCATGCTCTTAAGCATGGTAACTGGGTGGACAATATTGATAATGATATTCTACAAAACATCCAATGTATATTTTATTGATAATCCTTATAAAATACAAATCTGGTGATTAATATATAAATAAGTTAAAAATAAAGATAAAATGCAAGTAAAAAACAACAACAACAACAACTTATGAGTAGATTTAAAACAGTTGAGAGCAATCTTAAATTTCTCATTTAATTTACATTTGACATCATTTTTAATTTTTGAATTTATTTTATCTTTCAAAGTTATATTAAAATTTTAAATTAAAAGAAAATAGTAGAATTAACTGAAAGTACGCAAAGCACAGAAAGCTAATTGCTGTAAACTCCTCCTATAAAAAAAAATGCTAGATCGTCTTTTAAAAGTCATTGCAAAGATAGAAAATTGCAGATATTTTAAAAGGATTCTGTTGCTCAAGAAACCACCCTTAAAATTTTAATTAACATACCAGTGACTAGAAATTAAACGACTAAAGCTAAAATTTCTGATAAAAGTGATTTTGTATGAAACCGATCTCAAGAATCTATTTAAACAAGCTGTAAGAATAAAGGTTTATCTTTTCTTTCTGGTTATTATAAAATGAGGTAAAACTTATCAAGATGGCAAATATGAGAGAAATATATATCTATATACATTTCTTTATTCACATGACAGCAAATTATTAGATCGATCAACGATCTATTTCGCGAGTTCAACAGTCTTTATCCAAAAGGACCGAAGGCCGTTATTTTACAAGCATTGACCCCAGTGGAAATATTTGATAGCACAGATAAGTACCACTTTCATAATCTTTCCTTAAAATCTTGAACCCTGATGTGAGCATTAAATGTATTTTCGTTTTAAAATTCCGGCAGCTACGTCTCATCCCTAGCTGTCATTTCAAATGTCAATAATTCCTCAAACAATGGCTACGCAACCACACGATGATTACCAGTCTGGGGAACTTCAGCAAGCATCTCGTTCCGTAATTGAACAGTCATGCCCTATTCAGGCGTCTGGCGTCGTCTCTTAAATTACAGTCCGCGCATCTTCAACGTGATTATGATTTTTCCAACCAGAAATCACGACACACTTTGGCTACCGTTTAGCAGCTTTTTGCGGTCAGAAAGGCTTCGATGACCTGGAACCTCTGTGAGAGTCGGTCGTCATCAGTGCGAAAATGGATTCCTATTATTACTAGGTATTTAATATTGTTTACACGTTTATCCCCTAAAAGATCATATCAAAATGTCAAGTTCAGGCATCTGGTTTTCTTTTCTTCCTTTCCTTTGACTGTTTAGGGTGTGAGAAGAAATCTTCTTGGAAATTCTAGTTGTTGCTTGCAAAATTGATCAAACCATGCAAGAGAATATCTTGCGACATAATTACTGATGATCGTATAACTTGATCTTATTAGATGGTACATCGATCATCCTATGCATAAAATACAGTGGGGGAACACGACTTACGCGAAGGCTGTGTTCTAAGAATTCTCGCATAAATTAAAATTTGGCGTTGTGAGACAGAGTATAAATATGAATTTTCGAAACACACACACACAATAATTTTAGACACTTACACCCTTCTAATTATTTTAAACTATGCCCTAAGTATATATATGTAGGATGAAGTTAGCACTCTAGATTAAACAGATTTTTTAAACATTTAATGACAAACTGAACTTTTACATTGACGGCACTAACATTTAAAAACATTGAGATGAAGAAATAAAAATAAAAATAAAAAAACATCGAAAGAGCTATTCTGCTCTTTTAACTTCGAACGTCAGCTCAAGTCTTGTTGTCCATCTGGTATGTTCTTTGCGCCACCGACTGGCGGGAGTCGAAGTTATAGTTCACTCAATAGTGTTGCCAAAGCAGAAGTAATTATCCACATATATTACACTACATTTCACAGATAAATTAATCAATAAATTTAATGTAGGCGTTTCTTACTGTTGGCAAAAAATAAATTCATTTTTTATTAATTGTATGCATAATTAACGTTGCAAATGCCTTGATAAAGTTAAATTCATTTGAGCATCAGTAGGAATATTTTATGAAGATGCAGTAAATTTAATTTTTAAATCGGCAGATAGGAAGAATTTAATGACCTTCCTATTGTAAGCATTTGAACTTATTAATAGATGATTAACACATAAAGACGTTTACGCTCATAAATGAAGAATGAACACATCTCTATTCACTAGAAATGTTCATACATACATTTACCAAACATGGCGGTAGAAATAAAGAGAAAACAATTAAAGCTTGAAGACCTTAATGTTTTTGAGAATTTCCATGCTGTGTTCTTGCAAATGACAATCTAGCTACACGACTTTTACAGAAGAGATGGTGCATAGTAAATGCAAATAAGTTGCATACATTTCCTGGCAACTGAAGAATATTAATGATAGTTATATCGTGGACAATGGAAGAAACAAAGAGACGAGAAAAAATCATAAAGAACAAATTCCCCTCCAAAACGAAACTAACATTTCCCAGAAAATATTTTTTTCTTTTGACCAATCAATACAGTATAACCGATCTGACTGTTTCGCCCTGTTTAAAATTATTCTTAACTGTATATCTGCAGTCTGAAAGATTTGTTACTAAGACATTCTATTTATACTTTTTCCTAACGTAAAATGCTTTCTGAATGTCCCCATCAAGTAGAAAATGTCTCTCTCTCTTCCATACTTTCATTTAAAAGTAATTCGTAATAAATATAATGCCCATAACTTAAAGTATTAGTTTTACTTTAGGGTGTTGTCCCTTTGTTAGACAAATGTCAGCTATGTGAAAGTATATAGATTATCAAAATGATTTCAATCACAATGAAAAATTATAGTATCTTTTTTTTATTTTCTATATATCTGACACTTGATGGGTTCATGAAAAGGAAAATTCTGAGATAACAAACTAATTATGGAATAAAGATGAGTGATTCATTAATTTGTGCAGAAGAACTAATTGAATATTCAAATAAATGCAAATTTGGGCTGGCTTTTTTGAATTCCTACTATTCTGTGTCCAGCAGAATGCTTTCGGTTAAGCGATAATTGGGCACCAACGCTGCATCCAACAATGCGAACGCTGTTATTAAAATCAGAATTACATATGACGAATAAAATGAAAAAAAAGCGAATAATAACCTCTCCTACAAAAAGAAATTATATAAATTGATTGAAACTTCAAGATCAATAAAACTGGTCTTTCTTTTTCTGAATATTTCTGATTTTCCATGGGTAATAAAGAATAGTCGACAGATGAATAGATTCACTTAATGAAATAAATGTTACCACACGACATGCACTACCACAATTCAATATATTGAATATTAAATGAGAGAGATGTTAAAATATGACTGACGAAAGATCATATCTGCTACTGTTCGATTAGATTTGCTTGTGGACATAAAAAAGAAGGTCTTTTCGGGAAAACACGTTTTGCATAATAAATGTAACATAAATTAAATTATGTGAATAGCCTGTTCGGCACAAATCAGATGCACATTGACCGCTTTCAAGACGAAACATTAAAAAGTTTGCATTTTGCGTGAGTAAAAGATATTTTTTATCCCTCCAATTAGATCATTTTAACGTGCACCTTTCTACTTTTTTAAATAGCTCCTGTAATCACTTTTTACCTTGTACAAATAAAAGAAATTAATACGTTTATCCACGCCATTCTGTGATTGCTCAATCGAGTTACAAAAAAAACAAAAAAAAAAAAAAAACAGCTTTTTATTAGCCCAATAAAGAAAGAGGGGGGAACTGTTTCTTTTCAGATTACATTTGCAGTCATTAATTGCCTATCAATTAGTTTGCTGGTTGTTATATATTAGCATAAAGTTTCAATGCACGTCGAATATCGACGTGCATTGAAACGAAAGACTTCGACTAATGACGTCGAAGATAGACTTCGACGTCATTAGTCACCAAAAGCCCAACATTTTCGAAAAATTTTGGTAAGACACATTTGGGGATTTATCATAAGTTACTATATCTAGGCGAGAACTTTTTTGAAATGCGAAACAAGAAAAGGAAATCGCACTGTCTTGCGCGACTGATTATTACAGTTCGTCATTATCTGTTCCATCAACTAGTTTTCACTCTCACTCCAGGCATCGGTAATGGATACTTCACTAATGTCTAATGAGGGTTAAACTATTCATTACCTATTTTTTTCATTGTTCTTTGTTTCACTGTGTTTAGTGAATCAATTAATTCAGGCATCAAGGAAAGTTTCTGGGTAAAATACAGATTATTATTTTAAGTGGTAGTATTCTAAGAGACTCATTTGGGTGGTCATCTGCAGATTATTTCCATTTTCTGTTGGACAAAAACTTCCATTAATAGCTGTGAAATTAACGGATAGAAACCGTCAATTTCGGAACTAAACAGTAAAAAAGAAAGCAAGAACTGTTCTTACTCATTTGAATTCAAGAAGTGTCGAGTTTTCGACATAATTTTTTCATGTTTTTTTTTTTCTTCTTCTCTCTTGTCGCTTTTTCTCGATTTTCTCTCTTTAATAACAAAAAAAAATATCATTTATAACAGAATATTTTACTTTTCATCTAATAAAAGAGGCAGCTGGTACCGAAAGGATTACACAGACACAGGGGCGCACCAAGGATTTTCTCATGGAAGAGGTTCAGCCCATATAAGGTGTGATTTTTAAAAATATATTTCTAAATAAGGATTAAAAATAGGAGTTAAAAAAAGGAGTTAAAAATAAGGATTTTATAGGGTTTCATAATGTATTAAATACCAAAAATTACATGATTGAACGAAGTGAAGTTAAAAAATCTTTTAGGGTGGGATCCCTTGGATCCTTACCTTGTGTGCGCCACTGCGCAGACATACGAAAACTGAAAAAAATATAAATTAAAATTCTCAGAACGTTGTGGATTTACCTTTGTTTCGCTGTTTCCTAGGTTATGAAATGTGAGCCATTCCTACAGGTCTTACAACTGAGGTTATTGGTGTAACGTAAGGGCTAACGAGTTAGCTAAAATTTTAAAACATTTTGGTTTACATTTTCATGAGCGTTGTATTGTTAATGCATTTGAGTTTGAAATAAAGGACGGTCTTTCGAAAAATAAATCGATTTCTGGTGTTATCTTAACCCTCTCGTCACCCTGAACCTCATATGAGGCTCCTACTTTAAATAGCAATATCTAGAGAGAAAACACTTGAATTTAGTATTTTTTTCTTTTAGTGATATCAATATCATTAATTCATGTAGAAAGTATATGAGTCTATTTAACATTAATTCATGTTAACTAGATGCATAAATCGTGCCTAGATTGCAGTACTAGTCAATTTAGATCATTTTTTACAGTTTTCGCTTCATTGTTTCAGGAGAAAAATTAAGAAAATATTTACGCTGATTTTTTTACCGTTTTTTTTTAAAGATAAGTATAGTTTTTTTCTTATTCCTCAACCTTTACCTAATATGTGCATCCTTTTAAATTAATTTTAGCATAACAAAATGCTTCGAAAATGCAGAAATTATTATTAGAAAAATCTAATATTAATCGACATTAGAAAAAAAGTATTTTTGCATGATTTATAATAGTACTTCAGGTGCATTAAATGCTAGACAGATTTGTTTTCTCTGATTTTTCATAATTCGGTGACGAGAGGGTTAACATAGTTTTCGGATAAGGATAACATTTATTCAGAACGTGTAAGTTCTCATGTCTTGGTATCGATTCCAATAGACGAAATATTTATTCTTGTTAAAAAGAATCAATTTCATAAAAACCATTATATAGAGAACTTGGTGATATTTTAGCGTAACCATTTTCACACCGATTTAAACAACATCGATGGAAAAACTGGATGATGCTGCCATCGCTTGATTTAACTAACAGCAACGTGATATTCGTTCGAATCGCTACATTGCTAAAGAACATTTTTTAAATACAGCTGGCTGTACCATTTGGGATTCTATATAGTTGCTCTTCTATATCAATGCATTTTCATCACTTTTTGTGCATTCTACTTTTTCCAATATGAAACAACCATCAAAGTATCCCAAGAACAAATTACGTTTAGAGATGGGGTAAAAGAAATAAATGATAGATTGCCCTAAACCAGACTCATGCTTACAGCCACAAAAGAGTTACGTGCAGAAGCAGAAGTACAACTTACGTGTTGTGAATATCTTTTCCCTGTGGTTCTATCTCCTCAAAATACGCTTCTTCTACGTGCATATGCATATAAAACCTTGTTGGGTGAGAATTTTTTTGCAGAGGCAAAATATCAACCGGAAGCAAATGAGAAGAGATATTTAAATCTCAAAGTGCGTTAACATTAGAAAGCTTTTTAAGAATACAAATATATTTTTAAATAAAACAATTTGTCATTGATTCTAAAGGAATAATTACGTCATTTTTTAGAAATATAATTGGGTAGTATAAATTTAAAATTACTTAAGTTAAAATCCGTTTGATAATGTTTTCAGCCGCCAGGTAATATTTTTACACTTACCTTCCTAACACTTTTTCAGATACCTCACAGGAATAAAAAAATTCGAAAATGCATGCAAACAAATGTTTACAAAAAGCTGCACTGTTGCCAATAACAAATAATAAATTTACCCCAAACTACTGAATTACCCTCAGAGTATCAACTATTTTTCAAACCCCAAAACTCCTTTTGTCTTGTATTATTTGTTCAGTACAAGTTCTTCCTGTCGACGTTTCATTTAATTCTAGTTACTGATGCCACTAGAAATACTTAAAACCATCACTTTTTATTTCTTTCAAACGCTTTTATTTTCTCTGATGAGAACATCAGGAACGTTATTACTTTTAAAGCTTATTTTCGTGCTATCACTTCCCAAAACAGCTTTCCTTTTTTTATCGGGTGTGTTTGCTACAAGAGTTCAATTTGGTGGCTTTGTGAGATGCAACGCAGAAGAAAAAAAATACCTGTTCAATCTTTTTAATCGAAAAACGCGGTGGCAATTGCCGATTTGTGCAACTGCGGCTCACGTTACAAAAAGTAAATTCGCTCAGGTCCACCGTATCGCAATGGCTCACAAAACATAGTTACTAACCGCCGTAGTAAATGACAATTCAATTTGCTTCACTACTCAACCGTGAACTGCAACCGGAAAGGAATAGGTTCCAGCTCCGTTACAGCTCTTTTCTCTTTTTATTTATTTATTTTTTTTTATTACCTGACTTTTTGCATCTCTTAAAATTGGAACTGACAAAAGTGGCAATCTAGACTAATGCAGGCAGTGATACACACCAGGGGTGGCCTGTCAAGACCCTCCGGCCGTCAGACGGTCCATGAAGGAATTTTTCTGGAGAGCCCGGATGCATGTATCCTATTCGACATCTCACACTCTCGGACGCATCATATTTTTTTATGTACATAGTGAGATATTATGAGGGCTTCGACCTTTCCTGCTCATTTTTATGCAGATGTGTGAGGGATAATGACTCGTAAAAACTGTTTGTCTCAAGATAAGCTTTTCTTTTTTGGAACTAATGAGCTAGCTACCTCTTACGTCTTCCGGATCATATTGAAGTATTTTTTATTCTATTCGTAAAATCCTTGTACTTGTATTAACTATACAATGTATTCGAATTGTAAAAGTGACAATCACAAAAATTACTAAGAAGTTAAATTTAGAGATATATTTGCAGAGATGAGGGCCCAGGCCAAAAGCTTTATTGAGGGGGCCCCTC
This sequence comes from Cheiracanthium punctorium, assembly GCA_038373885.1. NCBI lineage: Eukaryota > Metazoa > Arthropoda > Arachnida > Araneae > Cheiracanthiidae > Cheiracanthium > Cheiracanthium punctorium. Next base: position 262,248 of record JAWZYV010017329.1, read on the forward strand.
TTACGAAAATTTACTTATACCCTACAAAGCAGCTTTCATATCACGCCGCACAAAGAAGGGTCAGGGGCTGACCTAAGGCACGTGAGTCCCCCCCCCTGCAAACGTAGAAAAGACGCCCCCTTTTTGTGCTCTAGATCAAGTTTTTGAGTTCGATATGGCGCCCCTTTGAAAACGGTGCCCTGATGCGATGCTTAACTTGCTTACCGTGTCGGACCGCCCCCTGAGAAGGAAGCTGTAACATCATAAAAAATCTGGAGTGACTCCCCTAGACTTTCCGAACAATTACGATTAAGATCATTATCAAGCATTTAAGTAAATTTTAATCCATTAATAATTCAAACATATATAGCAAATTAAAGCTCAACTGAATGCACCATTTAAACGCTAGCTCACTTTCAAGAATTTCTCCCCATAAGCCATAATGTAAAAGAAATCTTTGTCGTAGCCCTGTAGAAGAACTACAAGTCCTATACACATCAAAATCAATACCGGTCTTAGGATGGTGGTTAATAACATATATACCGAATTTGAGCCGAATCTAATGTACCGTTTAAACGCTAGCGCACTTTCATGAATTTCCCCCCATAGGCCATAATGTAAAAGAAATCTTTGTCGTAGCCCTATAGAAAAACTATAAGTCCTATACTCATCAAAATCAATACCGATCTTACGATGGTGGTTTATAACATAAACACCCAATTTGAGCTCAATCGAATGCTCCGTTTAGGAGCTATCGTGTTCACTCACACACATACATACATACATACATCTCGTAAAAACAGCATAAATAATTTCAGAAAACTTCAAAACGTGCAAATACACCAAAGACGAATTTTTTCATGATTACAATACTTTCCTTACATGGTGCATGGTCGGAAAGTGAAAATGATTATTGAATCAAGATGCAAAATGAAATGCAATCAGTAATAATAATATGACGTAAGATAGTAATATTTTAATTATATTATTTAATTTCAATCGTTATTTTCAGCCCGAATTGAGTTACATATTTTACAATATTTTGTATTATTTTCCTAGTGTTTATATTAGAGCATTTATTACTTTCCGAGCATGTACCATGTAAGGAAAGCTATTGTAATCATGAAAAAATTCGACTTCGAGATTTTGGTGTATTTACATGTTTTGAGGTCTTCTGAATTCATTTATGCTATTTTTACGAGATGTATGTGTGTATGTGTGTGTGTGTGTGTGTGTGTATGTGAGTGAACACGGTAACTCTTAAACGGCGCAATGGATTGAGCTCAAACTGGGTATATATGTTAACCACCGTCGCAAGACCGGTATTGATTTTGGTGTGTATAGGACTTGAAGTTTTTCTACAGGGCTACGACAAAGATTTCTTTTACATTATGGACTATGTGGGGGGGGGGAATTCTTGAAAGTACGCTAGCGTTTAAACGGTATATTCAATTTAGCACAAATTGGGAGTGCAAAAATTCAAAATTTCGGGGTGTACCCAGCCCACCACCCCACCCCTGGCTACGTCCCTGACTTAAGAAAATTGTTTTCTAGCTTTTTGTATAAATTTTAACTATCTTATTGTACCTCCATTCTACATTAAGTATTTTTGTTTTAGCTTTGACAACTGTAATCTATTGTTTTCTCCTCAACCATAGAGACTTCGTATCGCGTGATCATCTTAACTCGAGAACCGTGGTAACCATGGATATGAAATTCCGTAATTGAGCGAGCTGGCTGTCGGTAATTTCATCTACATTTTACTTTATGGTATTGAAAAATTGAATATGACCTACCAGAGAATAGGTGAACTTAACAAACGATATTTTAAGGTTCAATTTTAACTTCTTAGCTGATAATTTCAAAACTGCTATTCTAATAGGGTATAAAATCCGAAGCTTTGAAATATATTTATTGAAAAAAAAACTCATATATGAACATTTTCTATAATGGTATTTTAAAATGTGGTTTAATATTTCATAATTCTCATGAAAATAATAACAAAAAATTACATTTAAGCTGATACTGCTTGCGAGCAGAAAATGTTCTTGCTTCCCTGGAAGAATTCTTGCAGCCCTGGTACTGTAGGTGAATGGCTTGGAATATGTATCTATACCGTCTGCCGGTTGATTCTTAGTGCATGAGCGAGACACAAAGGAGTTCGCAAGCTCCGATTTGCATTCGTTTTATTTTGTACGCAGACACTCTGACAGAATAGGTAACGCACAAAGCTACAAGAAGTTGATGAAAACACTTATTACTAACCTTGTGATGTCTGAGGTAAAAATAATTTCCTGAGATTACAACACAATTTTTTTAATACTTGTTATTCAGATAATGAAATTGTAATGAAGATCTGTTAAAGACTCAGGTCGACTAAATATCGACTATCGTTCTTTGTCGATTTCCTTTTTTTACATGCTACGTTTATTAACGCATCGGTCGTTCCATAACCACTTAAGTTATAAATTTTACAAACACAATTTTTAACAAATTTTTTTTTATAAAAGATTTTGTTAAAATAAAAGTGTTACATGCGTTAAAGCTTAATCACCGAAATAAACCCAAACAAGTCCCCAAAAATCCAATTGATCGAATCGTATCGAATCGTATCGTATCGTATCCTATCGATCCATCAAATCGTACAGATTTTATTGATTCCTGAAAAATCGTGACTTGAGTGTTTTTTTTTTTAATCATCGATTTTAATCATGTATAACAGTAAATTTTCATTGTTTGCAAAGAAATAATGGTTAGTTTACGACGCTTCCTTGAAGCGTAAATACCACTCTAAAATCTGTTGTATTGGAGATATCCAATTAAATACGATGAGTGTGAGTGCTTTTGATGTGGGTCAAAGAACCTGATTTGATTAATACTGAACCTGAATTAGACAGCCCCAAAGATTCCATACCAAAATTGGATGAAAAGTCGTGCTTAACAGAAAAAATGTTTTGCCGTGGCACACACACATTATGTGAATTTTAATTAAACATCTACTGATTATTGTGACCTGAAAAAGAACAGGCCAAAAATATTATTTATTGAGTTTTTCGTGAATTGAGTGGAAGGTACAAAGGAAATTGTATAATCATTTGTGAATTCATCTTCCCAGAGGTATGAAAGAAATTTTATCCAACAAATCGCAAAAAAAAAAAAAATCGCATAAACAAAACAAAACAAAAAAACAAAAAAAACTGAATAAACTATAACGACTTTAAGTAGCCTAAAAGACTCGTAACATTAAATTCTATCTCTATCGTAACTCTAAATCTTATTAAGAGTTACGAGTCTTTTAGGTTACTTAAAGTCGTTATAGTTTATTCAGTTTTGTTATTGTTGTTGTTGTTTGTTTTGTTTATACGATTTGTTGGATAAAATACTTTATTTCATACCTCTGGGAAGATGAATTCACGAATGATTATACAATTTCCATTGTACCTTCCACTCAATTCACGAAAAACCCAATAAAAAATATTTTTGGCCAGTTCTATTTCATGTCACAATAGTCAGAAATTTCATCAGTAAGGTTTTTATTTACATCTGGTAAAATTAGAAAGATAAGGTAAATTGTAAACTGAGATTCAACCATCATAGAGCATCAAACTTGAGTGAATTATGTGAAAATTAAAATGACGTTTTGTCAGGTTTGATAGAAAAATGTCCTGAATATTTAAAAATACACCGTTTATTTATCTATTTATTTTTCTTAATTAGTGTAAGAAAAATTTCCTGTTCCTGTTTCATAAATCAAATGTTGATTTTAATAAAGGTGCGTCATTCGATATCCAATAAAACTTCCGAAATTTATTTAGAGTTGTGTGATTTAAAAAATAAATGCTATTTGATATTCAAATGATTATAAGAAGGAATTTAGATCGCACTGAATAATTTTTTAAAAAGATGTACATGATCTTAAAAAAAAGTAAATCGAGGATCGTGTGTACATTCTCTCACAATACTTTTTTTAGTTCTTTTTTAATCAGTGATATACCAGCCTTATTTTTATATTTCGACACCCAGTTTATTAAAATGCCAAGCATATCGAAGTTCTTATCGTAAACGGAAATCAAACAGTATCCACCCTGCATTGTACCGAACCGGTAGGAAGAAACACTATAGTTAAGCTTCAAAATGGTTCTAGTTATTCACTCGAAGTGTCAGACCCAATTACGGAAATCAGGTAGATTGAGATGACTTCCTAAAATTAAAACTATCAGTGAAAATATTCTAAGCAAATCGGAATGAGGGAATTTCCCGAATTCAGTCATTGTTGCCACTAGGTGAAGAACAAACACATTCACAAGGATTGCAAATTGGAATATGAAATAAATTTTTATTGAATTTCTGGACTCTTATCGGTTACCGGATTCAGATTTGCTAGAAATATCCACCCGGGTGTTGTAAGCCTTCTTTTACATGAAATTGGTGAGAAGTCTGCCAGGTTGATCAAAGTGTCACAGACTTTTATCGATCCCCATGGTCTGTTAAAAAATTGTGATTTCAGAATCAATCATCCAGGTTTTTTGTGGTCAGACGATATTGTTGTTCAAAAGGAAGTTAGCTTCAATGGAGCAACTGAATTACTTAGGCGATTGAAGTTGAATTCATGATAAATTACCGATATTTAAGGTAAGACAAAAAGATAGTTTGGTAGTAGAATTGGAATTATCTAAATAATCTAGTGTGGTAATAATTTGGAAATCAACTGTGTCAAATTTTTATTCCCATGATGTTAATATGTCTTTAAACAATTTTCATGAAATTCTGATACATAGTATTTGATACAGACTTCTAGTAAATGTGAACTTTAATCATTTAAACCCTGTAGATAAACTTCAGATCAAGTTAAAATCTGGTACAGAGCAGATGAATGCACCAACCTCTGATAATGAATCATATAGTCAGAGTTTTAATGCAAGGAAAGAAACATTTAATGCAAGAACTTCTTTTCTATTTGTAAATTTCTGTTCAAAATTTAGAGAAGAATAAAATTTTTATTAGTCTGCCTTACAGACTTGATAACTAAATGAATGCATTAGCAGATCAGACCATGTGGCAGAATTTACGTTATTAAACTTAAACACATGATAGTTATTTTGTTTTGGGGTTAACGCACCAATCTATAGACAGAACTATTTTCGAACCTCTTTAAGTTTTCGAATAACAATATAAAAATATGTTTTTGTAAAATGATTTCGAATGCTTTATAAACTTGAATTTGATTTAGTCACGAGATAAAAATAATTTATTATTACAATAACAATTTAAAAAGATAAAAAGATACATTTATGTGCATGAAGTGCCTTTACGCGCTTTTCCTTAATTCCGACCATAAAATAACGCATTACACGATTTTCCATAGGAGTGTATGATTGCCCAGAATCTACCCAGAGCCTTGTCATTAAAAGATTCTTAATAACTTCTTTTCATGCAATGTAAAGACCAACTAAGAATCTCCAATACAATGATTTAGAAGTTCGATTCGGCCTTGCTAGAAGGCTATTCACACAAATTGATTTGAAATACATTTACTTCAGAGGGCACTAGAGTGCAATTTGTCTCAAAACACTGTATGTAGTCTAATAATCCGGTTCCCAACTTCAACAATTGTAATTGTGTCTTTGCGCTGGCATTTCAGAGGATAAAGAAGTCCACTAAACGTGCTATTTTTTTCACTTACTAGTTCTGATTAATACCATTTGCATGAGATAAATATTTCCCACAACGCATTTCTTTCCATTAATGCTTTCGATTACTAGATCACGTGTTTACCTTGCACATATTTTTTTTTTCCTTTGGCAGATGTTACAGAATGCAAACTTTAGCCTGCTAACCTGAACGCAGATTAATGCCTTTGATAGTAGTGTTTATCGTGTGAAATTGTGTCCTTTTTTAACATCTACCACGAACACTAGACACGCAATTCAGTGTTTCTTTTATCGAGCAAATCTATATTCATTGAACATAAATTAATGAATCGCCGCAGGAAACCTGTAAAAATGACTTTTTAAAATGCTCATTGAAATTGAACACCATGTAATTAACCATAACGCATTCGCAAGAACATGCATTTAATGCAATTCAACCTCTTTTAAAAATCTCAAACTTTTTATGAACTTTCATATTTAATCTATCCCATTTTTAATCACGAAATCTATAGCATTCCAACTTATAAAAGAGGTAATGAAGTAACAAATTTAGTTTCTGTGTTTCTGCTTAATGTTGTACAGTACTTAATGTCGTGGTTTGCAATTGCATATTTTCCCTCGATATTACTCAAAGCCCCACATAACTTTTTGAATTGTACTGCATGGTCTATTCAAAATACATTCAAAGATTCTAAATGTCATTATATGCTGCTAAATGAAATCATTAATCATAAATTTTCCCTAGATTCACAAAATACTCTATATCTATTTACCAATCATACACACTTAAAATATACAGAGAGAGCTTCCTAAAAAGTACGCTGTTGTTAAACAACTAGCCACCTTCGGCGACCAGTTTTGGGCGTCGATGGCCGTTCGCGGCCAAAATGTGCAACCTAGAGCACACGCGCCGCTTCGCGACTGGCTTGTGCAACCTACGGCACACGGGCTTCTTCGCGACCGAAATTCGCAACATACTAAAATAATTCTTTTAACTATCTTTTTCGTTTAAAATCGATACTTTGATAAATACAATTGCTAGTAGCAAAATCTCTTTGAGGGGGAGGCTGGGGAGATTACCGTTGAAGAGAAAAATAACCTATCGAGATATTTATCACTCTATTCATGCTGCAATGTACTGTTTCTTTAAAAATATTTCTCTTTGTAACAATAAAACTTTCGCTCGAACATGCATTTGTACTTAAATAAATAAAATTAGTGAAAAATTAGTAAAATATAAATTACGATGAATGGTTTTAAATAGGTTTTTTACTACAGTAAATTAATAGATTTGGTTAGTTAGAATATGGCCTCGAAATCATTTCTCGCAAATGTAAAATTATTTAATCCTTTTGAATACTAAATTTTTGCAGTTTTATTGAATGATTCATATAGTTTGCAAATAAATTAGAAGTAATTTACTGAATAAGTAATTAATTACACGTGAATTTTGTATTAAATTATTCTTTAGGTAAAGCAGAAGTCTGCTTATGGTCATTGTATTATTAATTTTAAGGAAAAGGCAGTAAATATGATACATTTTTAATGATTTAGTTAACAATATAATTCATAGATGTTGCCACCAAACAATCTGTTGCGCCTTTTCTCTCTGTCATCTAATCGATCTACGCGAGAGATTATGTTCCGCGATTTTTTTCAAAGAATCTAAGGAATGAATCGTTTCTCTGTTTACTTTTTCAAGGCGTGATATCTCGCTAGATATTTAGAGTTGGGAGTAGCTGTTGGAAATAGTAAAAAAAGGTTAATTTTTTAGAGATCTTTCGAACTGTATTCGAACTGTAGTATCATATAGAGATACTGTATGCGAATCGGGACTAATGGTTTGCATTCACTATAACCGATGGTTCACTATATCCGGGTTCCGGGTTCACTATAACCAGAGTTGACACTTATATAAAAAAATAGTGGCACTGGCGCCTAGAAGGTGCGTGAAGTTGTTTGGATATTTCAGAACGGTGGCTTATATTGATTAGTTATGAGATCCGACATCATTTGATAAACATGGATATATAAAGACATTAGAAAGTGTATTGAGAGTTTGCAACTAGATTTGTCCTTAATGTGCACAAACTACTCTATCAATGAAATAATTGGATTTTTTAAAATCTTCAGAACTGGAAATTTCGGGCTCGGGCTCCGACTTAAATAATATTCCTCGGCTCGGGCTTCAAGAAATGAGCCTGTACGAACTCATCTCTAGTACACATTAACCAGCAAATTTCGCGTGACGTAATTCAGGGACAGTCGCGGTACAATGTCGCACATTTTTTGTTAGCTAGATGTGTATGAGGCGACATGTATTGCGACAACCCAGAATACGTAAACAGTCTGGGAACAGCCCTGCGTCTTGTCTTAAGACATGTGCTTTAGGACTTTGTCGCTCTTTAAAAAAAATTTACCAAAAGATGGTACTAGAAAGTTGACTCCATAAGATGGGGAAAACTTATTCCAACATTTGGTGCTCGGGTTTTACCATACATTGGTGAAGCACCAAATGCTGGAACACAGTTCCACCGTTTTATGGAGCCAACTTTCTAGTACCATGCTTTGGTGAAGCTGCCCAGGTGGTGTAGTGGCTTAACCCTTTAACGCGCAGTGTTCCCGCTATGGGAACACCAAACTCCGCTTTAGGAGGTTCCCGCTTTAGGAATACCAAACTCTGACGTTTTGACTGTTGCCAGTCACGAAGAATAGATTTAATTTCTATAAAAATAGTTGCGGGTGACATAGCTCCACGAGAATCCTTTACTTTTTAGCACGTCATTCCCCGTAAAAAATATGTCACGATTATTTTTAACAGCACTGACATCTGCTGAAAAATGGAAGAATGCGAGAACAGCTGGATAGATTGCCCAATTCTGAAAAAAGGGCAGCCGTTGCCATCGCTTGACTTAACTACCACCAAGATGGCGGACGATCGAAACGTTCATCACGTGCCACAGATCTAGAGACCCTTTTTAGACGACAGCTGGCTGTGCCGCACAGCCAGCAGTGGGAAAGGGTTGCGCCTCAAAGGGTTAAGAACAATTTTATCACGCCTTGGGCCCGGGTTCGAATCCCAGCTTGAACATGGATGTTAACTTGTCCGTCCCTTTATAGGGTTAACGCTAACTGCTCACTGGGTACTCCCATAATAAAATGGTTTGCGATTTCGGACCTTAGTAGTAGCAAAATGCTTAATGAGCAAATGCTAGCCCATTGGAAGCAAAAAATGTTTTGGTGAAATGTTGCACCAAATTTTTAACAGTGTATATCGTTAAAGAAAAGCTGTAATTGATTTTGGACAATTGATTTTTCTTGTATAATTTGTATAACTTTCTTTCCCTCTTTATTCTTTTTAAATCTCAATAACAACACAGCGTTGAATGCTTAGTTTAGTTTTTAATAACAGCCGACCAACCTGCATGGTGGACCCGGCGCGTAGCCAGGAAAATTTTTCGGGGGGCGGGATATGCGCCTGGAAAATTTTTCGATGGGGGGATATGAACTTCGGTGGGGGATATGTTTATAAATAGACGGAATTTCATCACTAATCCAAAAATTTCGGGGGCGGGGATATATCCCGATATCACCTCTCCTGGCTACGCCCCTGGTGCACGTATGAAGTAATATAAAATATTTGAGAATTATATTTTTAAAAGTATCAGAGATATGAAGATAAATATAGGTTAACTTATGCCATTTCTCAAAAGCTGTCGAAGGGGAAAAATTCACGTCACATGATCGCATTTCAGGATCGTGTAGAAGTTACAAAAAAAAAAAAAAAAAATTGTACTCTAGCATTAAACTTTCACATTCAAATTCAGATAGACCCTGATCACAAAAATGCTTGATTTATTAACATTTAATTAACAAAAATTCAAAATTTCAGGAGGTGCCAGGCCCTTTCCCCGGCTACATCCCTTTACGTATGTACATATGCAGAGCTAAATACACCAATCTGCGAAAGATTATGCATATGTTACCTTCAAAGTTTGAAATCTGGCATTCTATAGAATGCCTAGGCATTGTTTATAATGACTGAAATTAGCCGACAATGTATGAAACGATTCGTATTTCATACATTTGATAGGCATTCTAAAGTATGCTGAATGAGAAACTGGCAAAGTATGAAATATATCTCCGATTGTACGTGAAATGCATGAAAAATGTAATGACATGTCATTCAAAAAGTCATTCAAGCCTACCATGCTGCTGCAAGTAATTTAACTTTTTATTTTTTATATGAAAAGCTTGTTTCTCTTAATAAGAAAGTCATAAATTTTGTTTTGTACAACTTTACTTTTCTTTATGTATTTTTTAATAATTTTTTTTAATGACTCTTTCATTATTTTTCAGAATAACGTGTATTTTTGAGGAATGCATGTCATTCATATAATAGCCTTACCAGGTTCTTTTTTCATACTTTGCTTAAACAGCATTTGTCATTCTATGGAATTCCTAGGTATTATATACAGTGCCTATTGAAAGTATGTAATAATTCTCATACTTCATACTTTGCTTAAAAAACGTGCAGCATTATATACAATGCCTGGGCATTCTTACAGAATGCCGGCGTTTCATACTTTGCCGGTATACGGGGAACCAGGGGCGTAGCCAGAAATTTTTCATGGGGGGGGTTACGACTACTACAACTCATATATATGTATACGCGTGTGCGATAATGTAGTGAAGAATATACATTTTGCATGCCAAAAAATTCCTCATGGGGGGGGTTATGACCCCCCTAACCCTCCCCGTGGCTACGCCCCTGCGGGGAACTATTTTAATGGCAGCCATAACGGGAAATGATTATCGATTATGCGCATGCATAAATTCCCAGTGACTCACCAGAGAATGAAAAGTTGCTATTTGCGGCCAATATGAAAGCTGTTCCTTATCTGTTTTAAGTGAACAAGGAATTCAAATTAATGTCAGCTGTTACATAATTTGAAGTCGCTTTTCTTTACGTTCCCTTTTTTTAATCATAATTCTATTAAATGTTTTTCATACTGAAATCACTCCAAATGTAATGTTGAATAAATGTTGTTTATTTTACGGGGTTTTAACTTTTTATTCTGAGCAAAGGGGGAAACTATTGAAGAGAAGCTCAATAATAGATTTTTGGAGACGGCTGTATGGAAAATAGGGTAAAAAAGAAGCGTATTTTTCGAACACAGCCATTAAAAAAAAAAAAAATCTGTAAAAAAAAATCTCGCATTCGTAGTTTTACAGGCATTGAGCCTGGCAGAATTTATGATCCTCAATAACTATAGTGACAGTGAAAGCACCGAAAAATATAATAATAATCAGCGCGCAAAGTAAAGTACTGCAAGGAAAAAAAAAAACCCTTTCATTTTCCTCTTATATTTTACCTTTGTTTTATTTGAGTATTTATTTTTATTTTATTTTCTTTTTTAAATTTATTTTACAGGCCGCAATCATTCTTGTAAGCTAGAAAATTGCAATTAAAACCATAAAATAATTGACATATAAAAAAGCATGACAGATTAACAGATTTATTTTCAGTAATACTAAGGTTTCTCCTTTGTCTTTTTTTTTTTTTGCATGAACGTTCTTTAAAGTTTTATTTAGTTATTATTAACATTAATAACATTAATAATAACAGTAACAATAATATTATCATTCGATGCCATTATTTATTTTCTTTTCATTAACTGCAATAAACTAATCTAAAAATAGGTTAGCGTTCATACATGGCTAACTAACTAGTTAAGTGGGAGTTTACTTGTACATTTTTAAATTTTTATCTCTCAAGTCATACTAGTTTATGCTTCCCAACACCGACCTAGCTAAAGTTTTCTCAAGTCCAGTTGGAGAGGTTCCGTTATTTGGGGGGGGGGGGGAGGTATTCTTACTATAAAATTTTATTTACAATAAAGTATCAACAATAATTTTTGCTACAAATATTTGGTAAAATTTTTTCAGTAGCACTGACAGTTTAGAAATCCTTTACAGTAAATTATGATTGTTAAGCACTAAATTACTGAATTTACAAAATTAATTTAATTTTTAGAACTTTTAATATAAAGTTTTCGAAATTTTTATAGAATTTAAATATTTTTTTACCATTTTCTATTTTGAATGATACATTCGAACGGTGAATATTTAGGAATATTTAACGCTTGTGCGTAGATTAAGGGGGTTCCAGACCTGCTAATCCACCCTCCCCCTTATATACACCGTGCTTCCCAATATGAAATGGGGCTATATTTAAACAGTAAATGTATACGAATAAGACCAGATGTTCATCTTAGCAACTGCACACGGAATGGACGTGTTAGAAACCATTCGAGTCACGAAATCACGGCTTTTCAAGAATCAATGAAACACTGGACAGGGGAAAATTGTACCACGTTAGAGATTTTTTTTTTTTTTTTTTTTTTCAAAAGGATTTAAAAATATAAATAAAGACTATTTTTTCTACTTTTATCTATTTTTTTCTAATGATACTCTATGCAGAGTATCATAGCATAAATAATCTACAGTATTTATATACAGTATACTGTAGACAGCGCACCCTATAGTGCAGATATGCGGCATAGTAATAAGGATATACCACGTGACTATTTGACTGAGGTGATAATAATCTTGTGCACATACCAGGTTGCCGGATGCGCCGTCTGTTGCATAGATGTCTATGGTGTATTCTTGTGTATATCTAACGTGTCACACTCTCTGTTGAAGGCACTTTTAAGTGGTTCGAAAAATCTGTAAAAGTACTATCATTTTACACAAATTTTGTTAATCACACAAAAATAATTAAATACTCGTGCACTGTAAATTTGTATCCTGAAATTAACTGGTGTATAGCTGAAATTTGCATGTTATTTTCACTTATTTAACGGAGAAGTTCCTGCCGACCAGCTTGTGTGGTGGGTAAAGCATCGTACTACGGTTTCGGGTTCAACCCCCGGCGGTCGAGGTTCGATCCCCGACTGGGCGTGGATGTCATTGTGTCCGTTCCTTCATAGGGGGCAAACACTTTCACGTAGTTGGTCCACCTACTAGGGGCCCCTATAATAAAGTGACCAACAACTCCGGCCCTAGCAGTGGCCAATGCCTCCAAGGCATTGTTTAGATCCTCTATTTGAAAAAAAAAAAAAAAAAAAAACTAATAAGTTCCTTCCTGAATGGAAAACGGAATTGTATTTGGAATTTTCAAGTTTACAGCTGGTGAGGCAACAAAAAATTTCCCTAGTAAAAATAATGTCAGGAAATAAAGAAAATTCCGGATTCTGAAATACGATTTTGCAGAATTGCAGCCATGTTGTGATTAAAAAAAAATTCATTGTCTTTGGCTGTGCTGTCTAATGAAGACCTGGATTTATAAACAAGTGCAAAGGTGTTAGGTCATCATGATCAACGTCGATTTAGAACTTAACAAAGAATATGCTACAAGCGAGAAGTATTGTACCACTAGAGCTCACCGTACAATATTTTCAAAAGTACTTTGCACTTCTTACAATAATATAAGCGTACTGAAAGTGCAGCCTCACGCTCAATTGGCATGTCTAAAAATACATGTTTTTGTACAATGAATAAATTGAATTGAAACAATAACTTTACACATTGTTTTAATTCGAAATTTGATATTGTTAAGGAGTCTCACAACTTGTGTTTCCATTGTTAGAAACCTGAGTGTGATATATTATTGTGAACTCCAAAATTTTGCAACAATCAAAAATACAAATCATTTCTAACCAAGCTTTTAAAAGTGTGAGTTGGAAAGGCGATTATTTGCGAATAAAATCTGCGATTTCTTCGATATTTGATGTGAAAAGTTGCTCGTTTGTAACTATACTGACTTCTTGTATTTTCTACGAATTATTATTTTTACGGATAAACAACTATTTTAGGCTTACTTTTAAACTTTCAACGAATTTCAAACATCAACTGCTGATTTTGTTAAACAAAGTAACTGCTCTCACCGTTTTTCACGACTAATTATTTTGACTGTATTTCTGAACTTCATCCGACCTAAGCAGAATGTCGTCTGTTGACGATTATTTTAGTGTGGCTAGCTCAGGACTGGATTCTTACGTAACAGCTCCGGAGCAGGCACCTGCACCTCCAAAGCCTCCTCGGTGGGTGCCCATCGCTCCATTGCCAGTACTTTACCCCGGGGATCTTCTGGAGCGTTTTCTGGCTGACTGTGTCAGTCACTCTTTGCCAAGTGTAGTTCCGCGGGCACCTGCCCCACCAAAGCCTCCTCGGTGGGTGTCCATCGCTCCACTTCCAGTACTTTACCCCGGGGATCTTCTGGAGCGTTTTCTGTCCGAGTGCGTCAGTCACTCATTGCCAGTACTTTACCCCGGGGATCTTCTGGAACGTTTTCTGGCTGACTGTGTCAGTCACTCGTTGCCAGTACTTTACCCCGGGGATCTTCTGGAGCGTTTTCTGGCTGACTGCGTCAGTCACTCTTTGCCATAATAGCAAATTCCATAAGAAGCCTTTATCTCCATCATAGAAACAGTTTCCATCGAAAATCTACATCACCAGAATGTCTACAAATTCCATAGGAAACCTTTATCACCAGCATACTAGCTACAATTTCCACTGAAAGCCTGCTTCATCCGCATGTCAATAAATTCCATAGGAAGTTTTTACATGCGGAAGTTTTTACATTACCGCACCAGCATATAGCTAGAGTTTATATTGAAAGCCTCACCAGCATGTCTGCAACCCACCGGAGTCTTCTACCACTGTCTAGTTGCAGATATTGAAAACTAATACAAATCACGGTATTAGCTACCATCTATGATCATGCCAATGACAATTCCTGCAGTTTTTTCCGGTCAGATTTGTTCAGTTAGCAATAGAACGCAGGAGCTGCTGAAGAAGAGCAGGACACATTATGACAGAATAGCACCTATGGGGGGGGAAAGAAAAACTATGCACTGCCTCACCAGAAAATCCGATTGATCCGAGCTGAAAGATATTTAATTTCACTCGAAACGTAAAGAACGACAGAAAAACATCTATAAAGAGTTTTCAAGTACAAAGGCATATTCTACCGATCTCTCAGATGCGAAGTCTCATTGAAATCAGAAAAAACTCTTGAACTGCACAAAGAGAAAAGATCTTAAAAACTCTAAACTACAGAACACTATTTCTTCCATATAAAAGTCACATACCGAGTCTCAATATGTATGCTTCCATTGCAAATACAAACAATATATAGAAGTAGAATGTAAATTCCAATAAATTCTTAACAATGAAAAATAAATTATTTACACTATACTTTGTAGTTTCATATATTGTAGTTTTTTCTCTATGTATAACTGTCCACTCATCTTTTTAAAGGTCTATGTCGAAAAAAAGGAACTCTGCTTTTTGTTTTGGTACACAAATTGAAATAAACTAATAGCACCAGGGTCTCCAAAAAATTCCAGATGGTTCTTCATAAGCTGCTTTACACACTGCAATAAGCGAAAAAGCTGTGGCTTTTGTGAAATTTTCAGAAATTCTTAAACATGGATCTGAGCTGCAAGATTTTTCGAAAAGTGACACGCTTTGCGAAAATTTCCGATTTTTAAGAATTTTTTCTAAAAGTTTTGAAATTGATACAGATTGATCGATTATTTCAGTATGTAGTAGAGCTTGTAAAGAGACAGTTTCAACATTTTGAAGTGCCTGGCATAATTAGTTTATTTGGTACTTATGCAGCAAAATCACATGATTTTTTTCGAATAACGCCGTTAAGGATTTACCGCTTTACATGTTTACATCATCGCAATAGTTGAGTACGGGTCAGTTACGAAACATGTACGCAAATCTCCAAATACTTCAAAAATTATAACTATTTCCCTGTTTTTAAACAGTTTTTTCCTGTTGAAGAAACTTAATAAAAAATATTGTACGTAAGAATCTAAAAAAAAACGTGTAAAAAGCTCCACTATAAAACCGTGCAATGGATGAAACTTGAAAAAAAAAATGCACTACACATACTACCACATTGCTTTAAAGAAAAAAACAGTTGAAAAGTTTTAACTTTGCAAAAAATTTTAATAAAATAATAAAAGGGAGTAACTGTAATTAGGAGGGGGGAGGGGACAGAATCTCACTATTACATACTGCCGATCATTTTGATCTATATTTTACGTTATGAGCATGTTTTAGTTAACTCTTTAACGAGCAGTGTTCCCGCTCTGGGAACATCCAACTCTGACGTTTCGACTGTTGCCAGTCACGAAGAATAGATTTGATTTCTATAAAAATAGTGGCGGGTGACATAGCTCCACCAGAATCCTTTAATTTTTATCACGTCCTTTCTCGCCAAAAAATGGTCACGATTATTTTTAACAGCACTGACATCTGCTGAAAAAGGGAAGAATGCGAGAACAGCTGGATAGATTGCTCACAGCCAGCTGTCGTCAAAAAAAGGGGTCTCTAGATCTGTGGCACGCGTTGAGCGTTGCAATCGTCCGCCATCTTGCTGGTAGTTAAGTCGAGCGATGGCAACGGCTGCTCTTTTTTTCAGCATTGGGAAAGGGTTGAGCCTCAAAGGGTTAAGCAGGGATATAGGTGTGATTTAGTGAGAACACTTTTAAACGTCTCAGTCGCTATGAATGTATCAAAACACATTAAGTCCTAGTAAACTGTAGCTGTGGGAGTTTTTGCTAAATTCAAATGTGATTATCAAATGATTTTCTCAGCATTAAACATTTTTGGAAGAGCGGTTGCGCCCAAGAAGCGAAATCTTATGAATGCACATAGTTCCCGCAAACATACCCGCAGAGAAATGTCGCTTGTTTTCAAAAGAGAATCCACTTCCGATTTCGGTAACTACTACAAAAATAAAAATAGACTGTGAGGTTATTTATTTTGCAAATGGACAAAGAAATTAGATCTGGACATACGTATTCTCCAAGCCGGGCTTCAAGTATCTGGCAGCAATGCGCCATTCGACTGATTGCTAAAATCGATTGCTATTATTCGAATAAAATCAATAATCGTTTAGTCGAGTACTGAATATTTGTGATTTTCACTAGTGATGAAACTATATCAATTTGGCCGGATACTGGATACCGAATATCCAGCCAAACTTTCAGCAGATCTCCGATAACCCGGCTTTTTTTTAAATTCAGTTTTATTTTCACTAGTTTTTTTTAGATTATTCAGCTATTATCTTATTATATATATTTTTATCATTAATTTCAATTCATTTAATTCAAAAATGGCATTGTTTCCATGAAATTAGTACAAATTCTATTGCAATTAAAGTTGATACAAATAACAGTGTCATTAAATCAGCTCTCCTTCAAGAGTTAGATAACTATCTTACAAAATCAGTTCTTGAAAGAAAAACATCTGCATTCAACTGTTGGAAAATAAAAGCCACAAATTTCCTTACTTTATCAAAATTAGGTGGCGGAGAAACTTTTCACCAACTCCCAATGCTAGAGCAAGTAGACTTTTCTTATAAGCAGGGTCCATTTATGAGAAAAAAAAGGTAACTGAATTCTAACAAAGATTGAAAAACAGCAATTTTGCACCGAAAAAAAGATAGAAATGCTTATTTTATTTTTTTTTTTCAGTTTTCTAAACATGAAAAAAAAAATATGCTCTAAAAAGTGTTTAAAACAAAATATTTTTACAAAACTTTATTTTTTCTCTCATTTTTTATTATTGCAGTTTTTAGAATTTATTCATTTATTATCTTTATTTATGTTATTTCTCAGCATATAATTTTAGGCCGGATGTACTGCCGGATATTTTGAATCAGGCGCGTAGCCAGAAAAATTTTTCGGGGGGGGGGGAGATATGAACTTATATGTGTATCAATAGACGGATTTTCATCACTAATCCAAAAATTTCGGGGGAGGGATATATCCCGATATCCCCCCCCACCTGGCTACGCCCCCTGTGGTGGACAAAGCATCATACTGCGTTTTGGGGTTCGATCCCTGACTGGGCGTGGCTGTGATTGTGTCTGTCCCTTCATAGGCGCAATGTTGGTCCACCTACTAGGTGCCTCCATAATAAAGTGACCCACAACTTCGTCCTTAGTAGTGGCTAATACTTCCAAAGCATCTGGGCCCGCCATTGCAAAAAAAAAGAAAGTTTTTAATAGCAATATTTTAACAATTACCTCTAAAATAAAATTAAAAAAATGCTAAATAATTTTTTTTAGCAATTCCTTGGCCAATTTTCAGCTGAGAACCTATAGTCATTTTGTGTGTGTGTGTGTGTGTGTGTGTGAGGGGGGGAATGTATGTATATATTTACAAAATACCATGGCAAAGACAAACTCTCATTATGCGATTAAATTCAGGTAACAATTCGAATGTGAAAGCGTGACTCCAGTTTTATTAATCGCTTCAAGAAAATTCTTTGTTTTTTTTTCGATGGAAAAATCGAAAGCTTATTACTATATTAAGAGCCCTGTACTAACATAAAACCTTGCTAGAATCATATAAATTATTTGTTATATGTAATGTAAGAGATGTTTTGAAGAAAACCTAAAAGACCATTAATTGACGTGAGCTCAAAATCATATTTTCATTCATACACATCGGGAAAATAGCTTAATTAAACGAACGAAGTTCTCTTTTTCTTTTTAAGCAGGCTTTCAAACAGATTTTTCCGCTTTTAGTGTTTTCCAAATATAGAATAGCAGTCATCATAAATTATTTTAAACGTTCAAATTTAATTTCAACCTACTAACTTGTAACAATTAGTTTAACTACTGAAAAAACAATCTATGCTCTTTTATGGAAGCATTTTACTTTCCAAACTCCGAAAAAATTTACTAACATAGAAACACACATATGTATCGTTTTTACTACCGAAATATACTATCTAGCAAAGATAAAAAATATACATACGATGATTTACATTTAATTTCAGAGACGAATTTATAATGATACCTTTTCTCAATTACGCATCTTATTTTTTAGCGATTATAAAGACGTAGAGCCGGCGATTCCTTTTAAGAGTGTTGGATTGCACACAAAAAAGTACTGTTTTCAAACCTGGTTTTATTGCGCACTCATCAAACGGTTTGATGTGTCTCATAATAAACTTTTTTTTTTTTTCATTCGATTCCGATTACACTTATATAACGTGCCACAAGAAATATATCTAATTCCTGAATCGTGATTTTCTGAAGGTCGATCATCTGAAAGGTGAACACACTACTGACACGTTAGTGGCCTTGGCGTAATTTCTTCAGCTTTTAATGAACCGATTTCCCAAGTCTTTTTATAAGGTGTAGAGTAATTGGGTGTGCGGCGCTAGTATAAAAACACGAAAACTGAGTTTGGAGACACCTGGCGTCAAGCTAAATACAATGTCAAACTGGGCATTATGACGTGAAGGAATTTATGTGTAAGAGAAGGAAAAAACATAGATGAGATGTGTAAAGAATAGTTTCAAAATTACTTATTGAGAAATAAAATAAGAGGCTTGTAAAATACTGCAATTTACAAACTAATGCATTTTACATCGCTAAAGAGTCATTATAGAGCATAGTGGCTAATTATTCACGGCATATTAGCCTCGCCTCAATTCTGATTACTCATTATTGGTAATTACAAATATCAGAAGAACTAGGTCTAAGCCTTATTAAATTAAGCCTTATTAAATTAAATTTATTAAAAATTTGCTTTTTTTATTTGCGAATCCCTAAATTTCAAATTTTCCTCGCTTTTATTTTAACAGTGAATGAGTTAAATGATATTTCTTGCAAAATCTGCTAAATTATTTTCTTCTGTACCGAAAAGCTGGCAGGCTCTTGCGGATGTGAATATTTAGAAGCTCAGAGTGTCCGAGGAAGTTCCAGGAACTTGCAGATTTGTCAAGACGAGACACAAGCTTTATTGCTTTCAGAAAATGATCGAACAATATTAACACCACAACTGACAGCTATTCACAAGCAGCAATTCAATGGATAACAGTTAGTCGAACTCGAACAGACTGACTTCTTCAAAAAACTGCTATTCGGATACAAAAAGAATATTCCATAAACTAAAAGTCAGTTGAATAGACGGGCAGAGTCGTTAACACGGAGCCTGCAGTGTTAAACAATTCACAGCTTTCACGATACGTTGCCCGAAAATGGCCAAAAGCCACAATGCTTCTATGGCATTAACGCAGATCTCTTTAGCTGTCGCAGCGACTGACAGCTGAAGAACAGCTAACTAATTTGGGCAACCGGCGCTACTTTTTTATTCACTGAAAACATTTTCTATGCTTTTCGTTTACTAGAAATTTCTATAGCTTTCTCCGATTATAGTCCGACTGCGCATTGAGGAAAAGCATAGCATAGAGGCATCATGCTCCAATTCGCGCCGAATGTTGGCAATCCTGTCGACTTTGATGTCATACTGCCAAATTTGATACCAAATACAAACTAAACTTGGTTTACAGTATTGGGGGAAAACCCATTAACCCTCATGACATTCAATGGTAATTTCAAAATCAATATCTCTTTTTCCTAATTTACCAATTTACATGCAACAAAATGCAAAGTTTGATTATTTTTACGTGTAGAAGATGAATTTCGGAAGAAATTAAACCCAAGAAGATCATTCTGAAAATCTGCAACAATATCTTATAAATAAAAGCAAAATTCTGTTTGTGGGTTGCTTGTCCGTATGGCATACAAGTCCGCAACGTTGGACCGATCGGCAGGAAATGTTGCGCAAGAACGTAAAAAATACAGGGAAATGTTTGCTCTACTTTGAAAATCAGTCAGTTCCCTAAGATTTAGTGACTTTTTGCTATTTTTCAGCTTTTTTGACTACTGATTTTTACACATCACTATATTTGTAAGGTAGATTTACGTTTTTACTTTACAACTTAAGTCGCCAAAGAAAATAAAAATCTTAAAACTTGATACAAAAGTAGGCAAATTTCTCTTGCATATTGCGTTAAATTATGTTCAGTTTTTTTTCCCCACAAACAAGATTTGCACATAGATTTCATCAAAGTTAATAAAAAGAGAAAGAGACTGTATGAAGCATAGTAAAATACCATTCTTTGGCAACAAATTATTCTTAAAATGTAACAGCTTGAAGTATAGGCTTACAATATGAATAGTCGTTTGCCACAATAAATGAATCATCTTGCCATTGCGTCTCTTCTCTCTCTTGCATATTGCGTTAAATTATGTTCAGTTTTTTTTCCCCACAAACAAGATTTGCACATAGATTTCATCAAAGTTAATAAAAAGAGAAAGAGACTGTATGAAGCATAGTAAAATACCATTCTTTGGCAGCAAATTATCCTTAAAATGTAACAGCTTGAAGTATAGGCTTACAATATGAATAGTCGTTTGCCACAATAAATGAATCATCTTGCCATTGCGTCTCTTCTCTCTCTTGCATATTGCGTTAAATTATGTTCAGTTTTTTTTCCCCCACAAACAAGATTTGCACATAGATTTCATCAAAGTTAATAAAAAGAGAAAGAGACTGTATGAAGCATAGTAAAATACCATTCTTTGGCAACAAATTATCCTTAAAATGTAACAGCTTGAAGTATATGCTTACAATATGAATAGTCGTTTGCCACAATAAATGAATCATCTTGCCATTGCGTCTTTTCTCTCTCTTGCATATTGCGTTAAATTATGTTCAGTTTTTTTTCCCCACAAACAAGATTTGCACATAGATTTCATCAAAGTTAATAAAAAGAGAAAGAGACTGTATGAAGCATAGTAAAATACCATTCTTTGGCAGTAAATTATCCTTAAAATGTAACAGCTTGAAGTATAGGCTTACAATATGAATAGTCGTTTGCCACAATAAATGAATCATCTTGCCATTGCGTCTCTTCTCTCTCTTGCATATTGCGTTAAATTATGTTCAGTTTTTTTTCCCCACAAACAAGATTTGCACATAGATTTCATCAAAGTTAATAAAAAGAGAAAGAGACTGTATGAAGCATAGTAAAATACCATTCTTTGGCAACAAATTATCCTTAAAATGTAACAGCTTGAAGTATAGGCTTACAATATGAATAGTCGTTTGCCACAATAAATGAATCATCTTGCCATTTTCATAGGAAAGTATTCTAAATTCTAAACACGATTGCGTAGTGATCTCCGGATATTTTATTTTTATTCAGTTAAACACTATATCTACCATGAAGGAAGTGGTATTTGTGGAAAAAAAAAACACCCTCTGGTTAAAGTAATAGAAACTGATTGCGTAAATTATGCCGTAAAGCAGAATATCTGCTTGCATCGTGCATTTGGGGAGCCCACATCGCTGGGTAATTCTGATTTGTCTACGAGTTACCTATTCCCTCCCACTCTCCGTGTTTAATTCTCTGTCAGTGAAACACCCTGTATACAATTTCTGAGGTACTGAGAACATGACACGGCAAGACATGTTCTGTTAATATATTTTCTGAACTCGGAATGAACAGCTTCGGTTAAAAGTTAATTTAGGGAAATTTTTTTTCGAATAACAGAAGAAAAATATTATAGCCAATTGGGAACTCATCTCTCGACTGGACTGCTGTGGGACCGTGTACACTAATGGGAGCTGGTACACGTAAAATCTGGTCGTGGTTACTATGTCCTCCATGTACAAATGATATCTCTAGGGGTGCCGATTTCAGGTGCTGGGTCTCATGTGGAAATAGTTCAAAATTAGGAGACCACTCATACGGGACAACGTTGGTCCGCCATTGATAGGCGCCCATAATGGCATGCCCACAACTGCGCCCCTCGTTCTGGTCAAGCCTCAAGTAAGCCGCTGACCCGGTCATTAGAAAGGAAATAGTTGCTAGTTGGTGGAATGGTATATTATTATTATTATTATTATTATTTTGTAAAGAACAATTTCTTAAACTACATTTCAAAATCAAAAGAAGTGTAAGTTTTATTTCTATAGAAATGTTATGCACATTTCAAAATTATGATAGAAACACTATCGCGCATGTCTTACATTATTCATGAGATAGTTAAATACCGTGTTTAACGATACCATTATTGTCATCCAGTCAGGCAAATTCTTGTCACGTTGCAATAAATACTAGTACTTAATAGTTTCAAAGCATACGCCAAACAAAACACAAAAATATGATACATCTTCCATTGAAAACTTATTTTTGGAAGTCTCAAAGACCTGAAAGTGCGCAATCAAAACAGTCGACATCAATAAACAGAATGACAGATTTATGTAAATGAAAAGAACTAATGTAAGTTAGGTGGTGATTGTTCAGTATTTTCTAATCTCTTCATTTTGTGAATACTAATGAGCCATCGTTCAAAAATAGGTCTCATCCTGTTTTTATCTGCAAATGACAAAGATCGCTCTTTAATATGAGGAAGATCATAATTTTTTCTCAGGTCAACATCATAGAGACATAAAAATACTCTGGACGTTAAAAATACTAAATAATGCATTCTGTAATTTCGTTGGCGAACTGTGTAATAAAATAGTTCATATAACATAGAAATTTAATAACAATAAACATGAATTAAGGCACAGATTAAGATTATTGACCTCTTTCTTAGAAAATAAAAATATCTTATTCGTAGTGCATAGTAATAAATTATAGAAAGTTTGACTATCCCACGGAAGCATTTGGTTTAATTAAGAGATTGACATTTCCTTTTCAAACGATTGGTGAAGATCGGTAAACGTAAATAAACGTGGCCAAAATTCATTGTCTGATTTATATATTCAAATATTTCAAACTCTAAAACTTTTCAACAAATCTTGATATTAGACACACACAAGATTGAACAAATATTTATGTTCACAAACTAACTGGAAGAATTTGGCAGCGTTTAATTTAACCGGTTTTCTTTTTTTGTGTGTGTGCTACAGTGAATAAGACAAATTTTGCTGCAATATTTACACGAAGCGGATAATTTTATTTTTTGCTTCATCTAATAATGAAACTCTAGACCATGTCTTGAGGAATGAAAAAATTACTATTTTTTCTGCTGTTTGAACCCTTAATTTATGTATGTTGAGGTTTGTATTAAGAAATGAAGGACTGAGTAACAGTATATTAGAATAAAGTATTATTAAACGAATATTATCAATATAAGTATTATTAATAGTAAATAATTAAAATAAAGTACCACTTGTTTATAACTCTATATCTCTGTATATATATATATATATATATATATATATATATAATAAGCAAAATACGTATATTATATAAAACTGCAAAAAATAGCTCACCTTTCAATTAAATATCATTAACAATACTGACTTTTAGAAGCATCATAATCAATGTAAGAGATTTAACCACCGGAACAAAACCATTAAGCGTTATAATTAGGATTTAATCTCTCTTTTTTGAATTATGGATGCATAAAATTGAAGTGTAATGTCATTTTTGAATCGTGAAAAGTGTTTTTTTATATATATATATATATATATATATATAACATTCAAGGGCAAGTTTTGTCCCAATCAGTATACATTAAATGGCTTCTTAGCAATTACGATTTATGAAATTCGTTTTTCATTTCATTTTGCAGGTTAAATTATTTTTATTATTTTGTATTATTAATTAAATTTTTTAATTACGGATATTGCGTATCAAACAGTCTACTATTCTTTTTTCTGTGTTACTTTAAAAAAAAAAACTTTTCTTCTTTAAACGGTGCACAGTATTTCAAAAAACACTTCTACAGTAAATTCTGTAAAATTACTCATAAAGTGATCGTTAAAATTCTGAGCTATATATATGTGTAGGCAAATAAAAACATCAAAAAACTTTCCATGACTGGCCATCTATTTTGCATGTTTGAATGATAACACTTGATGATGTTATTAACACGCTAATTTGACTCATTATTTCAAATAGAAAGCATTTAATGATCAAGGGTGCATTGTTACAATATGCAAATATGCACATCGGTTACATTCCATTCCATTCTTGTAATTACTCTACATTTAAGTTATCCTGTCTGATAATCTTTTGCGATGAAATTGTGATAAAAAAATAACCTTTGATCCAAGTTTTTTCTTTCTATAATGATGCCTAGATGTTTGACCTTACAATAAATTTAGTGATGGTGTAAGAAAAAAAAAACTCTTTTGAATAATCTCTCCCTCTGTGATGGTATATGCAAATGTGAAGATCCGTGATTCAAGCGGATCTAGCCTAGTGACTGACTGACTAATGGATACATATGTATTGTCTATACCGAAACACGTGCTCAGATTGAAAGATAAAATTCTCAGTCTGAAACAGAAAGATATCTTGATATCTTGTAGTAAAGAATTTAAAGGAAAGAAAAGAAAGCGTGGTTCGCATTTATGGTAAACTAATAATTCAAGATATAAACGAAGAAAGGGAAAGGTGCGTCAAGATGACTTAATGATACAACAATGTTGGGTCTCAAACGTTGTCTTCTGAGATAAGTTAATAATCAACAACAACAAAGAGCTGAAGTGTTTTTATTTGGATAGTTAATATATAAATCAGCCGACGGAGCTGTGTGGTGGGTAAAGCACCGTACTCCGGTTTCGGGTTCAACTCCCGGCGGCCAGGGTTCGATCCCCGACTGGGCGTGGTTGCCATTGTGTCCGTCCCTCCATAGGGGGCGCCGTTGGTCCACTTACTAGGTGCCCCCATAATAAAGAGGACAACAATTTCGGCCTGTTGTGGCCAAAGCCTTCACGGCAGAGGCCGTGAAGGCTTTGGCCACAACAAGGTCATTAGAAGAAAAAAAAGTTAATATAAATCTTTAAAAATTCCAAATAAAATGGGTGTTTTCAAAATCATATTCTATTTCCAATAGTATAATTTATAAACCCTTTTGTAGATAACGTTATTACTAACTGGTGCATAAGAATTAGGTTTGTAAATCTTTAAATTCTATGATTCCAACTAGTTTTGAAGCACCCTGTCATTTTTAGAAATTTATTCGACGAATCCTTAAAGGAAATTTCATTTTTTTAATTTCATCGAAGAAGAATTTATGCATCCTTTTATTACTGTGATACAAGTCAATACATTTTATGGAATTCAAATATTTGTATTTTATTCAGTCTGAATTAATTAATTTTTACTGTTTTAGTGTCTGTATTCAGTTATTTATGTAATTTCAAGATCTGCTGCTGAGCTAGGAGAGGCCTTTATGGCATTGGAGAAGGCGGCTGGGAAATTGAAGCTTAGAGTAAATGTAGAGAAAACAAAATATATGTAGTGTGGGAAAAAAGAAAACCCACCTAATTTTTTTGAGATTGGCCCATTTAAATTTGAATCCGTGAAAAATTTCACCTAGTTGGGTTCTGAGATCAACAATCAAAATGATATTAACCCTGAAATCAGAAAAAGGATTATTGCTGCAAATCGCTGTTTCTTTGGTTTAAGGCCTTTTTTAAAATCCCATCTAATAAAGAGAAGAACAAAAATTCTGTTGCACAGGGTGTTAATAAGATCAGTTTTAACCTATGCCTCAGAAACATGGACTTTAACGACGACGGAGGAAAAGGCACTGGCAATCTTCGAAAGAAAGGTTCTAAGAACTATTTTTGGTGCCGTTTTAGAAAATAATACTTGGAGGAAAAGATATAACTTTGAAATCTATAAAATCTATACAGATGACGATATTATTAAATACATAAAACTGAATAGAATGAGATGGGCAGGTCACCTTCTGAGAATGAGTGCTGAGAGAACTGCTCTTAAGGTCTTCAATGCCACTCCTTTTTGTAAAAGACCTAGTGGAAGACCTAAGAAAAGATGGAGGGACAGCCTGGATGAGGATTTTGCCCAACTGAAAATAAGAAACTGGAGGTCCATTGCAGGGAAGAGAGTGGAATGGGAAAGACTTCTGAGGAAGGCCAGGGCCCACAAGGGGCTATCGTGCCAATGTTGATGATCATTGATGATGATTCAGTTATTTATCCCTGTCCTGTAGACCTTAATTTAATATAAGGATTTAATTGTTTGAGGTAATTTTTCGAACTAATTTATGATAAATACAAGTTTATGATTGTTATAAATTAATTAATAAGTGTTCGTTGTGTTAATGCTAATATCGCAATATCAACACATTATGAAATTATTACAAGCATACTTATTATGCTGAAATATTGTAAACAATGAATACTGTAACATCTCGGCGAAATTTTTAGCCCAAATAGTTTTGCACCGAATCAGGTGATAGCTTCAACTTAATGACAATGTTGGAAATGTGCGCTATTTAATAACAGCATCTTGAAATCTCTAGAAGTCACTGGGAGTATAAAACAGGTTGTGCATGCCTCAATAAGTTGTATTCATGCTTTGAAGTTTGAACATGAAAGTACAGGAAAGTAACTTCAGGAGCAGCCTACCTGCATGGTTTAACCCTTTTAGGCGCAACCCTTTCCCAATGCTGAAAAAGGGGCAGCCGTTGCCTTCGTTCGACTTAACTCCATCGCCATCTTGCTGGTAGCAAGATGGCGAACGATCGAAACGTTCATCGCCTGTCAATTGCCCGGCACAGCCAGCCGGCAATTTATCCAATTGTTCTCGCATTCTTCCATTTTTCAGTAGATGTCAGTGCTGTTAAAAATAATCGTGACAATTTTTTTTATGGTTCAATATATTCTTCGTGACTGGCAACAGTCAAAACGTCAGAGTTTGGTGTTCCCAGAGCAGGAACACTGCGCGTTAAAGGGTTAAGACTTTTTCTTTCTCCTGAAGCAAACCATTCCTAAGTGAAACTTCAACAGCAGTTCAAGTTTCACCAAAGAATGTTTGAACAGAAAGGTTTTGAAGTTTGAACAGAAAGAAACACAGTAATAGTATGTTTTATCTCGTTTAAAGATTTATTATGACTGTATAAAAGGTATTATGAAATATTTTTATTTGCCGGTGAACTGAAAATTAAATGTACACGGTTATGTGAGTTGTAGGAAGAAAGTGTTGAATAAAATTATGTTTTGGCTCAATCTAACTCAATTCCACTCAATTTACGAACCCGTGTGTTTTCCATAAAATACTTTTGTTACACTGCTTTTGGCAGTGGAATTTGCAATACTCCCAAATAAAATTGCTAAATCAATCAATTATCCCATATTCATTAATATATTTTATAAGTTATCAATTTTGCTTTTAATGTAGTATGCACATCAATGAATTTTCTGTTTGAAAAGTTTTCGGAGGGAAAATTTAACTTGCAAGTTATAGTCTAACCGTACGTCTAAAAGATTAAATTAGCTGAATTAATGGTGATTTTACCCGTGAAATGTTCTTTTAAAAAGTCTGAGTGCTTTTATTTTACTTCTCTTTGTTCTCTTTTACTTGAAATGTACCATGAAACTAATCCGGCTGAGAATGCAGAATCGTGATCTAACAAATCCAATAGATAATGTAATTAACTAAAGCAATTAATCAAACTTCCGAACTACCGGATGAATGTCATAATGCGTGAAAAAAGGGAAGTGAATGCGTGAAAAGAACTGCTATTTTCTTTAACGAGATTAATTATTCAAGTGTAACTACCTTGTCTCCTTGGTTCTTATATCCTTAAATCTTATTTACGGTATATTTTTAATTAAAACTTTAAAAGCAGCAATAGTTTGCTGATTTGTACTCAACCTTATGGGAAAAGAAAAAGCCTTTTGTAAAAGTTATAGATTATATAAAACGAAAATGTGACTTCTCTGAAAATTCTCGTGAATGCTTATTGTTGTTGTCGTGTCCATGGATAGACCATGGAAAGAGGGGTGCCAGTGCCCAGAGGGGGTTAGACTTCTACTCGTTAATGCTTGTAAAATTACAAATTAATTCGTGTAAAAGTGTAAGTCTGGTTATTTTTCATTTGTAGCCATTTTTACCCACAGTTTTTAACAACAGCATCTTAAAGGCTGTCTCAAATATTTATAAAAATAAAATACTTTATACAGATTGTCTTAAATTTACAAATTTTTTAAGTAGTATATAATTGTGCGTTATTAAAGAAAACAGTGAAAGTTTATAAAATAAAAAGTGGTTTTTTTTAAACTCGGTGCTGTGTTTCTAGAGTTTAGTGCTCAATTCAATACCAGTACTTTGGCATAACTAAGAAAAACAATCACAGCGGGAACCCCCGCGACGCAAAATCTTGGTAAGTGATGTAATCTTATCCTTATGCATAGATGGCTGAGACTTAAAATTAAAACAGGGCACTGTCCTTTTTTTAGATATGGCAACTATGATAAAGTTCATGAATTATACAGTAACCATGTTAATAAAGTTATTAAACAATCATCAATAATCAGTGGCTGATTGCATCAACTGAACTTTAGAAAATGGATTAGAAAATGATCGCGTATTTGATCATTCAATTCTTGATCTCCCAAGAAGAAAACAAAAATTCATAAAGGCAGATGACGCTACATGCAACAATAATTAATTATGAAAGCTGTAATTTTTTTAGAAAAATTAATTATTTGTTAAAAATAACTTGCTAAAACACTCTTTTAAAAGTATTCTTTTATTCAAATTCATAATGAAATATTCCCGTCTCTATCGTGACAGCTACGTCCTTTTCACACTGAGTGTGAGAAGAAAAGTCAAAATTGTTCTCCAAGTTTCCTTTAATACATTTTCTTGAAATCTCTTCATGGAGCAAAGATAGAACAAACCGTACACAAATTAAAGTTGTTTCAAGTGTAACGTAATTTTTTTCATCACAACCTGCTACATTATTGAATTTCTTAAGTATTTTAAAACTCGTGATATGATGATGACTTCTATTTTGACACATAATGACATTGTTTTCCTAGAATATGAAAAAATTTGAATTAATCATGACGGATAATATTGTGTCAAAATTCATGTAGGTGAACAGCTGTTTATTACATTTAGATGCCGTAATTTTTCCATTATCGTCTTTTGGCAGATCTTGAACAAATTAGTTTCTACAACTACGGTAATTAGCTTAAATTAAAACTATTTGAAACTTTTCTTAACTGATTCGTGCACCGATACTGACATACATTAGTATACAAAATTTTAGCTCTATTGTAGATTGGGAAGTGGGCGAAAAAGTCGATTATAAAATTTCACACGGTCAAATATAAAAAAGTGCAATGCTAAACACACATTATCAGATAACTGTTTTGCAGCAAAACTTACACTCTCGAAATTCAACCAATCAGGGAGGCTTGAAAAGGAATTTTTATCCATTTCTAACCAATAATTTCTGAAATAACTGCATATCCAAAATCAAAATTTACCATTTTGAGAAAAATCAATTAAAATTGATAAAGGCCGTTGTTTATACTTAAGGATGATTCTCACAAAACGGCGCAAAATAAGATGGATTATTTTGCATCATTTCTGTAATTTTTAATGGATGGATTTTTTTCCTTTTAATTCTTTTGTTCCAAAATGTTATATTGGATAATAGGGGGGGGGATGTCTTTGTAATTTTTTTACTTTAGTGTTTTCTGTAGCCCTGGCATAAGAGAAATGACGCACATGGTACAGAAATGCCATGGACAATGACCGAAACGGCAAAACGTTTATCTGCGGATCTAAAAATGTAGAATAAAATCATGAGTACCCAATTAATTATGTTTTTTTAAATAAAAATTGGTTTTTCAGCTTCAAGAAAAAATTGAAAAAATAATTTAAAATGTTCTGAAGAACTAACAGGGGCTAGTTTTTTCCCGTTTTCTGAAAATCATCCATAGGAGCTGAAGCTATTTCTTTCATATCTTCATAAGTAATTTGAATTTATTTTTCACATTTTAAAAAAGTTTCTAGAAAATTAGTTTTTTTATGTCAAAAAATATAAAAAGTCATTTTTTTAACTACTTCAAAGATATGTGACCCCTTAAGCGACAAACGCCGGCTTCCCTTTGTCAGTCACATTTAAAAGTCACACCCCCACTTCCTTCTTTCTTCGTCTGTGAACTTCAATTTGAGCTATCATTTTGTATCCCTTAAAATATATTTGAATAACAGTATGTTTACATTGCTGAAATATGTGAAAAATAAAGCCATATAAAACACTGAAGGTACAGACTATAAAGAAAAATATGTTTCATGCTGAAATTGTTCCTTTTACAACAATACCGAATTAAAATGCGTAGAATGCGTGGATTATTTGGAAATTACTTGCGCTAAAATGTGTTTAAACGTAACTTTGAAAACTCTATTAGTATTCCAGTTTATTGACTCGAACACTTTTGCATGAAATATTCATGCAATGTTGTGTTTCCCAATGGAATGTCAAAACAAAATAAAATAAAGTAAAATAAAATAAAAGTCCTCCATAATTTTTTCTCTGTTAATTGAACAAATGCATTAAACATGTACGCTAAATATCTGAGAAAGATCAAACACATAATGATGTGCAGCAAAAAGGCCAGCGTAAAATAAATATATAAATAAAATAAATATGCAATTTACAGTTACAGTAACCTTGCAAGGACAATTGTTTGTCACCCCGAAGGTTTCAGATACAGCCTAATGCGATATACATTTCATATAAAATATTCTAACGATCAAATATTATAGATCTCTCATTAAATAATCTCTAGCTCCGAGGCTAACCTAAATCATCTCGCCCAGATAAATGCCATTCGAGTCAAGTGCTTGTGTTTGTAATACCTATAATCGGGATTGGAATCGCTTTGGATGTTGCGATAAGGCGACCGTTTCTCAAAATTCTCCACCACAAACCTGTTATTATATACTGACAAAAACAGATAAATATTGGTTTATAAAGCTGCTTATTTTATGTTAGCGAAAAAAATAAACATCAAAATTGTGTGTTTTGGGAAAAATTAAACTGGTCTTTCTTATCGAGCTGATCAGTTTTCAAACGAGAAATGAGATATGTATATCCATGTTTGTATATTCAAATCTTCAAATAAATGTACGACAACCATAAATGCACTGATTCTATTTTCTTTTTTTTTTTTTTTTTTTGAAAGATCATAAAAGATGGAGAAAGGGCAGCTTATATTACCAATCTACATTTAGAATTTCTTGCCCGAAATCACCGTAGGTTTTTCGTTAGTGTAGATTCTTATTAAAGTATTTAGAGTCTTCTGAGAGAACTAAATATCTTTTATCATTATTTGCATGAAAGTGAGTTAATTTTTAGAACAAGAATGTTCTATAATATCTCTAAATTACTTTTTTAGAAATTCATTTAAAATAAAAGCTCTAAATAGAAAATTAGTCATTTGTGTAAATTGCAAGCTCTTGAAACATCTAAAACTTTCTTTGGGGATTTTAATGCTGTCAGTGGCGTAGCCAAAAGGGGGATAGGAGGTTCATAGCCCCCTCCCCCATAAGGATTTTTTTTGCCTTACAAAAAAGTATATTCTTTACTCCCTTATCACACACACCTATACATGTATATGAGTTGAAGTAGTCGTAACCCTCCCCCATGAAAAATTTCTGGCTGCGCCACTGACTGTAAGTATAAATAAAAGTTTAAAGTACCTTTTGTTAAAAGTATAAATAAATGAAGTATGTTACAGTGCTCTTTCAGAAATCCGAATTTCGAAACTTTAGTTAAATTTTAGTTCCCCTTTAGAAAAATTTCTAAAGGGGATATGGAATAACTCGTAAATAAATAAAAGTAATTCTACATGATATAGATCTTATGGTAACCATTACGAAAAATTTGAGGGAGAGGAATAAATATATACCATCTCTTCCTCTTGCCCGGTAACATGAACTGGGGGGAAAATTGCCTGAATTTGAAGGGGAAAAGAATTTCAAACCCTCTAAATTTTTTACTCGATATGCAACATTTATCTCACAAAATTTAATCTATACTTAAAAAGAAAAAAAGCACTTTCTTTTCAGAAATTTAGACTACAGAAATTGGCAGATATCAACGTTTTTCTTAGATTTTGTAATGATTTCTTAATATTCGGGTATCAACAAGTTATACTAAGCAACTGCTTAGTACGCTTATTTAATGGATCAATTAAAGGTGAATCAATCCCAAACATCATGAGTAGTTCATTGTTCTTTTTTCCTGGCTTACGCTGCCCTGCGCATGTCCTTGACGCATAGGTGAATTGTGTGTTGAACGATTATAAATATCACTGGTTCTGATATTTCACAAAACATTTTGTTAAATCAAAAAGGCATTTTGTAAAATCAGTTTGGAAGGCCGTACCAAGGGGGGGACCAGGGGTCCTGCCCCCCCCCGAAATTTAAATTTTGTTAACAAAACAATAATAATGAAGCCATTTTGCGAAAAATTTAGCCTTTTTCACCTCTTGGTCCCCCTCCCCCGAAATGTTTTTCTGGGTACTTTCTGTCAGTTTGGTTGAATCAAGTAATCTCTTGTTAAAACTACAAAACGAACTTTTAAATTATTTAACTGAACGCAAGTTTTATAAAATTCAACAAAACACTTTTTAGCGCGTGTTACTTAAAATTAATTAAGCCAACGAAATGGAAAAAGTATAGAAACATGACAGTTTCTTCAAGCTTACTGTTTTAATAGTGCTAAGCTAAAATAAGTAAAAAAATAGAAAATGAAACTGAAAGGGCGAACTTCATTCCCTTGCGTATAAAGGGTACTTCAGCTAGTTATCAGCTAGTTTCAGCTAAAAATGAAAAGCATGTGTCCAACACAAGCCTAATTGATTAGAAAATTTGCATATATGCTTAAATGAATAAAAAAGAAACTACTTTAAATAGCTGAAATTTCGTCTCTTCTCCTCAACTAGTTTTCTGATGAATATTTTTTTTTCAATTTTCAAATTTACTTTGTATCGTGGATAAGTCTACTAATTTCACGATTAATTTTTACTAAAATCATTTCATTTTTGGGGAATTTCTCTCACCGAAATGCAAAATTAGGAAAAGTTAGATCAACCTTCCGAAATATGTCGATCAATCTATTTAAAACTTGTGAGAGCACATGTGATTTCTTTTATGTATCCAAAAAAATAAATAAATAAATAAATAAATTATGGGTGGATCTAATTTTTGTGCGAAGAGCAAGTATTTAACTGTATACTCGTAGAGGAATCAGTCAAGTTATCGTTATAAACTTTTATTTCATACTGTCAAACATAACATAACAAACGTGCGATGACTTTATTGTCTTTCAGTAATGATATATCTGAAACATCATAATAAAATTAGCATCATATTTAAACTACCTCATTCATATCTTCAAAATTTTATTGCTTCATTAAGCTTGTTCGTCAGCATCACGAGTAGTTATTCTATAGATCGATATTCGTATTGAGTAAAATATTTATTCTTATGACCTGAAGCAAACTTGCTTAAAGAACATCAATATAGAGATCCGAAAAATCCTGATTATAGGTTAATAATGCCGATCTGGTTTATAATGTCCTTAAATAGTACAGTAGCTGTCTCCCTTTTGGGTAAGAATAAAAACAGTCATTGTGAAAGCCTAATCTCTGTAAGTGGGAATTATCCATCAGAGATAAACCTTTGAAGTTATTTACTGATAACAAGAAGCTTATTTTATGCTTTCTGTGACCCTAGTTAAATACAACATTGAACGGAAAACAAATATGCAATGAATGCATCGTAAAGTAGAACATAGCTATCATTAGTCCAACGAATTTCTTTTACTTTCGATCCTTCGTGGCTGATTCCTAGCATTATGCAATGCACATTCGAATTCTAATTCAAAAATTCAACCAGCAGTCTGTTTTAATAAAGTTAATTCCAGATTACTGCGCAAGAGATAATGGTTCAAATTACTACCACACACAAACACACACAAAAAGAGAAGGGGGGTTCCTAAATACTTATTATAAAACGATTCGCCTCCCGGAAACTTCGTGCAAGTTTCGTACAGTAAACAGACCCATATTCTAGGAATCCGGGTTTGATTTTTGCCACGGCGCAAGGCGAGTGAGGATGATTGAAGATTTTGGACTTATTTTTAATTGCCGTCTAACACGGATGAGGAACAAGCAATGTGTGGCGCCAGTGCAGAATGCGCTCACCTGCAGAACAAGGCGAAAGTGTGACAACACGAACTGACACAAAATTGCTTCTATGTCGAATATCAGCTTTAGAACACTGCCTTCTTTAATTGTCTATAACAGGAATTAGGATTTAGCGAAGTCGCGGGCATAAGCGTAAAGTTTTCAAAATTATTGGGGGGGCCGGGCCCCACAACCACATATATTCACGTCAGTGGCGTAGCCAAGGGGGGGGTGTTAGGGGGGTCATAACTGCCCATGAGGAGTTTTTTGCCATACAAAATGTATATTCTTCACTCCCTTATCATACACCCGTATATGTGAGTTGCAGAAGTCGTAACCCCCCCCCCCCCTTCCATGAAAAATTTCAGGCTACGCCACGGATTCACGTACATATAACTTACTCATAGCTGCCAACTACTACAGAATATAATTAACCACTTACTACTACAGAATATAATTAACTTTTTCTACATGATTTTTCGGCTTAAAATATATACTGTTTACAAAAAGTGGTTAATTATATTCCGTAGTAGTTGGCAGCTAAAGTGTAAATTATTGGAGGCGCTCGAGCTCTATGGATCCATAGAATTCTACACCTGTGTAAGGTAAGTATCCATGTTAGTATCTTCCTACCATGTTATAAGTTAAAAAAAAAAGCAAAGTAAAAAATCCAAAGGAGGGGAAAGAAACATTTTCGATGAGATAGTGTATTTTAGACACATCTGAACTTTTCTTCATTTCATACTTTACATTGCATAATCTGATTTTAATTAACCAGAGCCTGGCGAGGGCAGCTTGTTGTAACATTGTGTGTTACGTGGCGTCACAATGAGTACTAAATCATGATTGAAATCAAAAGAAGAACATTTTTAAAAGTACAAGTAAAGTTTTTTTTTAAACGTTTGTAAATGGCGTGAAATACTTTCTTTTTATGTTAGTATAAATTAGTTTTCTGTATTGAGTGGTAAATTATTGGGTGGGCTCAGCCCCTATTCACAATTTATTGGGGGGGCTCGAGCCCCACGGGCCCATATAACTCTACGCCTATGGTCGCGGGCCGTATAAATGGGATTTATATGGGATTTTGAATGGTTTATAAGGGTTTTCTACGGGAATTTGAAATATTCCGCTGGCCGGATCAAAAGCCGTGGCAGGCCACATCCGGCCCGCTGGCCGAAGGCTGCCCCTATGTGGTTTATACAGTATTATTGTTGACGGATTAATGCTGTTCCATCCCTATAAAATTTTACTATGCTACATTACATGATACGAATATCCGGAAACTGGGTTTTAGATTTATGTAAAAAAATAGTAAATAAATAATATAATTAAAAAAGAAGAAAATAATAATCTAAAAGTCACATATGCATACCTTAATAAAATTAAAAATTCTTAGAACTAATTGAATAATGCTTGTCTGTAAATTGAACAGTACAGATTTATCAAATAATAGTAATAATAATAATAATAATAATAATAACAATGATTACGATGATGATGATAATAAATTTCATCCGACCGCTTGAGTAATGAACTTGGCCATTGATACTATCTAATAAAGTTTAATTCTCTCGTTATTTATGGTTTAAATTGGAATTCGAGGAAAATCCCGTTATCATTTAGCTACTTTTTGAGAGTAACAAAAATGCAGCTAGCCGTAACGTCGATATCTTTTCGAATTTCACAATAGTGAAAGAGGTATTTGTACATATTGCCCTATGACATTGGTTGCAAAATTATAAAAGAAAAATACCGATTTTTTTCCTTTAGGGCAAGGTGAAAGAGGTAAAAGTTCCTGTATGATCCGGAACTTTTACCTCTTTCCTCTTTCACCTTCTCCTGGAGGGCTCCAACGCTGGTGCTGGGGTCCATTGCTCCATATTTTTTCGTTTGTAAATCCAGTCAGCGCCATTGCAACCGCATTTGATGGGGAATTGTTCGCTATCAGATTTGCTCTTTCCCAATTGTCTTGCCACTTAAACAAGTTCTCCAGAGCAGTTATACTCTCTGACTCCAGGGCTGCACTGCAATCATTGATGTCAACCTCATGGTCCTTGATTGCCATAAAAAGGTGCAACGCCTTGCGGTCAGTGGGAAGAACATCGTTTTTCAGTGGATCCCCGATCACTGCGGAATCCATGGCAATGAAATCGCCGATTCACTGGCGGAAAAGGGTGCCTTAATTCTACAAAGCTCTCACTCCAGTGTTCCCTATGAAACAATGAAACGTTTAATGAAAAATAGATTATCAGAAAAGTTCCGAGAGGACGTTGAACTTAGAACATTGCAAAAGCCTTGGAAAGATAAACTTTTCCGTGTCTCTAAATGGCCTAGATATAAAATGGTGGCTGAGTTTAGGCTCGCCACTGGCCATGCCTGCCTTCTAAACCATTTGCACCAGCTTCGTATTGTTTAAGTCCAATCTGTAGTCTCTGTGACCTGGACCAGGACATGGATGTTGACCACCTCCCTTTTAGCAAGCTTTATCTAAGTCCTCACTTGCGGACTGCTGCTGGGAGGCCAGGGACCGTTTGGATACATAGACTATTTGATACAGCTGTGATTTTTTTTTTGTTGTTGTTGTTCTTGTGTTTTCTTTCTTTTTTACCATTCCTTTGCTGTATTTGTCTTCCTATCTTGCCATTGGAAATAAAAAAAAATGAAAAAAAAGTTACCGCAATAACCAACTCTCTTATTGTAGAATAAATTGTTACACTTAACGCTCAAACGAAAACTGAAGTTACTTCTAGAGATCTTAGGCTCGAAAAAAGAAAATACATAGAAACAAATAGAACTTAGAGACAGAAAGATGGCTAACTGAACGGGGATTTAAAAAATAGTCGGATTTTTAATTATATTGTAGTTTTTTGTTTGTTTCTTTCATTTAATTTCCTTCGCATATGCGATAACAAATCTTTCAAATAATCCAGAGCCATACAAGCTCATAAGCGATTTACTCTTAGTAAGGCCAGCGACGTCTGGTATTTTCGAACAAATCCTTGCCAGTTTGAGAGCTTTAGGTAATATCAATTCTTCGGTTCTGATCCGTGGGTGCATATCTATTTAGATTAATGAATGATGCCAATTTATTATTAATAAAAAGATGCCAATAAATTATTATTAATAAAAACATGCAAATAAATAAGTTTGTAAACTGCTATATTTTGTTATTTTTAAACATTACAGTTTGTTCAAAAGCGTTTTATCATGCATAAACGGAAATAATGATTATCTCATTGAAATGGGAACGATCATCTGATTTTTCTTAATGAAGCTGATATTTACCTGGAAACATTTTCTTCACGAACCATTTTTAGATACAATCTAGTTACATTTTAAAGTGCTTCAACACAGTTTATCTTTTCGTATTTCCGTGGGCCGGCCGTTTAGAAAAGCATTCGACCGTCAATCCTAATCCCCTAATAGACTGAAAGTGACGTTCTCACGATGATACACGATAAGAAGCGCGTCAGAATCGGAGGAAAACAAGAAAAGAAGCAATTTTGCGTGAAACATAAATGGTCATGTATATGGGCGGGCACGGATTTCCTCGCAAACACACCTTTTTCAGTAGTCAAATGTTAGTGTATAACTAAGGGACTGAACGTCGAGGTATTTTGACCTGCCTCTGGTCGTGCTCTTTTGGTTTCCCCGGCTTATTTTTGCTAAAGCAAAACAAACCCGTCTTTCGGCACGTGGCTGTTTAAATGTGTTTCAGTCTGTGAACAGTTTCCGCAAACAAAGTTTATGCTTTAAATGTGTCGTGAAATTACTGTGATACAACTGCAAACGATGCGATTTTCCAAGCACATAGTTTTATTTCGACAGTGCGATTCTTTTACTTTTTCCATATGTTAAAATACGATTATGCGCCAGGTATTACAAATGAAAGCAATGCAAAATTATTTCCTTTTATTCATAAAGAAAAACCAGCGTACAAGTGAATCTATTATTTTAAAAACAACGTAAACTTTTAATTTTCCCCCAAAAGACATCTTTTGAAACGAAATCGCCAAGGCATAACCCTCGCAGATTTGCAGATGGATAAAGCCTTTGATACTAACATCTTCTCAAACGAGATAATGCAATCGCTATCACCATTAAATATCTAATTAACAACCAGAGACAACATGAGGTATGCATGATGGTGAATAAAGTCCTTTAATATTAAAAATATATGAAAATATTACGTCAGATGCATTTTTAATCAATTTTTAATAAATATACGTTAAACATAGCTGTTACGTTTAATATTAAGAGAACAAACTCTGCTTCTTGTTAAACAACTTAAGGCTAGCACAGTTTTTAAATTCACAGTGTGTTTCAAAAGGCCATTGCTAAGCTTAACGTGCTGGTATATCACACCGTGACAAACAAGGTTTACACAGGAACTTGTGTCCGCAAATGCAAACGGCGACCGCTAGAGGATTTTGTTCGCAGGCTTGTTAAAGCGTGATCATTTCAGGCTAGGACATTGCAGGAGATGGATGAATCGGTTTAGTAACTCAGAGTTAACCGATATGCATTACGGGTATGGTATGGCAGAAGGGAATTCATATTAATAAACAAGTCATTTAATAAAATTCACATCTCTTTCGACATGATTTCTCCCTCCCCTCTACGCCTGCAGTCATTGTTCTTAAGGTGCATCCGTACCGCCGTTCACCCATTTCGATCCTCAGTACCATACACATAATGCATATCGGCCAACTTTGAGTTAGTAAACCTATTCATCCATCTCAGGCAAATATCCTAGACTAAAATGATCAAGCTTCATAAGCCTGCGAACACCGCCCTCTAGTGGTCACTGTTTGAATTTCCGGACACAAGTTCCGGTGCAAATCTTCTTTGTCATGGTATGACAGACCAGCATGTTAAGTTTACCAACGACCTTTCGAAATACCCCGTGTTTTTGATTAACGTAAATAAATGGCAGAAGCAAAGTTATCACCTAATATAGACAAGTTTTTTCGAATATGATACATTAATTAATTTTTAATCAAAAGGTAGCATTACGTTTGATTTTATACTACTTAGCCAATAATTTTGAAAGAAAATGAATAAAAAATAAATTTTTAAAGCTTTCATAAAATATTGTAAAATCTTCTTTAGTATTAGATAGTCCATTATACAGTGTTAAGACATTGAAATCAAAACTTCAGGAAAATGCAGTTCTTTTATTTATTTGACATATTGAATTCAAATATGAAGTGAGAAAATAGCAGCGCTATTTAAACATGAATACTTTTTGTACGCTTTTGAAAAGTAAATGACATCTTGAGAGAAAATTTACTGCATGCAATAATCCAAAACTTCTGTTGGAAATGGAAAAAAAAAATCTTTCTTTACAAGTAAGACATTCTTTTTAGTCATTTTGACGAAACATTGTAATGAGAAATGATTTTATAAGAATGTACTGTTTTCATTATTTTTCCCACGTCAATTTCTAAATCAAAACACATATTCTAAGATAATGTTCGGAATTTTTTACTTCGAACATAGGTAATTTGAAAGAATTTCATTTCTTTCGATATGGAAAATTTAAATATATTTTTTATTTACACAACATTCACATGATATATTATTTCATACCATTGCGAACCAATAAAATACAAAACAGGAAGGAACCTAAGTACGAAAGCCGAAAAACGATGTAAGAAGAGCGCCGCAAATCAAATCAATATCAATTTTGATCTTCAGAAAATCTTTCAACTGGAACATTTGACAACTGCGATATTGGAATGATGGATTGAATGCTTTTCAGCACAGCCTTTTGAGCATTCCATACGGTACTGTGGCATCGGTAATGTATGTATATGTGCTATCGTTCCACGAAAAACATGAAGTTCTAAAATAATAGGAGGCATTTTTTTTTTCAATTTTAACCGTATGAACACAAACAAAAGATATGCGATCTATCAAAGTTACGAGTATACATCCGAAATAGAGGTAACATATCTTGTTCTGTGAACTTGAGATTTTTATTTGTTTATTTATTTATTTAGTGAGTTTAGAATCTGTATAAAATGTTTTAATAAACATTGTATATAGCTTCAAACATATAGACTTAAAAAATATATACCAGTATTAAACAAACATGGAAAAGTTTCTCCGAAAAGCTATTCAGATACCCAGTGAAGAGCACGTAATTTTTAAATATGGAAACAAGTTCATAAAAATTGAAGCCTACCAACAAATGTATTCTATACTCCATACAGAACAAGTAACGTAGTTTACCAGATAAGTTATTTATCATCAAAAGAAATCCACCTTTAATAAATATAGTAGCAGGTTATTTTCACGGAAGAGCTTTAATCACTTGAAAGTGCGAAAGCTATTTATTGCAAATAGGAAGGCCATGCCCATGTGTACACTGTACAAGGTGGCCTGATATTTTTCTTACAACTTAATACTTTAATAAATAAAAAACTATGCAAAATTAAAAAATATAAATTAAATAAAATAAATGGTTATAGCACATCACAAGTGAATTGCACATATCGAAAAGGACTCAACTCTGAAAATTAAAATTTTACAAGAGACGCAAAAACTGATTTTCTCCTGAACCATTCAACCGATTGAAGCAGTTTTCTTTACTTTTGGGTCATTCCATGTGAAATGAGCAAAAATGAAAAAAAAACAAAAAAACTGTGGCCCCATAGCAACCAATCTTAATGAAATTCGGTACACAGGCTTATTTTATGCATATATACAAATACCTAAAATATTTTGGCTTAATGTTATTTATTTTGGTAATTACAAACAATTGAAAAGTTAACACTTAGAACAGCATTTTCATGGCTGCTTAATGTTACATTTTTAAAGTTCTGTATTTTATTAACTACTTAATATAAACAAAAAAAATGTCATATCATTGTAAGTCCGTTTCAAAATAACTTTTTTAAATGCAATAGTTCATCTATAAATTAATTGTAAAAACTGTAAAATTTTCATATTTCACAAAATTTAACCTTTTTTAAATTTTTTTCTCAAGCTTTAAGGAATTAAATGGCATTACTTAAATTAGCATACAATAGCGTGGTAAGTGTCATAAAAATATTACCCAAGTTTTAAAGCTGCCTTTTATTTCCTTCTTCTTCAAAATAGTCTTAAAACTTTAAAACATTTTCTGAAATGTCAATTTCCCCCTTTTTTTAGGTACAAAAAATTAAATGAAGGAAACTTTATACAATTAAAATATTTTTCAAGAATATAGGACAGAATGTCTATTTTATGCATGAAAAAACTCCAAAAGTTGCCTTTTGAATCCTAAAGCTTTAAAATTAAATTGAAATTAGAGAATTTTCTTCGTTTTCTAAGCACTTTAAAGAGATACAATTAACTAAATGAAGTAAAGCAAATATATCCAGCATTTATCTTAATACAAAAATCTATTGAGGATGAATATAAAATAATGATACAGATTATATTTGCTTTTATTGACACACCATTTAAAATTTTAACAATTTTTCATTCTCTCTCCGAGCTCTTTTTCAATCTGATTTAATGTTCGTTGTTCAATTCTGTAGGACCTTCCAGTTGATGATGTTGATGGAACAGGTATTTTAATTAATATATTTTTAAGTGGTACCCAACAAACATCATCTTTAATAGGCCATGTAAGCTGCAGTGATGGTCCATGCGGACTCACGAACTTTACAAGAAAATCCCTCTTACCTGGTGAAATATCAATCACGTTACCTAACCACCAACAGTTATAAACACAACAGAGAAATGAAGAAATTGAAATTTGATTTGGGCTCAATGCAAAATTGTCTTTCTTTAAAACCTTCGTTTCTTTTACTAATGAATGTGATAAATAAGAAACAAGGATTTTTGATGTGCAGTTGGAAATTGGCATGCAACAATGATAGTTGCGTGTTCCCAAAATAGCTGTTGACACTTCATTAAATCACTCTTGAAGCTTTCTTTCAATTTTGATAACATTTATTGAAAAAAATATTTGTGATTGTGTCATTGCAAAAAGAGAAAATATATCTTGCAGTTAAAATCTGATTACTGAATGGTCTGTGCAAACTTGTTCTTGCTGCCAATCGCTTGACAGTTCCACCAATGCCATCACACGCACTTTTGCCATGGCTTGTAGCTAGGGAATGCAATCCCGCTTTTGCGGGATTACAATATCATAGCTATAATTTTTATATTTATGTAAGGTATTGTTTTAATTATGAATTGGGATAAAGTATTAAACCTGATAGTGCTTATAAACTTACTTTTTCGTACTTTTTTCTATTAAAATAAATTTTTATTTGAATGAAATGTCAATCCCGCACGAGATTGCGGGATCCCACGGGATTGACATTTCATTCAAATAAAAATTAATTTTAATAGAGAAAAGTGGGAAAAAGTAAGTTTATAAGCACTATCAGGTTTAATACTTTATCTTAATTCATAATTGAAACAATACCTTACATAAATATGAAAATTATAGCCATGATTTTGTAATCCCGCAAAAGTGGGATTGCATTCCCTACTTGTAGCAAAAAACTGCCATTCTGCTTTCAATTCAAAATCAGATTCATGGTGGCAAATGGGAGCAAAATCCTGAAATTTACTTCAATTTATATGATTTTAGAGACAAAAATAAGCTGAAGGCAATGATGAAAATTTTGAAAATATGTTAAAGACACTTTAATCTATAATGTATAATAATTTGAATAAATTAAGACCTCTCCTTCATGTTCAAACAAGCAGCTAAAAAAGTACGAAAAATGAAAATTTCCTTTTTTAAAAACTTTTTTTTAAATCAAAGAATTAAGAAAACAGTTTTTAAATTGCACCAATTAGTTAGCTGTAAATAAATCTTCATTATACATCATTTTTAATACTGTCCTTCCTTTTTTAAAGGTAGCAGAAAAACCTGAAATCTGAAAAAAATTGACAAATTTTTAATTTTTATTAATATCCCAGATTTAGTAGAAGCACTAACTAAATTTTATTTAGAACTTTTCTTAGAGACCTTTTTCTATAGATTATAACAAGATATTATTTTTAAATTTATATTCAAAACTTACTGAATGACTGAGTTTTAAACTGGCTACCTTGAACTAAAAAATTTTGTGCTTGATGCTTGCATCAACCTGTAATATCAATTAACAAAACAACAAGTGGTTTGTGAAACTTCATATTTTGCGTTTACTCATAGTTATATATGGTTTACTTAATTACTGATTTTCATTGAAATCTGTGACATGTGTGCCACAGCTGATTTGCTCATTTCGTATGGAATTACCCTTTTCTTAACTTTTTTTTTTTTTGCTGTAACATTATCCAAAACTGTGTACATTATAACAAGGTGAAATAGTATCGTCGAATTAAAGTTTGAGAGAGAAAAATGATCGTTACAGTTTTCTGAGATGAGCCCTTCTTGAAATTCATCCGAGGATTTGGTTGGTTTTAGTAGTAAAACGGCATTATTTTACATTTCACTTTATTGCTATGCCTTCTGATAAAATTCAAAAAAAAAAAAATCCCCCCCCCCGCACATATTTTCATTAAAAATCTTCTTCGACGTCCAGCCTGTGGTGCCGCATGTGTCGGCCACTGCAGAATGCCTTCATAGAAGTCTTCAAAATCCCCCGGCATGTATTGTTGTAACTTTTCTTGGTCTTTCACTTGTAAGTCATTGATCGGCAGTTTAGAAGAGTAGCATAGAAATGCTACAATAGTAGGAATGTTTGTACAGCAATCTTTCGTTTTTGATAGGCCAAAAGTTTCATTATCAAAATCATTGCCAATGAATGGACGGCATGAGACTTCACCAGGCTTATCAGAGTTGAAGATAAGCTTGAAAAAAGTGGACATTTTAAAATAAAATTTATCCTTTTTTTTATTCAATTTTTCCAAATAGTATCTTTCCAACAGTGGCTTTGTCTTGATGTTAAGTTTGCACCACGATTTGAAGTCTACGACGACAGAATATGTTATTGTTTTGACACTAAGCTTCTCGCGTATAGTGCTACTGTGTATTAAATCCACACTCTGCTGGATTTAATACAGAGTAGTAGATCAAAGATCTCATCTCGGTGAGCTTCACGAAATTTATTTCAGAAAATCCTGTGTTTTTCACGTGGATAGAAACCAGATATCAGTCCTTCTCGCTCAAAAAATATAGATCTACATGTGTATATGAGAAAAAAGCGAAAAAATCAGTTTGGAACCCCCCCCCCCCCCTCTAGATAGGCCCTTTTCGAAAT
This sequence comes from Cheiracanthium punctorium, assembly GCA_038373885.1. Lineage (NCBI taxonomy): Eukaryota > Metazoa > Arthropoda > Arachnida > Araneae > Cheiracanthiidae > Cheiracanthium > Cheiracanthium punctorium. The sequence continues at coordinate 306,972 of JAWZYV010017329.1, forward strand.
TTGCTATTCAAGTAAACTCAAAAATATCTCTCATGTGTTCATTACTCGTGGAACGGACATCAAGACGGTGTTAAGTTCATGCCATAGACGCAGAGGAACCCTGTTTGAGAGCATTGAGATTACGTTTCTTCAAGTTCACTCATCTCTAACCTTGTTTCGCTACATATGGTTTTAGTGAAACCTCTCCAGTGGTGTGTCATGTCAAGTGATCGAAGTGGTCTCCAAATTGGGCAGTGTCGTTCAATCTGTTTGACTATAAACTTTTCATCCATAAATGGACAAGCACTTTTGGAACATATCTGACATTTTATAAACTGTACTAGCCGCCTCCGGCGATCAGTTGGTTCGCCATCTTAATAAATCTAGATCGGTCAGAATCCTGTTTCTCACTGGCTTCCTTGGCACTGAAATCGTTCAGATTCTGAATGTAATTTAAAATTAAAATGGTTACAAACAGGAGCGGCCCTAGGTAAGTGGCGCCCCTTGCTAACGTAAAAAAACCGCCCACTTTTATGCTCTACTTAGTTTTTGAGTTCGAAATGACGCCCAGATACGATGCTTACCGTGTCGGGCCGCCCCTGGTTACAAGATAATTTAAAGATGGAAATAAGATGGTTAAATGATAAAAACCCACAAAAGGTACAAATTACTTTCGTCCTATATTAATTCTGAAGAGCTTCTGGATACGTTGAGCCTTTATTAAAAAACGGAAAGGAAAAAAAAAAGTAAGAAAATCTGAAACTCTTTCCGATTTTAAATTCGCACTTAAGTGCTATATGTTAATAGCGTATTATATCCATGGGTCCTTCCTATTTTCTTTCCTTATTCCATCAAGTTGGAAAATATATCATTATTCATGAGTGTGATAAATCAAAATTAAAATTGATATTTCTAACATAATTTTTCTGAATTTAATATACATTAGAAATAGATCTTAATAATTTAATATACATTAGAAAATCTGTACAGAAAAATGCACGATTCGAATTGAATGAAAGTTTCAAAAACTTATTCAGGTGTATTTATAATCCAAGTAGCATACGATAATAAATTATTTTAGCATCATTTAACGATGATAGAGCATCAATCACATGATACAGTAGGTTTCTTGCAAATTTATATTAAATAAAAAATACGCTCTCATTAAATTGCGCCAAGCGCTAGAATCATCTTCTCAAAATCCCATATCAACCGTTTTATTTTTCGCCAAATAAAATGTTTCACATTTTAGTCTCGGAAAATTTCCAAATACTATTTTCCTTTTGAGAGTTTCAAAAACTTATTCAGGTGTATTTATAATCCAAGTAGCATACGATAATAAATTATTGTTCTGATTACCATTCTTACCATTCCTGTTCTGATTTCACATGCACACGATATTTTAATTAAAAAATAACCTTACAAATAATCTTTAAAAAAATCGTTATTCTTTTATTTTTACTTCAAGAGTCTGAATCATTTAATAAACTTGCCAAATATGGTAACCTAGATATGCTTAATCCTCACTTTTCCGCGCCTGGGGGTTACAATTGCGAAATGGCGGAGAGCAAAAATTAACCTTTTCTGCGACACGTTTTCTATCGATATCTCCTAAAATAATTCGAATTTAAACCGCTTCTAGGTATGTCGGGAGCCGTCCTTGAGAATTTCCATACAAAATTTGGTATAGGTCTACGATTACCCTTCTAGGAGCTACGCGAGACCCAGACAAACTAACTGACATTTTACAATTTGTTTTATTTATATAGATTAATTTGCTTTTCATTTGATAAAAGTGGTGTTATTGTCATCGAGTTTATTTATTTAATAATCAACATCTAAAGTTGTAAAGCGATAGAAACACTTATAAGTACCCTGTATTTGCAGTTAAATCTTCCAATGTGAGGTAAGCTTTAATTTTACTGATCATCAGTTGAAATAAAAATTCTAAATATTAAACTATTTACTATAGATTCTATACCAGGGTTTCTCTAATTGTGCCCCGCACGAAGGTAGCAAGTGCTCCGTGAAAAATTACCTCGTTTCCCTAACTCTGAATTCAGTAGACTCAGATTTGCTGAAGGTGCACCATGAAAATTCAAAGTAATTCCAAGTACTCCATCCGAGGAAAAGTTTGAGAAATCCTGTTCTATATTATTCCATTAAACTATAAATCATTTTTATTTATTTTCATGTAGTTTCAGGATCCATCACACAGGGATTTACTTATTTTGCCGATTTTTAAAACTTCAGTCAATAATAACGGAGCTCAATAAAAGTACAGGAACAGACAGAAAAATATCGCTCAAACGAAATCACTTTTGTGCAATAGGTACATTTACAAAGCGCGAAAACATCTTACAAAATAATTCGTAATGTGTTAACCCTTTGAGGCGCAACCCTTTCCCAATGCTGAAAAAAGGGCAGCCGCTGCCATCGCTCGACTTAACTACCAGCAAGATGGCGGACGATTGAAACGTTCATCGCGTGCCACAGACCTAGAGACGCTTTTTTGACGACAAGGTGGCTGTGCCGCATAGCCAGCTGTCGTCAAAAAATGGGTCTCTAGATCTGTGGCACGCGATGAACGTTTCGATCGTCCGCCATCTTGCTGGTAATTAAGTCGAGCGATGGCAACGGCTATCCTTTTTTCAGCATTGGGCAATCTATCCAGCCGTTCTCGCATACTTCAATTTTTCAGCAGATGCCAGTGCTGTTAAAAATAATCGCGACATATTTTTTACGGGAAATGACGTGGTAAAAAGTAAAGGATTCTTGTGGAGCTACGTCACCGGCAACTATTTTTATAAAAATCAAATCTGTTCTTCGTGACTGACAACAGTCAAAACGTCAGAGTTTGGTGTTCCCAGAGCGGGAACACTGCGCGTTAAAGGGTTAAAAACCCTTGTTTATGATTTTCTTTTTTTCCATATCAAAATTCGTTCTCTTGTAATATCTCAGTTTTAAAATCCCTTTATACCTTCTTAAGTATTTAATGAAGCGAAAAAACCATTTAACATGCACTTGAATTTAGCTACTTTTCAGATACGTGGAAACAACTCGAAGATATCAAAGAGTTACGCATTATTTATCCTATTGGAAGCTACGGCCAGAATAAGACGCAGGCATGAAATTGAAAATGACAAACGCTCTTATCATAATCATATCGACTTATTTCTCCTTTCGTTCATGTGAGACCTCCTTTTTATGGATGTTTTTACAGTCCAGTGCGATATTTCAAGAGAAATCATCGCAGCCATCCATTACTTAAATAAGGTGAAAAATGCGCCTGGGACCGAATGCGATTCGCTAAGTGTCGTCTGACTCTCCAAACATCGCGCTAGACAGGTCCCATTAAATGCTCAAACCGAGCGAAATGACACATGCAAAGTGCAATCATGTGACAACCTAGAATTTTCCTAAGTGTTATCAGCTCATGTAAAAGAGCTGTGTCCGCAACTGAGTTTGAAAATGTAGAGGAGAAAGATTAGAATAACATCTCGAAACCCATAGTTTGTTATTCTAACATATCCCCATTTTCTGGAAGTTTGATTCACATATCACACAGTCATTAAAATCATAGGTAAGAAGCAAGTTTTATAAAATTCTCCGACTAACTAGTGAATGGGCGATGTTGTAAATTGTAGGGTTTGCCAGCACAAAAATTTGAAATTTTATGAAAAGAATCATTTTTCATTTTTGAATAAATTAAAAAAAAAATCAAGATTCGAGGCGTGAAACATTATACCTTTTTAGGGGACCAACAATTCAACAACCAAGCCCTAGCAGGGTGTCGAACTCGAGGTTGTGATAATAGAAAATTGTGAGATCTTTTTCTCTCATAAAATCTGGGATGGCAAAGAAGTTACTATGTGAGTAAGGGAGAGCAGCTTTACATGATAATTTTTGGAAGGTCGCAAATCTCGAACAACTGTCATTTAAATATCATACGTATCTTATTTTTAATAATGATTATGTAATTGTATTTCTCTCTCATCTTTAGAACTATTTTATACAATATCACACAAATGCGCACAACATTCAGAAGTATCAGGAAAATGTTTTTAGGGGTGGTGATATAAAATAAGTCTTGAATAAATAAACAGAATTTCTACGCGACACAATGCTTGCACTAACTATTTCGAAATTTCCTGGGAGAAGGGGAGGAGATCTCAATATCCCCCAATGGCTACCCCCCATGAGTACATGTGATTGTATTATAAATATTCAGCACGTATACTTACGTATCTTATCAGTGACTATTTCTACTCAATGAGTATAGCTTGCAATCGTGAAAAAGTTTCCTATTCATCATATTCTTATTTGAAAAATAACACACTAATGCAATCAAAAGAAGAAATTATACTCTGTACGAGTACTGTGATTATACTTATTGTTTTCCTTACTTCTTCCACCTTCTTCATTTAAACTTTTCTCCTAAAAAGTCGAAGACGTGATTTAGTTTCATTGCAACTCATTTCTGATAATCTCCCCATAATTTCTAAAAACTTAAGCCTAAACGTATACTCGACGGCTTACCGCAAGTTTGAAATTCATTAGCTGGAATTTTCCGCTTGCCGATAACTGTCTTTCACATTAACATAGCGTACCCTATCTATGAAAATATGGAGAGGTTTCCTTGCGATAGCCTGTTAATAAACTGGCACAAGTAAAAGAAAATCTCTTATGAGCTTGTTTGATGGATGGTGATCTTGCCCTGAATTTATTGAAGATCACGATGCAGAAACGTGATCCACAGCAGATGCCTTGTTCCTATATCTACTGTTTACATCTTGCAGTTATAGGAATACTGTTGTTCAATTGTTTCGACTGTATCCTTAAACCTTAAACCGTGGTTCTGGGTACGCACTTGGGCACAAGACTCGCTGAAAACGTTTAGAATTATATAACAGAAAATATGATGTGGACACCCCATGACTTCCTTGTATGTCTATTAAATCATAAATATTTTCGGTGCACTTCCTCTAGACTTATTTCATTTGAAAGAGATAAAATACTGCGATAATTCTAAGGTTTACCGATTTCTAGCCAAATATTTGGGCAAGTTGAGTTCAATTTGAAATATTTATTTTGACCTTCGCCGGACCATTATTCAACCATATGGTGGAATGGTATTGTTTCTCTAAAACTGCGATTAACTGTAATGTGTTGGATTTTCTTTTTTAGTGTTCCTGTAGCAGGACTACAAGTGATAAAGACACTATTTTCGATGGAGATATTCATTTTGCAATCCTTAACAACATATATCCCTTTTGATTCGTTTGAAATAACTTGGTATATCTAAAATAAGCCTTAATGAATTTCTACGCATACAGCGTAGTGTATGGGAAAATTTTGTTTTGCCCTGTAAATAAACTATCCAGTCAATTGTAACCAAAAGGGAAGGTGTACAACTAGATATTACAGCAATCCTAAATATAAAATTTCACCACTCTACAACTAACAGTTTTTGAGATACGCGAGTTCTATATGTACGCACGTACGTACAGACGAGAGGGAATAACTGGTCAAAATGGACTATTTCGAAACGGTCGGTCGAAACCGTTGCGGTCCGTCAAAATGGATTGTGCATGCATTTATATATAAACATACATACATGCGTACTATTAAATGTCTCGCAAAAAATCTTAAAAGTAAATTTAGAGGGAGTCAAAATCTATCTTTTTGAGATGACATTACTTCCTTGTAGTACAAGGAAGTAATCCTACTTGTACTTCGTACAGGCAAGTAATGAACTAATAGCATTTTATCTTGATGCCGGCCGACTAAAATATCATGTTAATTTATTGTTAAGAACTCTCGTACTAAATTACTATTAAAATTACCTAAAAGTCTTCACAATATTTTTAGGTTCTCGATTAAAGGAAAATGAGATATTTTCTACCTCAATGTTTTTATACGGTGCATTCGAGTGAGCTCAAATTAAGAACGCTTATTACACGTCACTGTCTTACATACTATATAGATTTTAGTGTATGTAGAACTTGGTTTTAATAGGCTACAAGAAAGTATTCTTATTCACTGCAGTCAATGCACTCAAACTATTTGAAGTGCACTATCGTCTGAACACACGCATTCGTCTGAGATGAATTGCATTTGCTTAAACAGTTGGTAAAGATCCAGTTTTCGGAAAGTCGAGTGGAGTCCCTCCAGACTTTTTTTCTTTTTTTTTAAGGGTAAAGTCAGTCGTGTTGCTATCTAGAAGGAACAAAATACATGCAATAATTTTGAATCCAAGAACGGCATTAGTACAAAGATAGTAGAATAACGATAGGCATCATTTCGACTAGGCTCAGTGACCCACATATTCTTATCAATAAAATTGTTTAACGAATGCGGATCCTCCTGCCAAGTTGTTTAGGAGTATAATTGTCTATAAGCTGCTTCTTTTGCATAATAGTTTATATATGTTCTCATCTCGTTGCACCAGTGACCAACTTCCCCAGAGTGACATAATCCAGCGCACAGAATGGTCCACATCTTCAGATTTAAAGACGATAGAATAAGTTTTTCGAAAGCACAAGGCACACTGAAATTGCACTCATTGAATGTTTCAAGGCTTTATTAATTGTGAGTATATTTTTTTTAACCGCAGGTACATGTGGGCTGTCTAATACACGATATGGAAGATTGATGTAAAGTTCCTATTTCGGTCATGTTTGACTTCACAATTCATTAATTTTTTTCTGTGATCTAAAAAATTGCAAGGTCAACTTTTTTTTAACTCATAATATCACATTTTCTATCTTCCTATCTAGATTTACTTCTGATAAAAATGGGCAGTTCTGATTGTCTGGGCATGTCAGGCATTGCAATATAAAGATCTTGTGCAAGTCCCGAATTATTAACTGCAAAATCATTCAAGTTATCTATCTTTTTTTTTTTTTTTTTTTAGATGTTCTATTAATTTTTTCCACCCATGTCTTTCGACTGGATCAAGATGATTTTTATTTCATCTGAGATTGGTTTTTGAAAATATCAAGGGATTGGATTTATAATTAGACGTTTATGATCAAATAACCTTTTCATCCTTTTTCTTTTTCTTTTCTTTTCTTCTTCTTGTCTTTTTCTTCTTACTGTTATTATTATTATTCAAATACATCTCTTTGTTCTTTTTTTATGTAAAAGGAATGTGAAAGACGCTATTTAAGAAAATAAAATAATTCTGAAAAGAATAGCACAGGTTTTTTGATTTTCAGATATAAAGAAAGGAAACCTCTTTTTGTTTGATTTATAACCCATCATTCTCGTTCGCGTAGTGATTTCCCAAAAGCTATTCTGCATTTAGAAGCTCGCAATAAGCAAATGACCTTTTTTTTTAAATTCGAGGCAAAATGCTTCATTATTCCAATATTTTATAGACAAAAATTCATTCTAAAATATTATGTTATTTATTATTCTTAGTGATTATTCAACTTTTTGATTTGAAAAAATTTTTAGTTTCAAACAATTTTTGCTTTTAACAAAACTTTGGTGTGTTATAACATGCTCTAAAAACATATTTGAATGTGGCAAATAATTGTTTTGGACAGCAAAAAGTTTTTATTATAAATGAACTTTTACTTTCAACAAAATTACTGCAATATGCATAGTATATTTTAAAAACACTTATTAAAAGCAAATAGTTGTTTTAGACAGCAAAACAATTTTTGCTTATAAACGAGTTTTCGCCTTTAACGAAACTACTGCGATATACATATGGAGTATTTTAAGACAAATATATACGTTAATATCAAATACAGATCTGCAAAGTATCTTGAATTCTTAATAGCTAAAGTTATTTTACATGAGCTCTCATTAATTGATTCTTCTTTGTGTAAGAAATAAGTATGGGGATGTTGAGATGTCTGAAAGAAGACTGAAGAATAACAAGAAAACTACTGAATTCAAGTAGGAGCAAATATTACCGTCTAATTTAACCAAATATCATTTTATGCCTTTCTCAATATGAAAAGTAGACAAATAGGAGAAATATGCGGATTTCCATTACTGGTATCAATATAATGCCTTGCGCATATCCCAATTCAGTAAGTGATGCTAAAAATGAACTGACATCTCAATGTTCTGCCTTTGAATTCCACGCATTAGTGTTTCGAGTCAAGTCTTGTTACAAACAAATATCAAATGACAGCTGATATGATCGGCACGCAATGCCACACACGAATAGGAAAATTTGATCTAATTCCTGTCTTTAAAATGTTTAAGGGTGCGAAGCTTCAGTTTTTCTCGCTGGAATGATTCCGGAACAAGTAAGAAGAGCACACTAAAAACGAATTTAACATTATTATTTTTAGAATTTGCCAGGGGCCTTGTATTTTGTGTTAAAAAAGGGAATGATGTCAATTATTCAGGTTACGTTAGTTATCAGTTACAGAGTTGTTGTTTTTGTCGTGAAATCTTGGAAAGTAAAATGTGGGATGCTATTTGTTAATGTAAGTTGCATGCCAGGTATGTGGAGGAAAAAAGAAAGAAAAAACAGAAAGTACCAGATAGAACTTTTAATCAAAGTAAGAGTACGATGATGGTGTGAGGTAAAATGGATCACTTTATGAATAAGTCAACGTAAATGACATTAAAACTAATTTTTTAAAAAGCAGCACCTTAAGAAATATTTTTCATTTCTATAAAAGTTAGATTAATAAATACAGAAGCACCAGAAAAATACTTTATAAGCTATGGGGAAGGTAGTGTTTAAAGTATGTAGTTTACGAACATCTGAAAACAACAATATTTTAATAACTAGAATTTTTTGAAGTATTTTCTCATTAAAAAAATATCTAGAGAAAATCTCAAGCCAATGAAGTTAGAAATATATATTCAATTTTTCGGGTTTTTTTTAAGTTTTAGATGGTGTTTAACTGATTTATTATCAGGCTTATTAATTTTTGTTTTACATAAGCTTACTGCAAAAAGTTTTGTTAAATTTAAGCTATTTTTGTTTAAACAATACTAGGTTTTTTAAAAACTTTAATTTAAAGTTAGTAAATTTATGTCATGTTAAAATTAAACCATGTTTGTTAGGCTTATTATTTACACTAAAGTTAAGTTAAACAAAAGCTGCGCCAGCTAATTGTTAAAGAATAGTCTAGTACATACGGAAAAAACACTCAAAATACTGGTGTTAAACGATAAAATAAATAAAAACTTTGTGAAAAAACACACATAAAATCACTTTATAAGTAACATGTTATGTGTGTTTTTTCACAAAGTTTTTATTTATTTCAGTCTAGTACATTGCTGAGAAAGTTATAATAGAACCCTATGTAATGGAGTTTCATCATGAAGAAAATTCAGAAGAAATAAAAAAAAAAATGAGAACTGCCACAGTCAGTTTGTATTATATACTAAAATCAAATTTCATGATCTTCTGGAAATGCGCCGAAACTTTTCGCATTTGGACGATTTCGATTTGTGAGAACAGACCCTTTTCTTGTGTCAATGCCTCATGCAGAGGAAATCATTTTATTAGTGAAAGAAAAATGAAACTGGATAATCCGCAAAAACTATTTTAAACAAATTGAAATCGCAATTTTCTCTCAAAAGTCTGATAATCGTCACTTCAATATGACGTGAATATCAATTGTGATACCTAATTTTGGTTAATGACGATAATATAATTAGGTAAACAACAGCAAAAGTTATATAGTAATTTCTAAAATCATTTGACGTTTGAAAAATTTTAAATACACTGTGTGAACGAAGGATAGGTTGCTCTATATGTATAAATTTTTCAACCGATTTGAAATCTCACAATTTTTTTCTGGACCCATCACTAAAACACGCCACGAGCCGCGAGTGCTGGTCGTTTAGGAGTAAACGTTGCATATTTGCACAAACACATCTAGATTCGTTTTTATTTATATAGACAGCCTGGCATCATCTTAAAATTCTTTTCTTCTGCTTATATGTATGACATAGACCACGAATGAAAGTATCTGATAACAGCAAAGAGTAAAGATAATACGAAGACATATTTCAGTTCATTCAGTTCAGATATTAAAGTCCTGTAGTTGAGATCGGAAGATTTCAGACACAACTGCCTGATTGCTGAAAACCATCCTTTATATGCGACGGACAGTTTACGCTTACTTCTTTTACCCAATCGGCCCGTATTGATTGATTTTCGGGAATCGCAAGGATCATGAGTACAGCCTTTCTTTAGCCCTGGACCTAAACTGTGAACGGAGCAGTTTGCGCTGTGTGAAAAAAAATCGCCAAGCAAATCATTCTATTACGTGAGTCGCCCTTCATCTCTCTTATATTTTTCCATTAATTTCCTTCTATCACTTATAGATACATTGATAAACAGTATTTATAACTTTCATATCACTTTTACGTTGTACAAAATATCTGTTTAGGGTTTACATGAGGAATTTTATTAATTCTATTTTACATGCATTTTATTCACTGAATTGATAAATAAAACTACAACCCTGATACAATAACAGGATTGTTATTGTAAATGGGAGAAATCAATTTTTCCTATAAAGACAAAAATTTACCTTCTATCTGTTTAGTTTCTCCCGAGAAGGAAATTTCGTGTGGTTGAACCATAGTTTTCATGTTTCCTTGAGCTAATCGGATACCACCCTTCCTTTTTGAAATGGATCGCGGGGGGTTGCACAGTGAAAAATCTCACTGCGAATCGGAACAGTTCACCTGAGTACAGTTTTGATAATCCTGCATGCATGGAACCAGATAACCAGATTATCGAAAATTTCTGGACTATAGAGATCTCTTGTTTCTGGCACAAAGTCATGTGCTTTCATTTGGTCGACAGCGCAGTAGAGTATATAAAGACACTACTGAAATACATTAGTCGACGGATCCAAAGACAATAAATACTACACGTGTTTCCCAAGACCGCCGGATTGTTGAACTTGCTGGACTTACCAACAGCCGGATTATCAACAGTGTGCTTGTACATGGATTCGTTGAGGGAAAAAGTATTTGATCTGCACAAATACCACGTTGGAGCTGGAATCGAATATACATCGATATTCAAATTTTAAAACATATCTCCTCTGAGCACGTATATCAATTCTTTTGGATTATAGCTAAAGTCGCCTAGTAACAAACTTTTATCCAACGAATTGTGGCTTATTTTAGAAATCTTGCTGTGAACCCAATGTTTTTAGCCTACAAAAAAATAAAGTGTGATCTGATTTACTGTTGGACGTGAATTCGACGGAAGTACTTCATACATCCAAATAAAAATAAGTCATAAAATAAACATAAGCTCTTAAGCTCATTAGATCGGAATTTGACGGGAAATATACTTTACGACTTTGATCGAACAGCATTTTTTTTTCTTCCTAAATAAGAGTATCGAAACAGCTTCTGGATATTCCTTCAATCCGACCCAGAAAATTTATTCTCGTAATTGCCAGTAGCAAACTTCGTTCCTGTACACATAAATTACATACCTCTCAATAAATATAAGAATCATAAACAAGATTAGTCAAGCTATCGAATTTATATACGAGACGATCTAAAAAAAGATCTTAGTATCTTCAACATTAATCAACTGACTGCGGACTGTCACCTTCATAATTATACTTTAAAATGGTAAAGGATTTCGTTTTAAAGACTATAATAAAGATGGCACAGTGGAATAGCAACTGAGGTAGTAGCTGATTTATTGCAGGTGTTAACTGGGATGCATTGCAAACTAATGGAAGGAAAAATAACTATTAACACATTGCTGTGTATCTAATGGTAATGTATCGAAAGATAATGTAATCCAATTATGGTTTACAGATTTCAATTGAACTAGTCCATAATGCATCACATTCCAAAGTGTAATAAACAAACTATTTTTATAAGGCAATTACAGCGCAACAGATTCATTTTCGGATGAATTTTTATGATTTTAAATGACCTATTGTATTATTATAGTGTTAGACACACACACACACACACACACACACAAGAAAATAAGCTGTCTAAAAAGTCTTCATTCAATTTCGATTTTTGAAATCGAGTTTGGCATAAATATGTTGAATTTAATAAATACAGTGGAACCTGCCTAATGTGACCAACCTCGGGAACAACAAAACTGGTCACCTTACAAAGGTAGCACTTTAATAAATTTGTTTATACTTAAAATTCAAATAACACTTGCACAAACACTCTACAGTTTATTTATAACAAGATCTCAAAATCAATAAATATTCATGAACAAAAAAGAGGAATGTAGAGAGTAAAATATTGAAACATTAAAATGCACATAGCTTACAAATTGTATGCGACTTCCTTATTACTTACATTTCAATATGTATTTTAATACTTCTTGGTCACAATGAATAATAAAAAATAATAAATATGACTAAAAAATATAAACTTCCATTTTGCAGCTTGACATATTACTAAAGTACAGTTTGAATGTTTGGGTTGTTTTCATCTTTGCACAAATATAGTTCATTATACAATTTTCACTAGTGTACATCAAGAACACATTGTTTAGATAACACACTGTACTGTAACAGCAAAGTTCTAAAAGGGCCGGTCACCAAATAAATCGCCAGGTTGAAAAAATGAAAAGAAATGTTAGGCTTTATACATGTTTGGCAAAATTTAAATGTGACTCTCCACAGGGGTGATCAGAATATAGTTTTTTTAGCCTAGACAACATTATTGTAATCCTGTGGGTAAAGAAAATTAAATATATTCACAGACTACAGATGCCAACAAAATGCATTACAAAGGATAAAACCAAAGTAAATTAGGAAACGGTTAAATAGCATTATTAATAGATGGGAGATTTAAAATGGCAAGAGTATTACATTTAGAATTGGTAAAGGGAAATCAGAAGTACTCATAAATGTGTGATTAACTTCATCAAAAGTAATTGTAAATTTGTGATTAACTGCATCCCACACACCTCTTACCGGAAACCAAGCTGAATCAATTTTAGCATCAACAGAAATATAAGAGAATCTAGATTTAAAACAAGTTTTCCTTTTTAATTTATTTATCTATTTTTTTTTAATTCATCTATCGAGAACAAGTGTTACAGAAGAGAAAATCAGTGTTGAGATCAAATCTTGTGTTAAAAAACTGAAAAGTGATACAGCATTCTATACTGAATGTGTTTTATATTTAAGAGGCAGTTTATAATGGAAAGTGGTCACATTTGACAGGTTAAAAAACTTAAATTTGACAGATTATCTGGTCACTATACAATTTTCGCAGGTGGTCACTTTACAGGATATTTTCCCCATACATTTTTTATGAGTTCATCATAATTTTCAATGAAATTTCATAAAAGTGTCCACTTTAGTCAGTTGGTCTCTTTACCAAGGTGGCCACTTTAGCCGGGTTCCACTGTAATTTGAATTTAATAAATACTTTATTGCATTTTCCCATAACATGACTATTATTATTATTACTATTTGTAAAAGGTATAAAAATCTAATTTTTTATACGGTCGTTCTGTCGTCGAACCTGGAGAAAAAAAGATGTTTGAAAAACCATTGATGGATTTTTCTTTCTTATATATTTCAGATTTTGAATTTGCCCAACCACTTCTTTTTTCACAGAAATAAAAGATTTGTTTTTAAATATACACAAGCCGTTTTTTAACACAGATTAAAGACAAACTTTTTACTAAATACAACAGCAGAGATCGATGGAGGATATGAAAGGTAGGTTTTGTAAATTTTATAAAAAAATTGTTTGACTATAGGAAAGGAATAGACGATAAATATTTCCCTCTTTTAAATCATTTTTTCCAAATTAAGTAAACGCCTATGACTAATAGTTCTGAGGGTAAAAGCTGAGTAAAAACATTTCCGAGCAACTTGTATGTAATACCAAACTAAAACATACAAGTTTAAGTTTGGTATTACGTACCAGGTAATGTATGTAATACATTGGTAAGTAACACGTAGTTATATTACATATTACTATATAATTAATTAATAACTGTATAATAACTAGATTAGATAATAACTTATAATATATTAATTAATATATAATTATTATGTAATATAATCTACTAATTTGTCATACAAGTATAAAATTTGAATAACGCTATGTAGGTTCGAATAAGGACACCGCGAATTCATATTTAAAATACACTAGTTTACAAAAATTAAGGAAAAATAACAAAAATGGTGATAACTCGCTCAAAAATAATTCAATTAGTATAAAATTCGAATATGCTGTCAAATAAATGTTGCTGAGTAAATCTGCAATATGGAAATTAGTGGCGTTCAAGCCAGAGTAAGTAATTTTGCTAGGAGTGTAAATGTGCATCTTTTAAATCAAGTCTCCAATTTTTGCTGTAATTGTAAGGTAAGAAATCGGGGACAGCCGATTCGTAACAATGACTTCCAGACATCATTTTTGCGAGGAAGCTATTGAAAGATAGAGGCAGGAAAAGTCTAGCTCAAGTGGCCAGATGGGTCTCAGCCCTTCTGTGGTTCATAGACTTAGTCAACAATTTCTAACTACAGATTCGCTCGAAGGCTTCGCTGAAATTTCATCCACCATACATGGGAAAATATAAGCCAAGTGATAATAATTACAATAGCGTTATGAGAAAATTAGTTTTCGTGTAAAGATTAAAAGGACTCGCGGATGAACTTTACGTACAAAACCGCGTGATGTCACAATGCAATTGAAATGAAGGGAAAAGAAAAATCATTTTGAAGCAAAAGAATTTTGTACATTTTTTTGCATATTGAAGTTACAGTACACACACAAAAAAAGATAATAAATGAGTAAATAAAAAATGAAGTTTTAATATATCTGTATATTAAAATAAATAAAAACTTTTCGGTAATATTTTTATTGCTTTATTTAACTTGGATTATCAGTACAACAAGATATTCCTTTGAATTATTGTATTCCTTTCATCATAGTTTTTATAGAAAAGTAGGGGCAGATCCTTCAAAAAATTTAGATACAGAAAATGTAAAAGTTAGTACGCCGGGGCCTATACCAATTCTCTTAATTTCCCCAGTAAAGAAAGTTGGGGTACAATGAAAGAAACTTTACTAATTTATTTTTTTCCTGTTCACAAATTTTCATATACAAAAATAAATTTATATACTATTACTACCACTATTGTTAATTCTTTTAATAAAAATTACCACTATTATTACTTAATAATTCTTTTAATAAAAATTAAATAATTTTTAAAAACCATTGTATATCCGCCTCTCCCCGAGCAAAAATAAATTGATGGTCACTTTCAACATACACTTTTCCCCATCTAAATGAATTTTTATGAGTTTTTGTAAATAGCTTTTTCTTATTTAAAAAATTAGTAAAGGTAAATGTCTGTCATTGTTTCATTGTACTTCAAATACCGGGATACAATGAAACACTTAATAACACTTCACAAACACTCAAATAATATGAGTCAAAATTTAAATTTCTCCATATACGTTTTACGTCATTTATAATAAGCATTGGTGAGACATAAATATGAAATTTAAATGAAAAAAAAACAAATTTAATTAAACTGTTATAGTTTAAGGAGAAAACATTATGTTAGAGTTTAGCCTATAGTTTTTCATTTTATATTAAATTTACTTAAATTGAATTAAAAAATTAGCATTTCTGCTTTCTTTTCTATACCACCTGAAGGAACAGGAGGTGATAGTTTTCATGCAACTTGACTTTTTTCAAAAGTGCATGTTTCCTAAAGCTCACAAACTTGAAGCTTGGACTATAGATTAAATAGATTAAAGCTGTTGTGAACTAATAATATTTGAATATATGTACAAAATACATGTGGAGCATATTCTACAACTTACGAAATAGTGTAACAATATCGAGACTAAAGATTGGTTTAATCTCGATATTAAAGCTGTTGTGAACTAATAGTATTTAAATACATGTAAAATTATGTCGCTTTTTTATGTCGCTTTATTATGCCGCATTTTTGGGACACATTTTTCAATAAGGGTATTGAGAGATAAAATGACATAGTCATTAAAAAATGTGTACGTTTGTGTGTTTAGATGTTTTTGACTAAATCACACACAAATTGCTGAACGGATTTGGAAAAATTCGTAATGAAGATAGCTTATGCCCTGGATTAACATACAGGCAACCTTTCAAGCATATAGCATAAATAATTCTTTTACAAAAACATTCAAAATAATTCTAATGTATTGCGCTCTATGGAATTATAGCTACTAAACCGAATTTAAAACTTAGTTACACTATTCCTGAGTATTATTGTTTGTTTGTTTGTGGATTAAGACCGATTGACCGCACTAGGGTCCTAGGCCTATATGGGTTATTCCTCTGTGGGGAACTTTCTAAGGGATCCTAGCCCGTATTTACGCGAGGTTTTGGAGAAAACCGCGAAAATCTGCGAGCGGCTAGGTCGACAGGTTCGACCAGGGGTTGAACCTGGCACTTCCAGCCTTCCAGTTTTGAGAGTAGAACTTCTTAGACACTGGTGGGACCCTGAGTGTTATAGGCTACCTTTTATGCATATATCACAAATAGTTCTTTTACAGGGATACTCATAAGAATTACATTACACTCTATGTGTATCTCTGTAAGTACTGAACCGATTCCAAAACTTTTTTCACTGTTAGTAAGCTACACTATTCTTGAGTATTATAGGCTAAAATTCATACATGTAGTGCAAATTGTTCCTTTACAGGAACACTCAAAATAATTCTAATACATTACGCTCTCTGGGTATCTCTGTAACTATAGAACCGATTCTAAAACTTTTTCGCTAAGAAAAAGCTGCACTATTCCTGATTAGCGTAGGCTAAAATTCATGCTATAGCATAAATATTTCTTTCACAAGAACAACAAAAACAGTTAGCAAATACTGTCGTAAATGTATTCGCCAAATGCCTGAAAAAAAATCTAAATTTAGTAACTCTGCTTACTCTCTTATTTTAAATGAAGTATACTACCACGCATTATACTTCATATAAAATAAGTAAAAAGCAAATAATATTTAAATGCAGTTTCTTTTGTCGCAAACATATGTGTTATTCACACATGCCTCATTTCTTTTGGGACCTAACTCTAAAGCCGACGCGGACGAAGTCGCGGGTAGCAGCTAGTATGTAAATAAATATATAATATATATTATCGGATTTGGAATAGAAGTGTTAAAGAAATTATTAAAATGAACTACAAAAGTGTGCATTAAAGAAAATTTTCACTAAAGAGCTTCATTAAAAAGAGAAAATAGGCTAAAGTTTTATTGGAAAAAAAGTTTCCATTCTCATTAAATATTAAATTTATTCATTAATAACCTCATAATGTGTTAAACTATCAGTAACCATTGTTATTAATATATACATATTCCTTTAATATTTTTTGTGGAGAATTTTGTCAACATAACGTTAAAATATGCGTCAGAAGTTCGGAAATGGTTAATGTATTCCTCGTATGGCTTTAAAAAAAATACGTAACATTGAACTGGTATTTAACTGTATTATTCTTCATATTTATAACTTGATGTCTAAAGTTCGTATAATTAATTTGCAAATTTCAAGGCTAGCCTTTGGTAACTAACTGTACTGTTAGAGTTGTATTACACTTAAAGATAAACTGATTAAATATATAGAAATAATTCAATAACAAATATATAAAGCAACTTTATATTAGCGTTTCTAATACAAATATAACCAAAGTTGATTTAGAATGATTATTTAGAACATGCCAAAATGGGAAAAAAAAAAAAAAAAATAGTCATTGATAATAGTTAAGTTTCAAATAAAAATAATAGATGGCAGCACTAAAGATTCCTTCTGTTAATTTGTGTATATTTTCATAGTATAGTCACTAGTCAGTCACGATCATGATAATTTTAGTATAATCGAAATTGCCTCTCATTCTGATTATTTTGTGTTATCATATACCGAACTTATTGATTTTCATAAGCATCATTTTCGACCAATGCAGATGTCTAGATTCATTCCATACCTCCTATAAACTCGCTTTTATCCGTGGCTTAGAATGCCGAAAATTTTATTTTTGATTTGCTGTAAATCAAAAACCCAATTCATAAAGTCACACTTGGTGATAAACACTACTGATACTCCCTAAAAACTGATATAATTTCGTTGCCCAGAGAGGCCCAGGGTATGCGATCAAAAAATGCAGATATTGATTAAATCATGATTGGTGGATGTAGATTCCGTGTTCCAAACTCCTTCATTTTGCGATGATTTACAGAAGGATTTGGCTTCCTAGATCTTCAAGAACAGAATATTCATGAATATCGGACATAGATTTTCTACTTTCATAGATTTTGATATTTTACAACTGGTTTTCGAAAATTACAGACTACAATGTTTAAAGTAAACAGGAGGGAATCCGTGAATTTTTTTTTCTGAATTCAATTCCTACTCCGTAAACTCTGTAAAATCTCGAACAGCTGATCAAAAGTAGTAAAGCATCAACTTTTTAAATCGTCATTTCTTTCAAAGCTGCGTCTTACAATGTACTAAATTTGAATTGAATAATTAAAATTTCTACCTCTACCCATTCGATTTTTCAAAAATCATAAAAAATAAATAATTTTTATTCGAGAGCTATTTTTATTTCTTACACTTTTCTAGTCTGACCTGCTTTTGTAAGTGATAGTGATAACTGAGCGTGATTTTAATTTGAAACCTCTACATTATAGGGGTCTTTAATTAAGTTCAGTTTTTTTTTCTTTTGTATATACTAAATTTAAAAAAAAATTCTCCGAAAATACTGACAATGTGCTGGCAAATGGGGCGCCAGCACAATTTCCGCATATTTGCGGAATTTTATTCCTGTAAATTCCTTAGGAAATTTCGTTCCATAGAGGTTCGGACCCTTGATATGATATACGAAAATTGTCGTGCATTCAAATATAAATGGAAAATTTCCCTGGATGCAACCAGAAATTGTCCTGAATTCAAATATAAGAGAATTTCCATAAAATTTCGCTGAATGTTACCAGAAATGGTCGTGAATTCAAACATAAATGGAGAATTTCCGTAAATTTCCCCTGATCGTTCCGGAAATTGCAGTGCATTGAAATATAAATGGACAGTTTCCGTTTATTTTCTCGGATAGTTTCCAGTAAACGTACGGTCATATTTTAGAGTGTATATAGAAGCTCTAGGATATAGACAGTCGTAGAGGAGAGATGGCTAGTCTAAATATTTCCATAACTTGATCATAAATGGCTGCATAAACTTTCTTCATAGGAAATACAGAATATTCAAATAAAAATAAGGAAAGAGTCATTCACTGCGGCCTTCATCTGTGTTTCCAATTATAAAAGTAAGGGGGTAGCTACGACTACTGCAACTCACATATATGTATACGTGTGTGTGATAAGGAAGTGAAGAATATACATTTTGTATGGCAAAAAAATTCCTCATAGGGGTTGTGACCCCCCTCCCCCCCCTTTCCTCTATCTAAATGTTTTGCAATACATACGTTATTTTTTTTTTTTCAACTGTACTGGCTTCGAAGGTACGTATATAATCCAATATTAGCTTCCCAGCCTGAAATAGAGTTGTGCAATGAAGGAGCAACGTTTTAAATTGGGTGACCATTAGTCCTTCATTTTCAGGATAGATGGCCATATTAAATTAAGGAGAGATGACTACCTTTGATCAATGTTTCAAAAATACGCTGAGTGAGGATTTTAACTAAATATAATTTATTTGAAATAATTCTACAACTTTTACGCTTATTACTTAATTGTTTAAAATTTAACTTAAGTATAAATATTTCAATAATAATTTTTATATAATAAGGCCGCTAATAGTTTTGTTGTTGTTTGTTTTGCGTTTGATGGTTTTCTTTTTTTTTAAATAAATGCGAGGGGGGGGGGTGTAAAAAATACGATACTTCCAGCAGCGAAGAAGACAAAAAAACGTTGAATTATCAGATGTTACAGATTACGATGGAATAGAATTTGATGAGGATCACTGTGTTAGTTGTGGAGAAAAATACAATACCACAGCCAAAAAGGATGACCGGATAAAATGAATAAAGTGCCTGAGGTGATTCCATGAGAAACATGTACAAACTATCAAGACCTTTGCCAAGAATGTGATGAAATTTTACGAAAAGTGAATAATTGAAATTATACTTCAAATTTCATTTGTTCGAATTGTATTCAGCTATTTTCCGTGATATAACTGCATTTATACAAATTGTTATGTTTTTCATGATTAATTATTTTTAATGTGTTTTTTTTCTTCTTCTTCTTCTTCTTTCTTTTATTTTACTGGATGGCCAACTCCCTTAGGATAGATGGCCATCTCCCATTTTAATTTCAAACTTTTTCCGACTTTTTATTCTCAATATTTAATAATAGGTTGCCCACAATATAATGGGTATATAACAATAAAGATATAACAATTTATGCATATTAGAATTTTAAATGTGCAACAAAATAAGAATTTTAAAGGTGCACGAGTATTTCTTGTGTTTGCGTTCCAAGAATTTCTATTTCAGTATTTAAAAACTATGGCCATTTATCTTAGAGTTACTATAATTTAATCTAAGCATTTTATATGCTCTTAAATAATGTGATTAAAAAGTATTCGATTTAATATAACTGTATTCTAACACGTTCTAATTCATCTTCATGCATATCTTTTTTTATTAAATGTAATAAATTGCTTTTTGTGTGGATGAGATGCATCAATAATTCAAAACATAACTCAACCTTTTTTTTTTAAAATTATTGTAAACTGTCAAAAACCACAGAATAAACAGACAGATAAACACATAATATTTATTTATACAAAAATTGAAATATTCTTACATTACTCTTTCACAGCGTACTCAAAAATCTCTCAAATGCTTCAACTCACAGGGTATCAAAACGATCGAAATACCTGATAACGTTTTCTGAAGCTAATTAATGACATTTGAGCTACGTGGGCATAAATACAACAAATGTAGAAAACAATATATGTGACTCCAACAGCTTTACTTCTTAAAGATATTTTATTTTACTATTTAGACTTGTGAATTTCTCTTTGCATTTTAGAAGAAAAAAATCATTTGATTGTATAATTGATATTAAGAGTTTGAGTATCAGGCATTTCAATAACTTTTAACCCTCTGAATTTTTTTATGCAAAGTAGACGTTTGATATACCAGATACAAGTCACGATATCATTAACAAACTCAACACTGAGCACATATCACGGACACAAATATTTAAATATATATATATTTTTATTGTTTTTTAAAGACTACGCATACTGCAGTCTTTTATTTAATAGTTCCGGCTGATAATCATGAAATTCTCTCATTGATAAAATATAGTCTTCAAAAATTTTTTGAATGAAACAGCTCTCAATTTTTCCTTTTTTTTTTTTTTTTCACAACATTGTGTGATGGAAGCACCTAAGGTGAACTATACATCTTTTTTTTTCTCTTGGAGAAAGGAAGAACTGTTGAAAAGTATTTTTCCAGATGAACAAGTCAAAGATGATGAGGTTTTATCTATGAAAGATGCTGATCAGCATTGCGATCTCCTATCGATCATGCTTTTCTTTTCAGTAAAATGATTATACAGGCATAACAAATGTTAAATAATGCCTCATTGTGTAACAATACACAAAATTTTTTCTATGAGACATCCATCCTTCGAAGAAGTACAATAAAGAATTCTAGTATATTACGGTTTACAGGTAATAATTGTTTAGAGTGCATTCATCTGTTTTAAACGAAACAAAATTAGGATATATTACTGATATTTATGACAGCATGACCTCCATCAAAAATGCTGAGAAACATCGAGAAAAAAAAAAGTAGAAAGAAAGAAAGAAAATATTTTATTGTATTCAACAAAACTTTGTTTAACAGGGTGTCAACTAAATTTCTGAAAGCCAGTTTCACACTTTTCCAGTGTGGTAGCTTCCGGAAAAAAATTCCTGGCCATGCATTTTACTATGGGAAATCCCTCAACAGCACCACCCCCTTTAAATTTCACTCTTTGCAGTCGTGCAAAATTTTTACATAGGTATCAGGCTGGCCTAAATTAGTTTTTGCTGAATGAACAGTAAGACAGTAAACATACATGGCAGAGAGTAGACATACGATTGGAATGGTAAAAAAGCTTTGGTGGGGGAGAGTAGACACACGACTGGAATAGTAAAAAAGCTTTGGTGGCCTAGAATAAACACATAACTGCAAACATAATTTTTGTTGCACTTAAAACTGAAGTTAGTATGAATTTCAAGTATGATACTGGTAAGTTCAGATTCAACCAATATTTCCAATACAGGGATACTTATGTGATTATCTAGAAGACAAGATTAAGTGCAGATGCCAAATTTTATGCATTAATTTTTATCTTTTGGTCTACGACACTTCAAATCTGGAAGAATACAGAGTGATAATAATAAAAAAATTCCATACTTTATCACGGATCATAGACAGATAGCTTTCGGATCCTCCTGGTCACAAGAAAATCCTTATCACAGAATGTAAAGCAGGCATGTGCATCTCATACTCCACAAACATTCTAATTTATTCATTCCACGTAAACACAAATCACCTTTATCAGCATTTTTCGCTTTGGTGTCCGACCAAAAACAAAAACCTCCCAAGAATTTTTCATATCGAGGAAAACTTATTCTTTTATTTTTTATTCTGAGAATTTTCCTAACCCATTTTGAATTTTCCAGGTCCCGCAGTGGACTGGGCGCTAAACTCCGTTCCCATAAGAACACGGCAAGTGAAGCAGCACCCGGCTTGGTCACTGCTTGGGAAGGACTTCCCCCTCTCCGCCCGTCCGCTGTGGAACCGTGTACGCTAATGGGTGCACGTAAAATCCGTCGTGGCTTCAAAGTCCTCCAAGTTGTTAAACGATACCTCTGGGGGTGCCGATTTCAGGGGGTGAGTCCCTTCTCTGGAATTGGTTCAAAATTACGGGACCCCGAGCTAAGACGGACTTCCTCCCACTGGGGCTCATTGAAATGGAAGCCGCTCCTTCAGCCCATCGCCTGCCTATATAGGGGGATCTGCCACCGCAACGCGGTTGCCAGAAGGCATTAGCAACAACAACGACAACAACAACAATTTTCCAGACTTTTTCTACGCTTTCCTAACGTATTTCTCATTTTCCTCACATTTTCCAGACTTTTCCGATTCCTGACTGGTAGACACCCTGTTTAAGTGAATAACTTTGTTGAATCAACAAAACTTCTGTTTGTACTTTGTTTAATCAATAAATTATTTGCTATTTCAACGAAATTTTTGTTGATAAAAAAAAAATCGTTTAAAAAAAGCCCTAACAAAATTTCTCTGAAATTCGGCAGAAAAGTTTTTTGTTGTGATGATAGTTTTTAAAAAGGCTCTCGCAAAATTACTTGCGTATTATTGTTTAAAGACGGATATCGAAAAATTACGGTTTTGAAAAGATAATTAAATTTTAAAAATTTTTCCTGGGCAAGAGAACAAGTTTCCACACGTTCGGAAAGACATTGTAGAGCAATCTACTTAAATATTTAAAAAACCAACTCTACAGTGCAGGATTAAAAAAAAAAAAAGTTGACTTTCAATGCGGCTGTAATGATATTGTCAGTTAAATTGTGCTAAAAAAATGCCTGCATCATGTTTTTGTGAAAATGCGGGTACAAATCATGATCTTGCTATTATTTTGGAATGCTGTGAGGGTTTTTTTTTGGGGGGGGGCATATTCAGGGTATAAAAAATGCTCTTGATATATATGCGAAAACTAACGTACCCAATAGTTGGTTTTTTTTTTTGGGGGGGAGGGCCTAGTTAAAAAAAATAGTGCTTTACGGTAACATTTTGCATTATCGTACCTTCTGCTTAGGTTGAATAAGCTTTCCTTCTTCTTCTTCTTCTTTTTTAAAACTAGACCCCTCCCTATTAAAAAGAACTACCATATCAGCGACTTTTGCTTAACTTTGTCAAGTCATTTTAATTTTTTTCCCACCCATATATCAAGTGTAAAATAAACTGATAGATGCAAACTTCTGATAATTTTCTACGTCACACTTCAGGATTTTCCAGGTTTTTAGCCAAAATTTGCAAGTTTCCCTGACTTTTTCTGTTAAAGTAAAACTACCGTAATATTCCATGTTTTCCAGTTTGTTGGCTTTTTTTTTTTTTTTTTTTAATACCGCTGGCTGCCCAGTATACGCCAAAAAAACCTCCCAGCATTCTGAACTGATCGCATGATCATTATCCACAGCTGCATTTTCACGAAAACTCGCAATAGTTTTTTTTTTTTTTTCACTCAATTTAACTGTCAAGTATTAGTGCCCTATTAAAATGTCGACTTTTTTTTAATCAGCACTATAATGGCATATTGGAGAACTTTCATAGACCTTTGAAAACATGGATTCAATACAATGTAACATAGACCTCGCATTTTCTTATTAAAATATCTGTGCTATTATGTCTTTGCAAACACTTAGCTCAGGAAGTCAACAGGAGTTCAAAGTGCGAGTCGCAAGTCTTCTCAACACCTTTCGTAAATATCACCTGTAGTCAAAGAATGATGAAATACTTCAAATAAAGTATTTGGACGGAAAATGCCGAGAAAAGTTCTCACTCATCGCTCATTCAGCTGAGGAAATTCAGTAACCAGCAGCTTTACCATCGCCCCAGTGTTTGGTCCTTCTCTCTTCAGCAATCTTGTGTTTCCTAGCTTCTGGCTGAAATTTCCTGTTGTTGTGGTTCAGGTTGTCTTTTTCCATTTCTGAAAATATCGCAACAGCAAGAAACTTTAAGACTTAAAAAATAACTGTCTAAGCCTTAGTGAAATAGAGTAAAAAAAGTGATAGGTATTAATTATTTAGGAATACATTGCAGTTATTAGTTTTTTACTAAACTAATTAAGATGTACTCCAACTTACAAGATTTTTTCCCCCTTAGCTATAAAAAAAGAATCTGATATTATCTAATTTCTGTTAAATAGTTCTACCATGAATGTTCAAAATACTTTAATGAAAGGACGAATGAAAATGTTGGGGAAAAAAAACTTTTAAAGCTAAAAAGCCAAAAGGGGTTAATAAAATCTAAACTTACGTTTCATCCTATTGTAGACCAGTACCTCAGAGTCAGAACTAGTTCCTCGACCTCTACGTTGTCTGAGAGACGGCAGGATTCCAAAACGTTTCTTCAAAGGTTCCTCCAACTCATCCAGTTTTGTTAGTTGCTAGAGGGTTTTAAGATATTTTGCTTAGTTTCTACAGTGGTAATACGGTTTAAAAATGAAACAGAAGCAAATAATTCCGTAAATTGGCCTTATTTGCATCAAACAGATAATCAACCTGAGTAAACGAAACCCCAACACTATCCCACATAAAAAGTCCAATTTGAGAAATACTGAAAATACCCTAAAACAAGTGAAATTATCCTAGCTGCGAAGCCCGAGGAATATTGGTTTTTCATAAAGTATTAGCCTAGCAATCTGTATTTAACACATTTCAATCATTCCAAAATAAAACAAAACAAGATCTCTGAAAAGAAATCAGCGAAAAATTCTTTTCCATCATAATGAGCTTTCCGTCTCGTTATTGGAGTG
Organism: Cheiracanthium punctorium; assembly: GCA_038373885.1. Taxonomy (NCBI): domain Eukaryota; kingdom Metazoa; phylum Arthropoda; class Arachnida; order Araneae; family Cheiracanthiidae; genus Cheiracanthium; species Cheiracanthium punctorium. Next base: position 332,473 of record JAWZYV010017329.1, read on the forward strand.
AGACAGCCCCATTTTTAAAACCCAGTATATGCCACTGCCTGAAAAATTAGGGAAATAAAATTCTTCTCCTAAAATAGACTGTTGAAACTAAAATATTTTAAGCTGCATTTAAAGATGAAGTGGAGGATTCTCAAAAAGAACTTTCTTTTTTCTAAATAGGGTGTAGCGCATTAAAAAACTTTAAAAGAGAGGTGCTAGTTGCTGTGGCTGATAAAATTTTTTCGTTGGATACAAGTTTAGGCAAGATGTCCCAATGATGAAAAAAATAAAAAAGAACCAAAGATACGCTTTTAAAGAAGGCAAACAATATTTATTGATGTCTTCTTGACGCCTGGTGATAAGACACTCACCTGTGGCTGATGATCTGAGGATTTACTGCTCCTGCCAGTAGAGCTAGTATTAGAATGCGTAATGTAATCCAAAGGACTGCTGATTGAAATTGAGCTAAAATGGAGCATACATAACATTAGCATGAGCATTAAACATAAAACATATTGTACTGGTACTTATTCAAGTAAGAGATGAAAATTCGTTTTGACATTTTAAGAAAACACAATTTAATCAGCTTCTACAATTTTTAAAAAATAATTTTATTATTATAAATGGTTCACTTATTTAAATCTATGACATAAATTTAGATCGAATTACTATCATCTTAAAAATAAATAAACAGTTTTAAAATTAGAAAAATAAAACTGTAAAAAATAAAAATCGAATGCATTATTACCTCTTTAATAACTAGTTAATATTACCTGATTTATACACAAGGATTTTAAACAACAGTTTAAATGGCAGTGATAATCGCTTTTATTTTGATCTGAAATCCCATGTGCATGATATTGCTCATGTTCCTTTACAACAGTGACCCGAAACCAGAATTTATAGAAGTGTATTGTTGATATATATTCAAAAAACATAAAACTGTAGACTTCTGAACTCAATTTAAATTAATTAATTAATTAAAAAACTGTGAACGTATATACTTTTTAATAGATCAAGTTTTTAATGAAATGCAGCTAAATAACTTTGAATTAAGTATGCATAGAAATAAAATAAGTTTATATTACTACATCAAATATTCATTTTATTTTCCATTGCCCAATACTTTTGCTTTCAGCAAAAAATACTTTTTAATTCATGATTTATGTAATAATACTAAAATCCAAAAGCAGTTTTAATATTTAAGAGTGTAAAATATACCAAGAAACCATTAATGGTGAGGAAAATAAAAACACAATAAAACAGCATTTCTGAAAGCTTTCATTTACAAATCTGAAGTAATAGGAGCAAACTTATTTGTACAACAAGCACCAGTGTTTCGAGTATAAACGTATTTTCTCCTAAATTTTCGCGTATTTTGTATCATGATACAGAATAATAAACTATCTTTTCAAAACATCGTGTCTTGAAGATATTTGAAATGCTAAGGTTGTCCTTTTAAAGATCACATACAACTTTTTAGCAGTTTTAAGAAGAAAAGTTACGTCAAAGCAATAAAAATTTCAGAATGTACTTTTTACTTCCTTTGTTTTTGTCTCTTTCAGAATATCTCTTTGGATGTATTTATCACTTTTAAAAACGGTAAAATTATCTAAACGTCAAATAAAAAGTCTTTAACAAATTAAAAGAGCCCAGCATTTTTGTTTTACTGAAAGTTGCGTTATGCATAGAGGTTCATTGTTTTATACACGTAGATTACATTTCGTGAACTAACAGTCTGGAAGTTTTGACTTCTTGACAAAATTTGCTTGCTTACAAAACTGTTCAAGAACCACGTAAGTAAGCGTACTTTCAACCCCCCCCCCAATCCTCACACACACACACACACACACACACACACACAAACTCTACCGTTGATCCGTAAATGAAGACGAGGAATTAGAAGACGTGTTGGAGAATCTTGACATCGTCCTTCCATTTCTAAACTCTAGACCGTTTCCTGCCAATGGTGGTAGGTGGTAGCCACCAGTACTGTCATCCGAAGCACGCCGATAAGGTTCTCTCTTCCTCCTTTGGAAAAGCCTCCTGTCTTGTTCATTGTTTTCTCTGATAGAGGGAAGAAAAAAATACGAATGTATTATTAATTTTGGTTGTACTTATTCTGGGCTTTAAAATATTATTTTTGGACTATTCCCTTTTCCCCATTTAAGCTTGTCATAATGGGTTTATTTTCTTTTTAGAGAATGTGTTATTTTGTTAGGGATATTTTTGTTAATAATAATATAGGCTGTTTACTTTTTTAGTATGTGATATTTATTTCATATACCACACCCGAAATATAATATTTAAAGGACTAAAATTATTACTCGAAACATAGTATTCTAATGATCAAATATCAGAATACGAAGAACGTATCGATTATAAAACACTTTAAAATACAGTGTTTGCTTCTGAAATGTGTGTAAGGATTAATTCACATTTTTAAGCACTTGGCCACAAAGCTACGATGACAGATATTCTTTATTAGAACTGAGTGTTTTTGAAATGAAAACTTCTTTAGGCGCGTTGGGTACTTTTGGGATCCAGAAAAATCACTGAATTCACGTGACTATTACGCTCAGATACATATGGTGAAAAAGTGGATCGTGATGTCCTAGCTGCGTCATTTTTGCCTGCTGAGATTTCTTCCTCTTTCTTTGAATTTCAGTGCTGCCACCTGTTATCATACGTAAAAATTTCAAGCTACTTTTAAACTGCGTCTTCTAGCTTCCGCGACCGGTATCGGTCCGTAGATCCAAGACGTGGTAGGTGAGCCTTCTAACCACCAGACGTGCTCGTTACTCGGGATGAAAATGACTTAAATTTGAAGTGACTGTTGTTTCAATTTCGGAATGGGAACTTTTATGTATCTAAATAAATAAAATTAGACTTTGCCAGTACACTACTTGGTATTAAAAATTTGCGATTTCTGTCCGTTTTAAACATTTGGGATCCCAGTACGATAGTCCGAAAAAAAAGTTGTCTGCTTGCCGTTTTGTCAGTGACGCATTTTTTATTCGCACATCACGTAAAACTGACAGAAGCGAATGAAATAAAATTTGGTGATATGATAGGTGGTCACTCAACTTAAACTATAGGCGTCGAATTATTAAAAAAAGGAATTGGATTGAGATTTTCCGAAAATTGTTTCAAACTGCGTAAATTTTTGTTCGCACATCACGTAATAACGACTAAAATGAAAGAAATGAAATATGCTGACATGATAGGTCCTCACTTAAGTTATAGGCGTCAAGTGTAACGAATTTTTGATTAGATTTTAAGATTTTTCTGAAAATCGTTCCACATTGCGTAAGTTTTTGTTTTAGTATGCATAAAAACTGCATATAATTCGCATACCAAGTGTGTACTTTTAAAATATTCAAAAATATCCACTTTTTTATGTAGTACAAATTGTGCACAGTCTATATGTTTTTCCAAAAGAAGTGCAGACTTTTTCTAGCTAGGTAGGTGCTATAATTTTCGATTATTTATTTAAAAAACTGCATTGAATTTGGATAGCTATACAGTTATTGTGCAATAAAGTTAATTTGATAATGTGGAGAGTGTTAATATTTATACACTGCACATTATTTGAATTCTAAGTGTTATACTACAGTGCATTTGAATTTGAATTAAAAGTCCATCATCCATCAAAAATAAATAGAATTAGTGCTCTTTACAACGTAAGTACATAATTACTGATAATTAATAAATTCACGTACATAATTAAATCGAACAAAATGCAGCATGTGGAGAAAAATGTGTATCGCTGATGTATGCCGTACGCATAAACCCGCTGTGTCACGTTGCAGCCCGTGCGCGCACTCCCTCTGCATTTTTAAGTTTGAAATATGCACACAAATCTTGAGCGAAATTTGAAATGTAATTAAACTAAAAAATCAAAATTTTCCTATGATAACCGAGTGAATATTACGTTAACATGTGTACAAACGTACAAAAATATGTGAAATCGTCAGAATATCATAAATAAATGTGCGACAACCTTACAGCCTTAAAAAAAACACATTTAATTTTTTTACAAAGAATTTCAAATGTATAAAAATAGGAATAAACGTTCATAAATGTTTATTTTTTGTTAATATGAATGCAAAAAGTGTGAAAACCTGTTTAATTGCATAAATGCAAATTTTAGAAAGCTTGACAAGAAGTTTTCACTTTTATCGTGCAGTCCTACGACTGACTTTTTTTTTTTTTTTTTTTTTTTTTTTTTTTTAAATAAACATACGTTCATTGTTATTTATAAGTAGATAGGGACAAGATTTTATTTTGTTTACACTTGAGATGTGATGGGCGGCAATGGATTGTTTCTCAGTGTCGGTGATCCTGAATACTTGTTGGAATCCAACTGATGGAGCTCCAGCATGCTGCCACTGCTGCCTAGGGGACGCAAGCCACTGGAAGTCGGCTAAATTGAAAAAAGTAGAAGTTACGATCATCGTGCAACACACTGTGAAGAACATATGATACAAATAAATACGGGAGGCATCGAAAGAAAATTCCTTGTTTTTCAAAGGGTATTCACAGATTCGTGAGTTTGTTGTCAGAAGATAAATAAGCATAAGTATTGCCTTGAGGCAAACCTACTAAAGAGGTATCTTAGTTAATATAAAAGAACTATCTAACATAATTTAGTTTAAGTAAACATTTGAGCATTCAGTAGGCCAATGATACTCAAAACAATTCAACAAAAATATTAAAATTTTTAATGCAAGGATAAGAGTAAAATTGGTAATATATAGTATTTTCCAAGCCTTAACTTACTCTGTAAAGACTGCTATAAGAACTAAGATGGCCTAGATCAGAATTTCTGCCACTAGTTAGATCTTGAATTTCTTGTTGGTATATGCGATACAGCTCATTCAGCTCCCTCCTTGCGTTAGCTGTAATGAACAATAAAACTAGGATTAGAATTTACATTTTCTGCATCTGCTTGGTTTGTATTAACTGTAACTTTAAATGCTCACTTACCATTTTGAGATTTTTCCCCAGTTGCCAAAGCTAAAGGAATTACAGAAAAGTTGAGTTACAAATTTCATAAAATATGTCAATTTTCTAGCCTTTATGGCAAGACATGAAAAACAAAGATTTTATAAAACGAGAGGAAAGATTTTATGAGTATAACAGTTTTATACCCAAATATTTAGAACAAAATTTTAAATTATATTCTCAACAAAAATGTTGTTTTATGTGGATGCATCTTCGTGTCAACTGCAGAAAATGTATACACAACACTAACTGGTGTATAATTACCATTGTAACATAATATGAATAATCAGGAATGAATATATATGGACATCAATTTAATTACATGTTAATTCGTCGCTTTTATACACAATTTTGACACCATATTTCCGGATGTTTTAACATGAGGTTTTATTTACTCTAGTTCTTTGTGCAGATAGTTGGATGTGACAGCTAAGTTACGCTAAGTGAAGCTCAAAGGAACCAGTCTCATTTGTCGGTATTTGCACACGAAAATTTGGAAATTTCCCGTGAAACAGTGAAGACATGCATTGCAGCGTTTTACACAAATAGTTTTAACAGTTCCTTTCGCAGAACTAAGTGTCACAAAATTTAACTGTTGTAAATAAATGTTCAGCATTAAGGCAACATCCAGTTATAGTATGGTTCTGACAGCATCAGATGTTAACATGGAATACACATTATTACTATGTTCCCACAGTTAGGCAATTTGGCGACTTGTATCACTCATTACTACGTTTTCGGAATGCACCCAAAACATATTTTCGTTCCGTCAACTTCTGGAGGTATGCAAGTCTTATCAGACAAAATATTTTGCAAGATATGTTTTCAAAACCTACTTTTGGGAAAAAGGAAATAAACGGGAATAAGCTCTAGATCTATCCGCAACACACTTGTGTATTATTTATAAAATAATTAAATAGGTAAAATATTGCTACATGGAGTTTCGCAAGGTATTGTCTAAGTTACAAGACCCGCCACCTAGGTGGTATAGCAGCTAAAGAATTATTCTATCACGCACTGTTTCCCGGTTCGATTCCCGACTTGGACTTGGGTGTTAACTCGCCCATCCCTTCACAGGGGATAATGTGGCAGCCCATTGGGTACCCAATAATAGAATGCCAATTCCTGCGTGTTGTAATGGCGTTACAAAACCTGTCTTTAATTAAACATTCTGTACATTATAGAGCACTTTGCTGTTGTTTTCCTGTAAAGGTTTTGTATAGGTCTTTTAGAGGACATCGTAACATTAAAGTATGGTATTTTTCGATAACATGATAAAAATATCCAAAATATATCCAGAAAAACTTTCTGTACAAAAATATCGCAGAAGGGGGGGGGGGGGAGGTACAGAAATGTGGCAGTAGGACTCCCATGAATACAACATTCTCTGTTTTCAAGAATATTAAAAACCAACTTCTAGTTTGAAGCTTTTATTCTTCATGCTTTCTTTTTTATTAAAAAGAAAACTACTTCAGAAAGGACTGAGGATATATTATATTTAATATATTGATTTATTTTATCTGAATGATAATATAAAATTTAGCCGAAATTCATAAAAATTTCCCTCTTAATTTTTTCTTTAAAAAAAAAAAGCGTTATCTCGATTGTAGAATAAGGATTTTGAACTCACCGTCAATGAGAATCCTTTGTTTTGTTATGATTTCATCGCATAAATGTCTCTGCCTGTCATACCGGAGTATCATGAGATCTCGACAACGAAGTTCGTGCTCTCTGCTTAGCTGAGCCGACTGCATTTCCAGCTCTAAAAACGGACTGTTAAGTTTAAATAAACAAAACCACAAATGCACCAAAATGAATTGTTATGCAAGGGAAATATAAAATTCTGAACCGACTTTCAAGGTTTATTGGTGTACTTAAGAACTCTTCAGTGGTATATATGCCAGTGATTTTCGATCCAAAGAATTGTAAGGAAAAAAATATCAACTCAAAGTAAACAGATTCATTCCTTCACGAAAGTAAGGCTTTCTTTCCCCCTCTTCTCATAAAATGACCATGGCAGGCACAAAATCATACATAAGCTTTTAAAAGTAAAAATAAAAAAAGATAATCTAATAAAATTATACAAAGAAATTTTTGATAACAAGAAAATGTTGCAATTTACTACTTACAATTTAAAACATAAATTTGACACCTAACATCCAAGCATTATTGGTTTAAACTCTTCAAACGCTGATTAATCAATAGAAATATTTTAAGTATAAATACAGGGTGTCATAACAAGACTGCATAAATTCTGCACAGTACGAGTTCTTTATTTCGAGTACATAAAATATATCCAAAGAACTATATCTCTAAAATCTGTAGTTTTGGAGAAAAATGCGAGGAAAAAGTAGAAACGCCATATTCGGTGTATAGGGGGGGGGGGAACTTTTATAGGAAGCATAAACATAGGTTTTTTGCATAAGTTTACGTAAAATAAGTTCAACATGTCCACCGCGCATTATCGAGGCATGCACGCGTGCGCTGTGTAATAGGTGACTGATCGCTCTGCATCATCCTGGTGCCCATAAAAGTACACGCAGCATCAAGGGGAAGTCACTTTTTGCAATAACTAGGTCTCGACACATCAGTTCCTTCAGACGTCTTCATAGGAGGAAATCCAAAGGTATCATACCTGGTGATCCTTGAGGCCATAAAAACATGTCTAAAATAGCAGCTGCCAATATACGTGTTTCCAATAGTTTTTTCATGCACTGGATGTGACATCATTACTTTTCCTCCCCATTTTTCTCGAAAACTCAGAATGTTCAGAGTTTATGCGGTCTTATTTTGACACCCACCATAGTTTTAACTGCGAAAAAGAATAAAAATTGATATACAATGATAATCTGAAATACGAGTTTAACTCATTCCTTCATCGATCTTGTTAGTCAAAAGACTCGTATTATTCGTACTTGTAAGCTCACACTCTTAATCTCGTATTAATTTCCCCCATCGGAATTAATTAAAATGCGAGTAATGTGTACCAAGCCCAAACAAACCTTACTAATTTTTATATGTATTATAAAACATATTTATTAGATACAAATTAAATGTACACATGCTGTAAAAAGGAAGAAAATCCAGCCACGCATATGTTGGCAGAGCCGTAAGCATGCGGCATTAAATTCATTCTTTCACTTCACTTTTTCTTGTTAGTAATTTAATTTTAATTTTCACTTAGTTTTCTTTCATCAGTTTATTTTTGGTGTCCAAGAACGAAAATTCCAGTCCTCTGTTCTTTAGACGCTTTCTAATGGCCTTATCACACTAAAGGGAAAATCCGAGAAACTTCGCGCTGGACCAACTTTTCCGGCGGACTTGAAGGCGTGGTTATCTTTAAGGGTTGCAAAAGTAAAAAAAATTCTCTCCGACGCCAAATAGTCATCGCATCGCTGATTTGGCGTGCAGGTTCTTATTTTACTTATCGTGTGTTGGTATATTTACATCGGATCGGCAGCAATTTCGCCAGCCTCGGATGGGCAGCAATCTCTAATTCCAAAGTCCACTTGAACGCGGCCATAATTTTATTTACACGTGATTCTGACATCGAGCCAAGCTTCGAACATAGTAGTAGTTGCCATTGCTCGAAATTGCTTATGACGTAGCAGAAAGAAGTACTCTGATTGGCTGAAATTTCGTCCGACTCGGATTTTTTCCTTCGGAAAGGAAAAAGTTGGAGTTCGCGGTCGTCAAGATAACGGCGGAGAAAATCGGCCGGAAACTTGATTCGCAAGGAAAGTTGGTCGGATTTTTCTCAGTGTGATAGTCCTATAACACGATGTCACTGAAAATTGGTCGTATCCCGAATTCCGAATCGCATTTTAAATCAAAAAATGTATCTGCTGAAAGATGGTATCTTAAGAAAACTCGTATGTTAGGGCATATCTCAAGGTACCACTGTACATTCAAAATATTTTGTTTAAATTGAAGGATACTTTCTATTTCGAGCTGATATACACGGGCTAAAAGAAGCAACAGCTCTCTCTGCTCCCTGGAACTTGCCTTCTCAGACAGTGATTCAGTGACGGATAAGGTCTTCTGCTTGCAGGTTTTGTAGTCTGACTCGCAATCTTCTCGCATTTCTAGGTACCTAAGGAAAAATGAAGCAAAGACTCATGAAGTAAACTGCATCTTCTGGTGAAATATTAATATACTGCTCAGTTAACAGAAAAGATACATCATTGTTTCATATCGTTAACCGTTTGGTCTGAAAAAAATTCATTTCGAGAAACACTAACTTATGCAGAAGCCACAAGCAAAAGGACACATTTGGATTGTAGACATTTTTAAAAATGTCTAGAAGAATGTTAAAAAAAATAGCTAGGTAGCTTCGGACATATTGAAAAAATAAAACTCGGCTGTTCGAGTCTCGTCAGGGGGAGACCCCCTAAACCCCCCTAATTTTTTAGTTTCATTATTGCCATATTAAAACGATATTAAGTGACTACGTCATTTTATCTCTCATCTTTCGTGTATTTCGTCTGGTAACCCTATGTTGAAATTCTTATGATTGTAACCTGTTTATAGAAAAAATACATGTGATGGATATTCTACAGTTTACGAAATATTGTAACAATAGATTAAAGCTGTTGTGAACTAATAGTATTTAAATATATGTAAAATTATGTCGCTTTTTTGAGACACATTTTTCGGACAATTTTCAATAATGGGGGTGAGAGATAAAATGACATAGTCATTAATACTCCACTGTATGATGGTGGTCACATTAATATTTACAGGGATTGTCTATATAACGTCTTTATTTCAATCATTTTCAGAGTGGCATTCTCTCTAATTTAGCTAATATGTAATTTCACGTAAGTCGTGTTCATTAATGATCCTCAAACAATTCCTTAACGTATGGGTTTTGGTTGCAAAAAAAATAAAGCCGAAGACTGAAACTCTTTCAGAATGTCTCTGCAAAATGTGCGCAATGATCCATCAACAAACTATAACTTGATAAATGAAACTTACTCTAGAAAATTGCCAAAGCACAAAAATCTAGTAGTAAATTATTTTAAGATTTTTCGCTGAAGATTTCGTAAGTGTCACACATTTCTCCGTTCCCAAGTTTTAGCAGTTCATGTCACCTCGTGCGTCGTTTAGGACTAAATGGTCCATTTCTGAGTCTCTGTACAACAATTTAGACCTTCGTCAGAAGGTGAGAGACTTCTGGATGCTGGCAAACTGCTAGTGAAGACCGAAAGGGCTATTACCTTCAGTACCATCCTAATCCAGGCAACATGTGGGGCCATATTATCCCGCCAAAGGACTTTTGGTACTACGGATTTAGTGCGCACATACACCACATGTACGCTGCGGTCATCTGCGGTAGTTGGTATGTTTATCTTTTCCAAGAGTGTGTTACAGAGGTTGTGAAGAGATACAGGGAATCATTTCGAGTTCCTGACATATTTTATTTATTTTTAACGCTGCCACAAGTTACAAAATGTCTGAAATATTTATTCAATTACAGATTTCCATACACTTCAAACAAAACACAGATGTGTAAGAAAATCTGTAAACTTAAAAATGTTTCTAGTATTGATTTTTTTAAAATAACCACTCTCTCAGTTTGCTTGCTACAATCTTTAAGATTAGCTTAAGCTGTTTTTACTAATCACACAGATAGAATGTATATGTTTTTCACCGAGTGAACAGTACTAATGAAAATTTATTTAAGATTCGAATTTTATGACCTGCATGCTTACAAGATAATTATTAAGACTTCTGTAGTTCAATAAGTAGTTTAAAGTGTGTATAACAAGACCAAGACCACGTATCCTCAATCACGTGTGAAGACATCTTCATGATATCTCAGTAAAGAGTATCATCCCTGGCATCCGATAAACCTCCATTCCTAATGTTCTCGTGTACGGAATTGACATTTAAAGGTCAATTTTTCTATGTTATTGGGGGTGAAAGACCAGAATATTTTATCATCTAATCCAGTTTTAGTACACGCGTTGTCCACTTTTGGCACGCCTCCAGATGTAGTTGCGTTGGCTTTTAGTTTTTACAGGTTGGATGCTATCTTTTGAAAAGCCTTGCCTTTTAAAGAAATGAAAATTCCAAGCCTTTTCACTAGACTTGGACGAAAGAATTCGCCCCACGATTTTTCTATTCATATACAATACTTCCGCAGAACGTTATTTTGGTGCGAGAAAGAAAGATTCGGAAAAGTTAACATGGTTTAAATTGAAGTTCTTATTAGTGTTGCCAAATTAGGGAATTTGTTGCTAAATTTAAAGGATTTTCAGTAGTAGGATAAATTTTACGCTTCGGTATTAATAACATTGTTAGTGTGTTTTCTCTCTGGTTTAGAGGCTTTTTACATGAATTTAAAGGTATTATTTCTTTAAAAAATAACTTTTTAAATAATTTAGTCAGTGACGTTTTGATATATAAAAGCCTGTTATAGCTCGTCCTTCATGACAATCTCCTAAATTAAAATAATTTTATATTATTATTATTTAAAATATTACATTGAAATAATTATTGTACTGACCACGACTATATTACCCCGCTGTGAGGATAAATATCGAAGATATATGGTTCAGTTATGGCTCTAGTAGCCATAACTGAACCATATCCTACTTACAGGGTTGCCACTCAATTTCTCAACCAAAATTCCCTGATTTTTCCAGGTTTGCCAGAACTTGTTTAGGAAAATTTCAGATTACGTTATTATGGCATGCATATAATTTACAGTTACCTTATTAACACAAATCATGATGAAACCTCAGTACACCTATGTCAAATCATATTTGGAGCACTTCAGACTGATGTCAAACGGATAAGTATTGATCCATAAGGACTTCTAATCCTTTTCCAGGTCACACGTAGATATTTTCCAGAATTGTTAGTTAAAATTTGCAATATTCCCCGACTTTTCAGATTTCTTATTTTTTTTTTTTTTTTTTTTTTTTACTAATGGCAACCCTACACCTACTATATTATTCCTTAATGAACTGTTTTAGGGAGATTTTAATACTATGTTCTATTGTCAAAGCAATAATGAAAAAACAAAATTCTGTATTTCCGTGAAAGCTTATACCATAAATTCATACTATAAAGGTATTCCTCAATTTTACCTTTATTATATCTTTTAAGTTATCTAAAACTAAATTAGTCCACTATAGAAAAATAAATACAACGAGCGTCAGCCTATTTGTGCTTTTGGCCTTTTAACAAAATATAAAACAAAACAGTATAACATGACGGATTTTGAGAAGATTTGCTTTTCTATGGATTGTTGCATGTAAGTCGGTTAATTAGAGAGATGAATCTTTAAAATTTCCATTAAATAAGATGCAGGTTTAGCGATTTCTCGTCAAATATAGTTAGATATTGAAGGCTAGGTTCAATTTTAGGGACTTATTTCTGGTACCACATTTGACGATGTATCGCCCAAAGTCTTGCCGTTTCATGAAGGCACAAGACGACGACTGTCGTCGAGCCATTAGCTAATTGTATAAGTAGGACTCTTTAAAAAATTACTGTTTCGATGTAATGATTTTATTATTATTATTAATTTAATAATGATAATGTAAAACTATTTTAACAAAATTCTTGGAGATGGAACTGAATGTTTGTATGAGATAAGCCTCATACAGATTTTTTCTGTTACGAAAAAAAAAAAAAAAAAGAGTGGTGAAAGTGTAAATATCATTTCAAGAGACAATGATCTGCAGGAAAAAGAAATGTTTTGCCCTCATACTCCCTTCCCTCTACTCTCTAAAAGTTATAAATCTACCAGTAAGTGATTTTTCTTATTACAGGAGACGCCGGTTATAGTGTAATCTCATGGGACCTAAAAGAGTACAGCGTTAAATCGAAGTACGTTATACACAATACTACCTGTAAAATTTCAATATTACACCGGAGAATTGAATCCGCCCCTTTTCGAAAGAAAATGGACAAATAACTTCACAGTAATATGCGTTTTACGCAAATATTTCAGATTTATTTTAAATTAGACATAGGGGACATGGAGAAACGTAAAGATTTCAACTACACAACTTTTCTGTATAGTTGTAAATTTTGGAATAAATATCGATTAATCAATTTTATATGTTGTAAAAATGCATGATGTATAAGTTATTAGAGTTTGAATGAAGTTTTTGCTGGAATATTTTACATTTTTAATTGAGATAACAGTCAGATTAATTTTTGAGAAATTAATTAAAAATCTTTTAACTACTTTTCAGCATACATCGCTTTTTTTTAACTGAATTTAGTGACTTTTGCCAGAATCTTTGTTGACACTGCTTCTTACTTGAATGCATATTTTTTTTCATGCATCAATCCTTTTTTTTTTTTAATTTTACACATAATCAGAAAAAGAAATCGTAAATGTTAGAGCTGCGCTGTTATCTCGCTGAGACGTATTGATCATATCCTAGTCACGGTTAGCGATCCTGGTCAAATAACCAAACAGATCATTTAGATTAAAACTTTTGACCTTTCAGGTTTGAAAATTACAGAATAAAAAATATCAAAACTCTGGCCAAGGTAAAATCATTTTTCTTTGTTTTATTCATAAAAGATATGGGCTACTACTTTTAACTTCCTATGACAGGATGCACTGCTTATTAAGCAACTATAATGCATTTTAACATTTTCAGACTTAATTAAATAATTTCTCTTTGAATTAAATAATTTTTCTTTCGATAACAAAATTTTGCAAATAAAAAAATTAAAATAAATAATCCTGATTATTAAATGTTCTATGAAAATGGATTTTTCTTTATGTGCACCAGACAGAATAGGACATCCATTCCATTCAATAGCATAAGAAATTTTTGTATTCTCAATTGTGGATGTAGGGTCTAAAAGGGCTAAAGTTATCTATATATTGGTAAACATGAAAAGATCATCAGATATGTAGTATACGTTATTTATATCGCATACATTATTTATAGCATCAATTTTTATTGATTTACTTGATTCAAACCTGAATGTTATCATCTTTGGATTGCTAAATAATACTTCTTTTTTTCAAATTTCATGCATAAAACTTTAAGACATGCAATTTCAAGCGCCACCCACTGCTGCAATAAACATCGCGATAGCGTTGCCAGTAAGAAAGGGGTGGATGGGGAGGACATGACGTGGCAGCATTGAACTGGACGATGAAATAAAATAATTTAACGGATCAACTAATTTTTTAATTAATCTTGAATAACAATCAGGATTAAAATAAAAAATAAAACCTGCTCGCAGAAACAGAAGAAAAAATGTTCAGATATCCTTTTCTGATGGTACTACCGTATGGAAGTTGTTGACGTAAGATTCCTTTTTGCTGCTTTACCCCCCCCCCCTTTTTTTAAGCAACCTCTACAATCTACCTGCTCAAAATTGCTAAACTTGGCAAACCAGTTACTTTAATCTTTCGCAGAACTCGGTTAAAATTGGTAACAAATCCTTACTGCTTTACCTAAAATATTAATTCCTTCTCTGTTTTCGCATGCAGACAATGTTTTGATTAAAAATGATGATTCAAGATTATTTTGTTATTTATATGAATACAACTTCTGCCCATTGCTTAAATTCAAGAACCAAAATCATTTCATGCGGCAAACATGATAACCAAGATGCTTGTTTTTCAATTTTTGGTTAAAAATAATTCGAATTTCGAAATTTAAATCAGATAACTAACATTTCTGAAATTTTCCCCATTTTTCTTTTAAATACCTACAAGTGTTGGTAATTGGTCTGGTTCCTCAATAAATCGCGCGAAGACATATTTTGAAGTAACCCCATAACAACAATTTGCATACATAGGACCGTCATGGAGGAACGTAATCAATTGTTCGTTAAAGCAAAAATCAACCAAGAATGTGTTCCCCGATTACCTGTGGTGTTGATTTTTCATGAACTGCAAGTCATCCCAAGCTTGTTGTATATGCTCCGGCATTTCCTTTCGCTCGTATTCTTTGTTGGAGTCGCTGCTGTTCGTATCTCGATCTAAAATTATTAAATGAAAATAATAATAACAGAGAAAAGAAAGGATGCCACAAATACATGGATTGCAAAACATCTTCCAAAACAACTGTCTTTCTCATGATTGATTGTAAGGAGGAGGGGTAAGTCAAGGACCCTGGCCCAAAAAGATATACTATATTTTAGTGTT
This sequence comes from Cheiracanthium punctorium, assembly GCA_038373885.1. NCBI lineage: Eukaryota > Metazoa > Arthropoda > Arachnida > Araneae > Cheiracanthiidae > Cheiracanthium > Cheiracanthium punctorium. The sequence goes on from JAWZYV010017329.1 coordinate 347,597, forward strand.
CAGCCACTTGTACGTTATGGCAGTACGTAAATCATAACAGTAATATGAGAGCTGGGGAGAGGGGGATCATGCACCCTCACCGTTCATAGATATGGGCACCCATGGTCTTTTTGGGGCTAGTTTTGACAATATATCGATACGTGACGATGTGTCGACACCAAACTTTAAGCGGGCATAACCCCCCACAAAGTTGTATATAAATGTTAGTGTACTTTTGAGGGACCCTGTAAATGAACTGCAAATGTCATTCTCCCATTTTTTAAGTAAAAAGCGAGCTGTGATACAAACGTCTATAAACTTATGGTATTGTGTTTCAAATGGACTAGTGCGACTTAACTGCTATAGACCGTAGTGTGTGCAGTTCTTTTGAGTGATCCTGTAAAAAACTATAAAGATTATTTTCGATGGAACCCTTATCATGTTATCTTTAACAACGAGTATCAGTTTTGTTTTGTTTGAAACACATGAATGTCGCTAACAAATTATTAAACAAACAAACAAACAAAAAACGTTGAAAGGCTGAAATTGTAAAGCCACTTCTAATCCGAATGTACTTTCATCTTTATTTATGTGTATCTATATCAATGTATTAATATTAAATACACTCAATAAAGGCGGTGTCACGATTAAATTAGAAATTAATACCTTTGTTTACAGTAAAAAAGACTGTACATGCGTCTCAGATGGCACCAAGAGTCCGTCCTTTTTCAGCAATACATTTGGCGATGTGTACAAAGGCAGAAAATAGAACAACTTTGTTCGCTTTCCTGTATTTGTATAGGTTAGTAATTTGAGTGCTTCAGAATGATGGAGGCTTTGTAAACGTACGTACGTTTAAAGAAAGTTATCTTTTTTTAATTATCTTGTTATATGTACACTGAAAGAAATGTTTTGTTGATTCAAAAAAATTTTGGTTGGCTTTATTTAAAAAAATATTTTTGTTGAAACAACAAAACTTTTGTTAATTCAACGAAACATTTTGTTAATTAAAAATTTTTTTAATTAAAACCAACAAAATTATTCGGTTGAAATAATGCCAACCAAATTTTTGTTGAATCAACAAAATTTTGTTCAATTCAACAAAACATTTTTTTCGGGTGTTTATTTATTTTTACTTTTATTTATTTATTTATTTTTGTGGCAACGCCACAACAACGGCCCTAAGTATTGGCCATTTTATTATGGGGTCGCCTAGTAGGCGGCCAACGTTACCCTCTGTGAAAAGACAGACAAGTTAAAATCCAGGCCCGAGCTGAGATTCGAACACGGACCCAAGGTTGATAGAATGGTTCTTAAGCCACTACACCACCCGGTTGGCAATATTGATATACAGTTACTTTCATCACTCACACACTAACTCTAGAACGCTTCCGGTACCTACCACTCCAAAGCGAAACATTTACTGCCGTTATATAAAAGAAAAGAGTTATGCTCGTGTGTTGTGGGATTAAGGTCAATTATCTGCACGAGAGATCTAGGCCTATGCGTGGGGTGCCCTCCTTGGGGGTCTTTTTAAGCGGTCCTAACCCGTATTTAAGCTAAGTTTCGGAGAAAACCACGGAAAACTCGGTTAGATCGACGCGCGATGGGACCCGAACCCGGGATTTTCACACTTCGCCCATCTACCATTTCCAGTGATCGTGCATGATTAAGGCAAACCAGCGCGGGGAGTATCTGCCTAAGATGAGGGATGCCTTAGTAGGAGGACTTTCTAAGGGGTTCTAACGCGTATTCACGTTACATCTGGAGAAAATCTACCAAAACTCCAGACCGCTAGAACGACAACCGTGCGATGGGACCCGAACCCGGGACCTTCACACTTCGGCCGTCTACCATTTTCAGTGATATAACTACTGTGCTATGGTGAGGCTTCCAGTGACATAACCACTGTGAAATGGTGAGTCGTAGTTATGCTCACAAAATGCAACAAAATCCGCACTGTCTTTGAAATCGGATTGATAATTTACACAGTTATATAAAAACTATACAGAAAAAATAAATATATGAGCAACATCAAAAATCTGAAAATTCAACCCTTCTCTGATTTTTAGGTTTTTTTTTCTCCTGGTTTTTAATTTTACAAAATTGCTCTGTTGGGATAGAAAAGTTAAACGTTGTCAAAACTGCGCCATTGCCGAAATATATTAGCAATTCTTGCAATTTATGAAAAAGTTTTACTCAAAATATATAAAATAAAATTTGCACCATCGGATCGATCGGCTAGCTAATTTGCCCAAATACGTAAGAAATAAAAGTGCAACTTTAAAAATATAAAAATCCACTCGTTCCCCGATCTTTTAGCGATTTTTGTAATTTTAACTCCAGGAAATAGTTGTAACAAGTAAAACGGTGAATTACTCAACGGTTCTTTTTAGTACATGTGGTATACGTCATGTACTAAAAAGAAATTTTTGCAGTTTCAGCTAGCTAGTTTGAAAGAGATTCTCAAGTTATATTTTCGTTTGAATGAAAATTTCTCTAAAAATAACGTCATGTATATATATGTATATACTTTCTAACGCCAGTTGCAAATGACTCCACTGCTGGCTTTATCTACCAGTATCATCATAATTGTTGATAGCTTTTTTTTTTCCTTTTTTTATTGTTGATATCCTTTGAAATTATTAAGAAATGCGTATTTTACATTAATTTATGCACATAAGTAAATTATTAGAAATAGTCAAATGTAGAACTTCATAAAATTACACAAACAATTACATTGCATATATTTACACAAAATAATATGCATTGTATTACATAGAATAATGTAATTTCATAAAATATATCTCCATACATATGTTGCAAACAGTTTAATCATATAAATACGTCTTAGTATGCATCATGCACTTTATTTTGAGCAAATAGAAAATTACTGAGACTTGTTAGAAAAAAAACGGACACAGATAAAATTAAGGTCGTAGGAAGAACATCAGTTTGCAAGCGGTGACTAATTGAGAGGAGACGTTGGAATTATCATATGGCATAAAAAATTAACTAACATAAAAGTAATAAAATTAAAATCAATTTTACCTTCATCTTCTCTGTTATCTAAAGCGGAAACGGCTTTTTCGGTTTCCCATCTGTCAAAAGATAAAACAAGCATGAACTCTAGTGCTTTTCACTATTATGTTCGTTGCAATTATAGAGTATATTATATATATATCATCGCCAAATACATACAAAGGCATTATGAAAATCTCATAAGATAGTGAGATGTGGACGTTTTAAAAAATAACTGATTCACTTATATATTATATGTCTAGAGACAAATCCTGTCAGCTTATGGGTGTATTAGTAATAGATATTTATAAAAATATGCAAGAGATGCACGGCACAAAAACAAAACATTCGAAATAATGCTCTTCGGAGCAACGAGGAGATTTTGAAGAAAACTTTACCTACCAACACCTTACAAGAACCCTCAACAATAAATTGATGCTACAACGTAAGAATTAATTAAACATTTTAAAAATAAGACGCATGAAAAAGGTACTTATCAAAAGTGGGATCGTTTTGGGTGGTACAAAAGACCCGCCCTTCTTCAGCTGCAAAAAGTGGCTTGTTTAAAAAATTTTGCAACTGAGGAAGGGTAGACCTTTTGCGTCGCCGAAGCAATCATACCTTTGATAAGTATCTTTTCACGTGTGATGTTTTACGAAATTTTAAATTAATGTTATATTTTACCACTGTTTAAGCAACAAAATGAGTAGGAGGTGGCGATTTACACTCTGCATAAATCATCCTTCCTTATTCCTCTTTTCTTGCCGATTCACTACTGTGCTGCCTTCATCGCAAATATTTTTGCCTTGATAACCTTCACAAAAAAAATTAAATAATCATTCCGTTTTTCACCATCTTCTACTATACCTTCGTTTTTTTTCTTTTTTCTTTTATTTTTTCTATACGCTCAGGCATTTCCTTCTGTTTTTCTCGTTTTTTTTAACTGTTCCCACAATGCAACATTTTATTTCCTTTTTTTCTTTATTTTTCTGTTTTGCACTTCTTGTAGTTGTTGCTTTCTATGTGTTATATGCGAATATTTTATTTTTAAAGAAGGAAATTTTTTTTCCTAAATCGTACTTAGAGATCATTTAATTGATCCAGTAGTTAAAATATGAAAAGTTATATGACTTAAATTATTTTCAAACTAATTTTTAGAGCACTTTTAATAAAAGCAAACACTCACAAAAAAGTTTCTAATATTTCGCTTTGGAGTAATTTTTTAACTCCTAAAAAAGTATTTAAAAAAACTATTACAAATGAGATTAACAAGTATGTTTTATTCTTACTCGCTGATAATCATTCCAAGTTTATCAAACTCGATACTTTGTGCCAGGAGCGAGTTATCAATTTCCATCATCCGCCGTCTGAAAAAGAGAAATATTATAGTAACATATGAGAAAGAGGGGGGGGGGGAAGAAAAAAGAATGTACAACCACTCAAAGAAAGTATTCTAGGGCAAGTCAGTTTTCTTAAGTAGGTTTTCCATATATAAAGTTATGTTTTTCTTAAAAATAAGTTTTTGAAAATTTTCCTGCTGTAAGCTTTTACGGTTTTCAACCTATCGAATGTTAAAAAAAAGCCAAATTTATTGTGATTTTTGAGTCTTACTTAAAATTTACAAAAACTTTCCTTTTTATAACTAGGCTCTGAAGATTTCTAAACAAGAGGATTAGAAAAGTTCACGCTCAATTCCATGTACCAAAAAAAGAAATTTCCAAATATTGTTGAAAGTTGGAATAAATAGAGTGGTAAAGTTACATTTTTGATAATTCAAATATTAAGAGATTAAAGGGAAAAAAGGAATTTGAACTTACAAAGTAGTTTTTGAAAACGTGATAATGCAGAAAACCGTAGAAGTACGGCCGTTTAAGTTACTTCAATAAATTCGTCTTTTAAAAAAATCTCATTAAAAAATTGATAAAAATTGAGTCTTTAGCGACAGAAAACGTAAATGTTACGAGTTCCACGGCCTTTATAGTAATGGAATTCAAGCATTTAATTTTTTTAAGTTTAAAATTTTCAAAGGGATTTGAAAAATAAGTAGGAAAAGTAAAGTTATGACATTTTAAATAAAAGTTCCACTATTAATATCGCTATTGAATTTACGCACTGCATCATTTTACTGTTGTCTGCAGACTTATAAATATTAAAAGAAATAAATATTAGCGTTTTTCTCTTAATATTTATATGTCTGCAGATGCTTGCTCACAGAAAGTGTTAAAAGAGAGAAAGATTTCTCCTTACCTAACGTCCATTTGAGTATTGAAAGATTCAATGAGCTGTTTCTTCAATTCTTTCATCTCTTCTTCCGTCAATTTCTTTTCGTCTGAGGGGGAAAATATTGAGATAATTTATAACCAAAACACAGACAATGCTTGCTTTTTTTTTCAAAGTTTTATTGATTAGTTATTTTCTATAAACACAAACTTTATAACTCATAGAATATTGGTTGAGCATGAGAATTTGCATTACGATTTATTATTATTATATTTTAACATAGGAAATTCAAATCTTAAAGGATAAATTGGGTTGTAATTGAGCTTTTTAAATTCTGAGTTCTGTTTTAATTTCTAGATGGCCACTTAACCCTTTGAGGCGCAACCCTTTACCAATGCTGAAAAAAGGGCAGACGTTGCCATCGCTCGACTTAGCTACCAGCAAGATGGAGGACGATCGAAACGTTCATCGCGTGCCACAGATCTAGAGACCTTTTTTGACGCAGCTGGCTGTGCGGCACAGACAGCTGCGTCAAAAAGGGTCATCTTGCGGGTAGTTAAGTCGAACGATGGCAACGTCTGCCCTTTTTTCAGCATTGGGCAATCTGTCAAGCTGTTCTCGCATTCTTCTATTTTCCAGCAGATGTCAGTGCTGTTAAAAATAATCGTGACAATTTTTTTACGGGAAATAACAAGCTAAAAAGTAAAGGATTCTCGTGGAGCTATGTCACTCGCAACTATTTTTATAGAAATCAAATCTATTCTTCGTGACTAGCAGCAGTCAAAACGTCAGAGTTTGGTGTTCCCAGAGCGGGAACACTGCGCGTTAAAAGGTTAAGAAAAATTTGCAAAATTTGCAAATAGTTGTTGCATCTAGTGCCCTCTGACAAACTGCACACTGGTGTCAGATCTTCTACATACAAAGGCAGTATGCGAAATTGAGTGGTTTCCATTTTATTGAGCCCCAGTGGGTAAAAGACGATTTAGGTCTTGGTTTCTTAATTTTGAAATAATTCCATATCAGACACCAGCACCTGGATTGGCAAACTTACAGGTATTGTTTCAACATGGAGGACTTTGAAGCCACGACAGATTTTATGTGCACCACATCGCTGACAGATTGCACCCTATGTGCACCCAGGTCGGTGATGCTTCGTTTTCGATGTTTTTGTGGGATCCCAGCTTCAACAGACTAGACCATTGAGGGACTCAAAAAGAAATTTGCTATACAAAATAATAGAGAATACAGTAGAATCTCCGTATAACGAAGTCTCCCTGCAACAAATTTCGCCCTGTAACGAAATTTTTAATCGGAACATAACTCTAAGAATTAAATAACATTAAAAATACTCTCCGTATAACGGAAAACTTGCCCCCCCTATAACAAACTTTTTCAGATTCATCTTTGAGATTTTTTCAGTTTTGAAGAAAATTTCTAATTTTTGGACAGACTACTTAATGAAAGAGTAACAGATAACCTTTCCGATCTTTTAGAAGTGGATGCAAACTCTAACTGCTTTATATCCTACAGATGAAAAAATTTTGAACAGTGTAATAGACAAAAAATTAAATCCAAGAAAGTGAAACTTATTCCGAAAATGAAGACGTCTCACAGCCAAACTCATATCATACCGAAATACTAAAGCCATTCGAAACCATTAAAACCCCAGTAGCACAATTAGTCCAAAAGACGTTTAAAACACGTTTTTTAACGTCAAAAAACGTGTTTCCAACGTAATTTAAACGTTTTTTGAACTAGTTGTGCTACTAGGGAAGAGGTTTACAAATGCAAGAAAATGTGCCTGAGTTTACTTTCGGAGCACTTTCAAAATGTGAATATTTTATGAAAATTTAAAATCACGGAATGCATAACAATGTAAAATATCGGAATTTTTCGAGTAAAATAAACGTATGTGCACTATATATTTTATTCTCTAAATTTGTGAATTGTCCTTACTTTTGAACATTTCATTTATTTAATGAAAAGTAAGAAAACATAAGTTTACACTAATTTATTTTTAAATGAAAGTCATAATTAAATACTTTTATTAACTAAAAAGTTTGTAATATTTGCTGAAAAATAACAGAAAAATCTCTAATCGAAATTTTCTCTATAGCTAATTTTTTAACTGGAACCAAGTTGTCGTTATAGGAAGATTCTACTGTATTTCCCTTCGTCTAGAACAAAATAACAAGAAAAAATGATTTTGCCATCTTACATTTTTTTAACACAAGAACAGGCATTATTTCTTTACGAGAACAAACTTGAGAACATCTAGTTGTTCTTTCTATTTTACGTACCTTTGGAGTCGTCGGATTTTTCGTCTGGACTTGGAGATGACTTTGATTCCTGCATCCTGCGATTCAGTGTCTCAATCTCCTGTCGCAACTCGTTGATGATCGCTTGGTACTGAGCAACATGATACGAAACGTCCGAAACGTTACTTTTGAGCTGTACAGATAATGAGAAAAACAAGTTTAATTCAACATATAATGGATAACTTTTAACACTTTATGCCCCAAATTAATTTATATTACGAAAATAAAATTTGAATTTCTTTTTCTATATACTATGAGAACATCTCATATTAAGCTACAGGAAATTAAAGACTTCGCTTGGTGTTTATGGCAGATTTATGTCCTGTGAAGCAATTTTAGTGATAGGACTTTAAAGCCCCTTCGGTTCATAAACGGTTAAAGCCACTGCTTCATTAATTAGAGTACGGGTCATTCTAAAAAAATGTTCCATATCATTTTATTTAATAACATTCAGGTGTTTTTGCTTCTTTATTAGATACATTGATAAACATCAATGTGTACCTGACAGACCTATATGACTGACCCACACTGTCTGTGCAACAGAATACATATGTTCTTATTAGTGAACACTTTGAACAGCTGTATTTATTTAAATGTTACATGCATTTAAAATATTTGTTACCAGCCAAATAATAAACATAAACACTGAAATGCCTTGTTTAACTTTGTTAATATTATACAAATAAACATTTTTTCCTTTTCGCTTTTTATTTCGCTCTCTCTCTCACTTTTTTTTTTTTTTTTTTTTTTTTTTAAGGGGAAAAAACTTTTCCGCATTTACAATGTGAAAATCTGGAGTGACTCCACTCGACTTTCCGAACACTTACGATTAAGATCATTACCAAGCATTTAAATAAATTTTAATCGATGAATCATTCAAACATATTTATCAAATTTAAGCTGAATCGAATGCGCCGTTTAAACGCTAGCGCACTTTCAAGAATTTCGCCCCATAGGCCATAATATAGAAGAAATCTTTGTCGTAGCCCTGTAGAAAAACTATAAGTCCTATACACACCAAAATCAATACCGGTATTATGATGGTGGTTTATAACATATATACCCAATTTGAGCTCAATCGAATGCCTCGTTTAGGAGCTATCGTGTTCACTGCACACACATACATGCATACTTCTCGTGAAAACAGCATAAATGAATTCAGAAGACCTCAAAAGGTGTAAATACACCAAAATCTCGAAGTCGAATTTTTTCATGATAACAATACTTTCCTTACATGGTACATGTTCGGAAAGTAAAAATGAATGATTTTGTTAAGTTCTGCAAAAATGAAATAAGGGTTCTAGCAAATAGAAATGATTAAAACTTCCAGAAAAATAATTTTTTAAACTCCTGTTGCAAATGGATTGTAACACATTGTAAAACATTTCTGAGAATGATCTGTGCATGAGCAAATATTGCTCTTGTCTCATACCTTCGTCGTAATATTTTTGGCCCTGTCGGCGTACGCCAGAGTGTTTCTAGACTCCTCAAAATGGAAGTGAGAGGGGCTGATGTGACTGACCATGACTGTCCTGCAGTTGCCCGCCAAAGGCTCCTTCAGAATGCGAGTCAGCTTGCTGTCGCGGAAGTTGACGTACCTCGGGTTCCTTTCGGCTGAATTGAAACATTATTTATTTATTTAGAATTTTTGCATGAAAAATGTTACATAAAATGGAATTATTATGATGCAAAAAGTACTAAAAGTAAGTGCTTCGTGGTATACTATAGAAAGCAACATCCTTTACTGTTAAAATAAAAATAAATAACTTTATATAAAAACACACACATAGGAAAAATACAAAACTTGCAAGTGTTTAAAGAGATGCAATGGTCGATCAGCAGTAAAGTAGTCACCTGTCCTATTTCATCAGAAATAACATATTCGCCCATTTATTCTTAATTGTATTCTTTCTCAAATAAATCTGTGTCTACCGAGTCTTTTTACCACGTTAAATTATTCAAAATTATGTTTTTATTTACGCATATAATTTAAAATACTATTTTAACTAAAATGTAATGTAATCAATACCTTATGTGCATTAGCAACAATTTAACAATTTACTATCCCAATTTACTGCAACAGTTTTCATTAGCATACCTTTCTTAAGTAGTTTCTGTTCATCTGTTTATTTTAAATGTATAAAATACTTTTCGTTAGTAGTTAGGCACACATATTATAAAAGAAAAATGATAAATTTAATTTGAAGCTTTCATTGTGACTTCACGCTGATTTAGACCAGAATTTTTCAGGTGAATTTGAAATGGAGCTTTTATAAATAAATAAAAGTACTTTGTTTTATCTGACATATTGTGTGTTCTCCCATCTGTGATATATATAAATTAAACGTCATGCGACAGACTTTGTCATATTTTCAATGTTCTCCTTTTTATTTTTACAGGTTCACGGATTTCTCCTTGAACTCCACGTGCACCTCATAGAGTAAAGGCATTATTTGTTCACACTAACCCTAATGATTGACAGTCGTTCCTTCAATGTTCGAAAATTAGTGTTTGTAGCAGTCTACTCATTCCAACTTGGTCCCTAAGCAAAGCTCAACTCATCAGCCACAAATAACCTGCCACGACCCAGTCACCTTGAGTGACGAAGAGCCCTTTGAACGAAGAGTTACTTGTCAGTGTCTTGCAGACAATTACGTATCCAGAAAAATCTCCGGTGGGGGCGGGGCGAACGGTAAAAAATGCACAATTTTTCACAAAAAGACTTCATCATTACCATTTTAGTAACAAAAATCAAACTTTCGGAGGGGGAGGGGCCCTTAAATACGTTCTTGTTCGCAGCGGCTCGTTAACTAAAGATTTCGTTTAAAATGTGAAGTCTGGATTTCGCCTATAACAACTGTGCAACTTCTTATTTCCCGGGTTGAATTTTGTTTCATCTACTTTGTTGATACTTTTACTTAATGAGAATAGGATTTCCAAGTGAATTTTCATTTAATCAGACTATATTTAGGGGTGTCGACAGTTAGTAATCCAAGTCATTAATTTACGCAATTACTGACCAGTAGCGGATTCAGGGGAGGGGCTTGGGGGCTTCAGCCCCCCCCCCCAAAAAAAAGAGATTATTCTAGAGGGTAACATTCTGCTTCATTATGCACTTTGAATATGTAAAGTGATCTTTTTTAATCACTTAGCCCCCCCCCAAAAGTTTTTACATTTGTTTAGACTAAATTTTTTTCTTTATTGTGTATTTTCTTTGGGTGAAATAAGCTTTTATCAAAATTTAGCCCCTCCCAAAAGAGAATTTCAGGATCCGCCACTGTTACCGACACTCCTATGAACGTCGCATAATTAACTGTGAACTTCACATAACAATGCTTCTAGCGCACAATTAAGATTGCTATCTTATATGGAGCACAATTGTGCTTCTCCTTTTAAAATTAACGAAGGGATCCAATTTTTAACAGTGTCAATGGCAGGTTCACGTACGAGTTAATAATTGGAATGCTGCAAACCAATTACTGGCATCTTAGATGTTCAGATATTGACACTACGAAATTTTATTTAAAATATACCTATCTATCTTAAAAATTTCAATATTGTAATGTTACCCCATTTTGTTCAAAGTAAAAGTAAAAATAAATTATTACGGTGTCAATAATTTGATCCTTTTCTCTGTTAATAATTGAATGTGTATGTCAATAATTTGTTCTTATACATGTCAACAACAAGTTCATTTATGTATGTGAAAAGAATGCTATTGAATTTCCACAGATAAAAGAGAGAAAATATTTGAATGTTACAGAACTAATGAGTGGAATCGATAGTGCAGACCTTGGACAGGAACAAAAACTTTGAAGAGTCAAGATTGATTTAAAATAAGAAAGTTATTAATAAAATACAGCGAATTTCTCGTTAAAATGCCAATAATTGGCGTCTATTGAAAAATTACATGCGAGTTAAAAGTTTTTTAGACAATACTTTCAAAGATAGCAAGCTGGAGTTACATGTGCACAAAGGTTTTAAGCTTACCAAGAGCGTTTATGCAGTTTCCCAAAGCAAGTAGAGATTTATTGATATGTGCACCTTCTAAAAGTCGTTTTCCGGTATTCTAAAAGTTAAAATGAATTATTATAATTATTTGTTATGATAAAAAATCACATAAAAGTTAATAAGACAAATTTTGCCTAGTGGCAATCAATTTAGGCTTTAAAAAAAATAGTGATTCAAAGTAACAAACTGTTCTAACTAATAAAACTGCAAAATAACATAAATAAAAAGCAACAAAAATCAAACTTGTATTTTATATTACAGGACGATCATTTCGAGTGTTACGAAATGTCCACACTTCCTCAGCTGCAAAAAACTTTTTGCAGTTGAGGAAGTTATCGCTACAGTGGAACCACTGTTAAGTGGTCATTCAGTTCAAACTTTTCTGACTGTGTAAATGGTGGAGCTTTTCGCACCTGAGGAAGTGTGTATCTTTCGTACCCCTCAAAACGATCGTCTTGTTGTAGACAGTTTATTTATGTGGATATTTTTACAATGTTTTACTAATTCTAACCTTTAATCAGCAGGTTTTAGGGTGTTCTTATTAACAAACAATTAAATTAATTTATAAATGTGGAATGTTAGTATACACAGACTGTCCCCAAAGATCATTTTCAAGTTTTTAAGAAGAGGATAGAAAGCCAAAACAAAATTGCCCAAAAATTTGTTTTAGAAAAAGAATTTACTTAGAAGGATTAATTTTCGGAGGGTGAACACAGTGCTTAGTTAAGAAATTTGAGAAACACTTTTGTAAGTGATTATTAATAGATGCATGAAAATAAGTCCACAAATCCACATTCTGAGAGATTTAGTGTCCAAGAAATAACCTCCTCCCCCCAAACTTAGAAGTTTTCAAACTACAATGCAAGAAACCTTGTATATATTTTACATGTGCTATAGGAAATGTTTTATTAGTTTTATGTTTTTTCAGCTAAGTTATAGAACTTTGGCAACGTATGATAACTTCCAAATAGATTAAATATCGAATTGATTATCAAAGCCAAAAATAAGATGATTAATTTTAAAATTCCGTGCCGAGAAAAATGTCAAAAAGTGAATAAATGCCAATGACGAATGACGAACCACGCAGCCATCCGTCATTGTGGGTTATTTGTTGTGATGTGTGGATAAATTTATTCACATAGGCTGGAAATGTCGATGAGGTACAAAACAAAATGATTTCCAACATGCAAAGAAAATGTGAACGAACTAATATTCTTTTAAAAGTAGAATAATATTCATACGTTGTAGCAGGGATTTTTAATGAACTTGTGAGAGTACCACATGAAAAAATTAAATCCCATCTTGATCATATTTTTAAAAAAAAATGTTTACTTTAGTTATTAAGTCAATAAATTAAGAATATCAAATGTGTAAAGTGTTATGAAACTTTTGCAAAATATTTTAAAAGTATTCTCAGTGACTAGAGAAAAAAATTATGTCTTTTCACAAGATGTACGCTGTACTCTTGTACAAGAAATAAAGATATAAGAGTATTTTGCAACATTTTCTTGAATGGATGACTCACTAAACTCATTTTGTAATACGACTTCTCCAGAAAATTTTTCTGAAAGTTCATAACACTAGTTAAATGTTCTATACTTCTCCACCTATGATGAATTTGACTTCTACGAAATGTTTAATCTATAGAAATATGTAATATTTTTATGTGTGTTTCAATGCATACTTTTGAGGAAAAACTTCTTAATTATTTGGACAAATAATGTTTTAAAAATGTATTTTACTGTAAATTAACTGAAAATATTGCGTGTTATAGTTGTAGATTTAAAAATTTCAAATTAATTGCGGACAACTTCGGACGTTGACAGACATGAAAAAAATTGAAGAAGTGGAGTACATTTTGAACAGTTTAGTATATTTCAAATAGCTAGCTGTGAAATTACTTCCAATTTGAACATCGAATATTTAACGTATTCATTAGGATGTTCTTCCGCCTGAAAATCTCACTTTTTTATGACACTGAGCATGGTCACCTACTCAGCTCTTCAATTTATTCATAGAAGTTAGTCACATAAAACAAACTTTTGTTTCAGCTAGTGTGCAACTAATTTATTTGATTTGATTTTGAATGCACAGATCTTCAGAGTTGCGTGCTTTGTAACAGCCGCAATCAATTATAAATCCTCATTTAAAAAGCACAGCTCAAGAAATAAAGTATTTTTCATTTGTAAAAAAGTTGGGGGGGGAGGAAATTCACGATGGTAAAAAGGGCCAATTTAAATCCACAAATTGTGCGCTTGTAAGTCACTCGGCCATCTGTCTCAATATTCATGCGAGCATTTTTAAGCAATATGTATGGAGACATGCAATGCGTGATGTTCCATCCGACAAAAATATAATTTCCCGACTTTCAAATCACGTGAACAGTAATTCCGGGCAGCACCACAATGTTGTCAAAACCTCTCTTAACGTACAGAGAACGTTCAGATAACATTACTGAAAGTTATTTGAACGTTGAAAGACGTTACGAGAAGTTTTACTGTCTGGGAACCGCCTTCAGTTCTTATAAAAAAAATTGAATTCGGCCAAGGGCAGAATAGAATACGAAAAGATGTGAATTAATGTCAAACATATCGAATGCGTTAAAAAAAAAATTGTGAAGTTTTTTCTTTGTTGTTGTTGAAATTAACACCAGATATATTAACGTAGGCTTTCTTGTCGTTTAGTAAAATTATAAGACGTCCGTTGAAAAGGATGACTATAACAAACATTTTTAATTTAACGAAATACTCATTGACACTGTATACTGTGCTTTAATCCTATTATCGTAACAAAACCACCAATTCTACGTTTTACTTATGTTATCTATCTTCGTTTCTCCAAGTTAAATACTCAGTTTGAAACCTACATGGTTCAATCTCGCGAAATATATCAAACTGTGCAACATCGAGCTATCTAGAGTCACACAAATTGAGAATGGACGTAAAGTTTATGGCAGAGATTATCAATCTCACGCAATTTCTTAATTTACGGCATCGGGGTTCTGACTGCCGTAAAAGCCGGTCAGTTCAGTCAGTTCATCTACTTATTTCACACAGTTAGTTTTCAAACGGAGTAATATCATAACGTGGACAACAACAAATTTTTGCAAAAAAAAAAAGAATTTTTTTTAGATAGAATCGTTATAGATGAATGTAATCCTAGGTTAAAATAAATAAATAAATATAGACTGATATGTCCGTACGTACTTGTGTTTGCGCTGCTCTCTCAGAGCCTGCGAGATCCACCATGTACAGCCTGCCCGTCTTCATTTGCTGGTTGTGGCTATGGGCAGGACTCTGCCTCCTCACCTGTACCACCAGGACGGCGTGGGAGCGAGAGGACGTTTTGTTGGCACCCGTGGGTTCTTGAGTTCGCCGCTTGTTGCCACGCATGAGGAGGGTCATCACCTGGAATGCGACAGGGATGTCGATAACACTACCTGCATACGTGCATTATATATTTAATTAATTAATATTTATTTCCTGCTGAAAATGTTTGAAAATCGTTGAGCCATGCTTTGCTTTTTCATCCAAGCAAAATAAACAATCGATGTCTTAAAACTAAAATAGGCCGACGCAACACTAACATCAGATTAACGTCACTGTGACATCATTTTGACTATGAAACGTCCTTCCGAGGCAACGTCACACGTTGATGCCATTTTAAAATCCCGATGTGAACAATGGAAAGCAGAATTACTGAAAGCTGTGGTGACTTTCTAGGGATAGCGTGAATGCCAGTGTCACAAAGGATCCACCACAATGACATCGCAGGGAAATGGCAAAAACATCACAATGTCACTTCTAGTTACTGTCACATATTGATAATAAGATGACTGCAACCTATGTTGACCATACATGGACGTATGTAACGTAACGTCGTCGTTCAACTGGTGTGTCGCGTCATTCCTACAGAATAATATAATACAACTTCAGATCTATTCTAGCTAAGGTGTAATTGGACTCCTACAAGGAAATCTGCACTTTTTTGGAGACTGAGATCGCATTAAACCAAGACCTCATAGTTTCGATTTTGAAAATAGCATATGACCACTTCTACTGCAGTGTTAAGTGTTCAAGCTGGTAGTCTGTGCACGTCAAGGCAAGAAAATGTTTGCATTATCAGCAGGAGCTTGAGTATATACTCGACAAGGACAGCCCACATAACCCAGTCCAAGACCCTGTGCAACTAATCAACTATAGAAAGTATTATGTAGTAAAAATCGTCTTGTAATGCTCTATCCAGACATGTAATTGTCGTGCTTTAATAAGCAAAGCACACTGTTCAAAATTCTCTGGGACCAGTTCGCCCACGATGCATTAAAATCCTTAACTTTTTGCTGTCCCGGTATTGGAATGCTTATTTATATTGGAAGGCTGATAGAAATTTCTCTTATTTATTTGATAAGTTTTAAAGGATTTCCAACTGTACACTATCTCAGTATTAGTTCAAATGGATAAATAATAATGCAGGAGTAGCGGTGTAAAATCTGATGCGCTAACTCCCATTCGTTCACAAAAGAAACATTTAAAGAAAAATGCTAAATTATACCAACCTCTTCTGAAGAGGAAATGTCTACTTCAGATAATCCAGCTACTTGGTGATTACCTTTGGCATCTTCTCTGAGATCTAATTGAGCTGGAGATGGATTTAAAAGATCTCGAATATTCTCATTGTAAATCTGAAAGATAAAAGCCATATGTGAATAGAAGTCACGTCATTCATTTCTTAAACTCACAAAACTGATATCAGATATGTCTGGTATATTTTTTATTTATGTGTATTACTCCGAACTTTTTTAATATTCAAAGTTTGTTCAAAGAAGACTTAACTTTTCAGTTCAATAGTACTCTATCACATGCAGTTTATAGAAATTTCTTCAATTAGCTCAAGCATTTTAATTAAAAAAGCTTCCAAGCTGAAGCTGAAACCTTGATTTAAAAATTAAACAATCAATGAAAGTTATAAGAATACAATTTGGCCTATAAAATATTAGAACTTGTTAAATTTAGATTCAAACAAGAGAAATATATATTCCTTGCTCCGACTGCAGTGTGCATATAATGGTAAGGTTTTGACTATTTAGTAAAGGGTTTTTCAAGATGACTTGACATTTTAAATTACGAGCCCTTTCTTTATTTATTTCTGTTCATTTACATTTATTTATTGCGAACATTGAGCACTAAGTTTCGAACAGACGAAATTTCATAGTAGCGCTACCTCGGACCGCTGCGATATGAAATAGATACTAAGAATCACTATTAATGAAAGCAGTCCTTAGTAGTGTAAAACTAGTTTCATCAAAAAAGGGAAGTTTGGAAACTTAGTCGAGGCATACATCTAATAGTATAGTGTATAGTATAGTATACACATATAACTTCCGTGTTTTTAGTTTATATAAAAAATGTACTTTTGAATTAAATAAATTAATGTGTTTTATTTATAAATTAAATGATGATTTTTTGTTTTGAGACACCTTTTACTATAGAAAATAATAGTATATATATATATATATATATATATAATGCGCTACCATTTATATATTATAACAAACAAATTCAGAGGAAATATTTAGTGTTCAAATGTGGCCCCTTCACCACCCACATACCTCTAAATAGGACATAGTGACATCATACATCTTGTGCTGTGTGTCCACTTCTTTAAAGAGATCCTTGAGAGCTCTGACCATGATACCAGGATTTTCATCTTCTCCCACCATTGTGTACGTTTTTCCGGAACCTTAAAAAAAATGCTTATCAAAAACAAGTCATCCAGTTTCATTTTACTTATTTATTTATTTATTTATTTTTCATTATGAAGTCATTTTGTGAGTGTTTGCGGTAGACTAATCTGAAAAAGCTTAGTCATCTCCATTCAATTTATAAAGTTTATAATTTTATATATTATGCAAATGTGCTCTACTTGATGTATGGACAGATTTTCCTCAGACTGTAAAAATGCATACTGTTGACAAGAACAATTAACAAAAAACTGTTTTTAAATATAAGATTAATTAAGATCTTTGTAAAATAACATATGACATTTCTATCAATAATATAATAATTATTATTGCAATAATTAATGTTAGAATATTAATAATTAGTCTATAAATAACATAAATGTCTGTTATTTCTGAAAAATGTTTCATATTACTATCATTTTATTGAAAAATTTCAGTTCATTTCATTTAAATTCATGTACCGTAAATCATTCATTTACATATTGCTGAGTTATCATAGTATACCTTCATGCGATTTAAATCAAGCATGGTTATTACTAATTCATATTCATATTCCTTTTTATAAAATAGTCTTGAATATTTATAATTCCCAAGAAGTTTTAGAAACTTTCTATTTTTCTTTGAGAAAATCATTAACCTAATCTAAAGATAGATGGCAATAAATTATTGAAAGAAAAATCTGGAGTGACTCCACTCGACTTATCCGAACACTTATCTTTACCAAGCGTTTAGATAAATTTCATTCAACTCAATCGGATCTACTGTTCAGGCTCTAGTGCATTTAAAATGATTTAAGTGTATAGGCCGCAATGTATAAGGATACATTTTCGTTGCCCTGTAAAAAGCTGTAGGTCTTACTGTCGCTAAAATTTATGTAAGACAGTGACCCTATAATACATGTACCTAATTTGAGCTCAATCGAATGCACCATTTATATACTAGCTCAGTTTAAATGATTTGCGTCCTTACTATGTCCTTACGTAGCTATACACACACCAAAATCTATGCAGGCCATACATACACAATTTGAGCTCAACCGAATGCACCATAGACACTAGCGTACTTTCAAGAATTTCCGTCCATGAGCTATAATGTAAAAGAACACTCATTTGTTGACCTATCAAAAAGTCC
Organism: Cheiracanthium punctorium; assembly: GCA_038373885.1. Classification (NCBI taxonomy): domain Eukaryota; kingdom Metazoa; phylum Arthropoda; class Arachnida; order Araneae; family Cheiracanthiidae; genus Cheiracanthium; species Cheiracanthium punctorium. Next base: position 366,017 of record JAWZYV010017329.1, read on the forward strand.
TATGAACATCAAAACCTATACATGTTGTGTGTGACGGTGACTTAAAATATACATACCCAATTTGAACTTATTCGAATGCGCCATTTAGACACTAGCTCATTTTAAATAATTGTTAAAATGTATAAGAATTATTATTTTTTTTTGCAATCCCAATTAGTGTTAAATTGAATGCACCGTTTAGACGGTAGCGCACTTTCAAGAATTTCCGTCCATGGGTCATAATGTAAAAGAATTCTTTTTTGCAGCCCTGAAAAATAACTATAAGTGCTATGCACGCCAAAATCAATACCGGTCTTGCGATGGTGGTTTATAACATATATACCAAATTTGAGCTCAATCGAATGCACCTTTTAGGAGCTATCGTGTTCAATCACATACATATTTAAAGCAAAACATTACTTAAAGCATTCCTATATATTACTATATATTTACTATATACATTAATATATATTTAAAGCACAAATTTAAAGCTGTAGTTCCAAAAATAATAGATTATTAATTTTGTTTTTAAAATTTATTTATTGTATTAAATCGAGCTAATGCATTGAATATTATTTTTATTAGAATTACAGAAAATTCAAAACCAACGAAAGTAAATTTAGTTTCCATACTCAGTGTTGAAGGAGTTCTAAATACATTTTGTAACTTAACGTACAGAGCATTGCTCCTGAATAAAGCTGAAAACTCCCGACATTATATCTTTATGATCCTGAAGCAGCCTGAAAATCGTGGCTGAACTGCCAAGATCTGCAAAGCTAAGTAAAACCCACTCACCTGTTGCTCCGTATGCGAAGACTGTACCATTGTATCCGTCAACCACGTTCTCCACCAACTTCTTCGTCGTCTTTTCGTAAACTTCTTCCTGAAAAAAAAAGGTAAAAAACTCATAAATGCTTTTGATTAATAAATGTTCATTCATCAAATGTCACGTTCCTTAACCAAGCATTACATTAATAAGTTTCCCCAGTAAAGTCCAGTGAAATCCCGCTATATAACTGTATTTTAGGTTTCAAAAACTATTGTTATAAAGAAAATGGATGTCAGAAAGTCGAGTATTTTATTCTCAACGTTCAGTTCAGTTGTGAACGGAGTTTTATAAACTAGTTTTTCATGCCTAAATATGTAAAAATGAATTTTGAAAAACCAGAAGTTTACAGTAATATATATTACTTAATGTAACAAATCTATCTATTTATTGATATCTGTGTAAATATATTGGCTATTTTGCTAAGCCAGCTGTCGAAATCTTGCTATTTTTTCTTTTTATTTGTATAGCAGGTTTCTGCAGGTGGCGCCTGATGAAAGTTGTAATACAATTATCCATTTTTCTCCATCTAATTATTGCTTGCTTAATTTCTGTAATTGTGATGTGTTACATGGGTTTGTATGTTATGTGGATGTTTCTTTCATTTGTTTTGTATTTTTAATCTTTCATGATTATATTTCACATATTTAATATTGGTCTGAAATTTTGAGTCTGTATTGCTGCTTGGACTCCTCATTTCGTTAGTTTGGATATTTACTTCACATAATATTATTACTACAATTATTACTGTTGATATTATAATAATAATTATTATTATTATAAAATGCTAGTAGTGTATCAAATTCGAACCTTTCTCGTGCTCGGAATTGATACGCTACAAGCATTTCAAATTTCACGATGGCAAAGTATATAGCTTACTGTACAGAGTTTTTTCATCATGATAGGATATATCTTATCTAAGGTAAGATACAAAAAGATTATTAAATTTGGAAAAAAAAAGGTGTAAAAATATACACGTCCGCAATATAAGCATATTTTTTTATCTTGAAAAATTGTATGAAGAAAGGAAAGCAAGCTTCACGTGAAAGAAGTCTTGTCACACACAGTAATTTTTCAAATCGAAAGAGGTGACATAAAAACACTTTAGCTGAAACTAAGAATGACATTTAAGAGATAAGACTGTTTATACAAGCAAGCTAAAATAACAGCGCCATTATACTTATCTTAAAAAGCTCACCTTATGTTCATTTTTTTAACATGGAGGTTTGTTTTACAAAATGTTCGAAACTGCCCGAAAATGAAACAATGCACTGAAACTAAATAATTGATTGTAGTACATTAGCAGTAATTTTAGAAGAGATAGTACACACACTAATGCGCGTTGTTATTTTTAAACATTCTCAAACCTCATAAATTGTGCAGAAAATTAGCATCAATTATAAAAGCTATCAGATACATATGTCTTTACTTGTATAGATTAGGGTCAGGTGAGGGAAAATGGTGAGAAAATCATGTATTTTTTTAAAAGATCCTACAATCTAGTTGTTAAATTTATGTTAATTTAATTATTGACGTATTTTACATACATTGGATTTATATAGATTTAAAATACAGCATCATTTTTTAATTTTATCAAAATTCTTTTCTACGGCGTCATTTTTAGTTAGGCAAGTAATGATACCCCCATTTTCCCCCATAATTAGGGGGAGTATAAAAGTACCTGTATAATTTTAATAAAAATTATTTTAATGCTATGAATGAAAGAAAATTCACTCAATATTCTCTCAATGTATATTCTTAATATACTTCAAGAAAAAGACGCACACAAAAGGATTATATCCCAAAATATTTAGCTAAAGAAATAATGTCCACGATTATCAAATTCAGGTTCGCTCAGTGTATGGCAAATGTTACTTGGTTCCACACAGGGGTGTAGGTAGGGGCTGTAGCCATCCCCGAAATATGTAAACATAAGATAAGAAAAAGATTACGTATTTGTGGCATAAATTTGAAAGTTCCCCTTGAAAATTTTGAGGTTCAGCTACGGACCTAAGCTAAATTTAATATCTTCTCTAATGTATGTTTCTCCAACTGCAAATATTTCAAATTCGATTCATGAATTTATTTTTTCTTTAGTTTTTTTTAATTCATTTTTATATGCGAACATTAGTAAACAAAGTATAGGAGTTCCATCCCCCCCCCACTCCCCCAAAAAAGATATGTTATATAAATTTTTATAAGTTATATTGCATTCTAATTTTTTCAGTTCTCAGTCACCTGCGAAAAAAAATTCTTGACTACGCTACTAGTTCGGCAAAATTATAAACAGTTAATTAAAATGTCAATTTCATTGATTCTAACTGTTGTTTCAGGAATATTTAACTAAAGGAGAAATAGAAATGTCAGTATGTACAATAATGGGGTATGGATAGAACTTTGCTAAGTCTAACCATACCCACATTTTACCCCGACTCAGAAAAAAAAATTTAAAAATAGAAATTAGAATTTTAATTTTTTATATAATCCAGTTCTTTAGAGAGAAGTCTCTCTACTAATATGTATCAAATATAAATGCTTTATCTAATAATAAGAAATCTAGAAGAAAGATTTTCAATATCACTTGTTAACAGGCAGTACGTTCAGAGCAAAAACAATAAATTTTGCATTCATTAATATTGTTAAAATATCAAAACACTATACTTCATTAGAAGTACTTGTTATGTTGTTAAAATATATATCCATACAAAGAAATATTGAAACATCTGAATTTTTATGGTGAAAAAAAGTATAGTCAACTCCGGTTATAGTGAACCTCTGGGGACCGGCAAATTTCGTTCACTATATCCGAAATTTATTAAAACCGATCTTCCGGTGGCCGATAACAATAAAACAATACAAAACTATAAAATAGGAGTTTATACAAATTAAGTAAATCAAACACAATTGATCGCATTTATGGTTCTGGAACTATTTGTTAAGTAAAATAAACGCAATCACATTCATTGAATTAAGGTACATTCCATTCAGATTGTCAAGTTAGCCTAGACACAGCAATTCACTTGTGTTTCGGAACAGGTGCTTGATAAACTTTCTAGTCGAATGCAAAAAAAGACTTCGTCGGAATCGAACAACATTCCTTCTACCGTCGAGAAATTTTTAAGTTCACTATAACCGAAGTCATGGTTCACTGAAAACAAAAAATGCTATGTACATTTCTAATGTATGTGAATCGGGACTAAGAAAATGCGTTCGCTATAGCCGAAAGTTCACTACATCCGGGTTCACTATATCCGGAGTTGACTGTATTTTTTCAGTGTACCCTCATTTCCCTCCATTCCACCATTTTCCTCCACCTTACCCTACTATTCATTCAATGACTGTCCATGAAGTGTAACATGAAATATTTAGTGCATCCCTATAAAAGATTTTAAAACTGCAATGTACATTATTTTCAGGTAGCTTTTTCTAGTGAACTCTATCATGATCTTTTTTAATTCTATAATAATACAAGAATGCTTGCATAAATGTAATCGTGGACTAAACTGGCGGGTCAACAACAGAAGTTACTAACTGTACCCGACTATCGTAAAAAGTGTTTAAAAACATATTTAAATTACTTTTCTTTGTGAAATGGTATTTTTGGTATTCTACTAAGGCAAAGCTACTTGAAGGCTATCCGCCTAAAGATGGGTACCTTGGGTGGAGGCCTTTCTGAGGGGTTCTAACGTATATTCACGTTACATCTGGTGGAAAACGCCCAGAACTCCAGACCGTTAGACCGATTGCCTCACGACAGGCCCGAACCCTGGGCCTTCATACTTCAGCCATCTAACATGTTGAGTGTCTTTACACAATCAACCAGGTGGGGGGCCTCCTTGTGAAATGCAACTTCGTTATTAAAACATGCTTTAATCGTTTACTGCTCATAAAGTGGTAATATTTTGGGGGTTTTATCGAGAGTGACCCTGTTAAAAAATCCTATGATTTTTGAAGATCATTTTTAATAGGGAACATACTCTGGTACAAACTTTGTGGCAATCTAAGCATAATTACAGCAGTGAGTTGCCAGATAGTCAGATAAAAGGAATTCGTAAACTGGCGTTAATTTTTTTCCAAAAGTATCTGTAAAAAAAGAAATCGCCAGACTCTAATTGTAAAGGGTGAATTTCACTTCTGAAGTATTTATTTTTCAGAGAAGGGAGTTTGAAATATTAAAGCGCACCGTTTGCCACGGTTCGGAATACTTCAAATTCTAAAAAAAGAAGCAAAACAAAAGCGTGAACGGCACGTAAGTTATCTCCCCGTCATGGAAACATACAAATATTTACGCGTTTTCAATCGCCCGGGATCGATTGCGCCCTCCGCGGCCGGCACGCTCTGAACAAACGGTAATCCTTCTCCGACAACCAATGACTGCAGATACATGGAAAAGTCACAGAAATCATATGTCCTGCTACATATTTGATGAATACGATATTTACGCATAGATTATAGGGAAGGCATTGATCAGATAACATGAACATATAGTATGTGTTTTACTTTTAGTTGTTTTTTTTTTAATTTTGTTTTCCCCTAGTTTTCATGAGTCGGAAATTATGAAAATTATTATGAACATACATTGTAATTCATGAATGATTACTTGTAATTTCAAATGGGTTTTAAAAATAAAAGAGCAAATGAATTTACAAAAATCAGAAACAGAAAACTAATTATCTGTAGTTATGTACGGCTTTTAAGCTGAAGCTGGATATATATATATATATGTATATGTAATTTTATATGCAAACGCGTAGCATCGGGTGGACCCAACTTGTTCTAATAATATTTTCAGTTAAAACACGTTTCTAAATATAAGAAAACTTCCCTTTTCTGATCTTGATTTCGATATGTGCCCCGTAGACTCCACATTTTCGGTCACGCTATGAGTATGCTGACACAAAAAAGGCAGACAACCACAAATCTTTTGTTGTAATAGTATAGGTCAACTATAGGATTAATGTATAGGTCATTTCAAAAACCAATTTAAGTTACAGCGTTTTGGAAATTATTATAAACTGTACAACACACAAATACGTTATTTTCAAGAACTTGTTTGGGTTCATCAGAGCGATTAAGTTTCAATGTACGCAATATGTTGATTTTATTAACATTGAAATAAATGCATTACACCGCCAAAAGTTGCCAACTTTGGCAACATTTGGTGCGATTTTATCAATGGAGCCTGTAATGTTTGCTTTCCTGCATAGGTAATATGCAAGGACGTTAGTACTGCTCAATCAAATGGAGACATATCTCGAAAATGCTGTTAGACGAAAGTCGTAGAATGTTCGTGAAACGTTGGCGAAAAGTATAAAAGAGTAGATCGCTCCAGAGTTCAGTTTTGAATCATGTAGAAAAGGTATGGGCAACCTTTGGAAAGTTGTGGGCCAAACTTTAAGATGTTAACGAAATTGTGGGTCGTATAATTGGGGTGTGTTTGATATTTTGAATGGTTTAAGTGGGTTTTATATGGGATTTTGACATGCTCCGTGGGCTGGATCACAAGCCGAGTTGGGCCAGATTCGGCCCGCTGGCCGCAAGTTGCCCATATTTGATGTAGAACAAATTTCATAGAGAGTTGTCAGTTGTCACTAGCTGAGAAAGATTAGTTCTGCTAAGAAGTTCTGTGTAGTTTTGTTGCGACGCATCCTCGCTTATTTTGAGAAGCCTATGCTTAAAGGCTGACGGTGAATTCTTCGGTGTTGTATGCTGAGAAATAGTTGAGAGTTTTTCTCGAGAATTTCCACTGAATGGTAGGCTGTGGAAGGATTTTGTAGTATGCGAAGTAGAGAATCTAAGAAAGACTCTTATGTTCAGCTGACTGTTGAAAAGCGAGCTATTGCTTGTTAATTTCTGTAAACTGTGTATTGAAGATTGTTCGTCGAATTTCTAGAACCAATAAAATTTGTACTTCGTCCCGACAAGTGGACAGATAACTAGAATTTTCCATATACACTGTACTTGTAAGCTATTAGCCCGAAAACTAAGCAGAGCTTTCTGCAACACTATTTCTCTCTATCTTTCTCTCTCTCTACATATATATATATATATACTAGCTGAAGTACCCGTTCTTCGCACGGGAATGAATGGACTTTTTGATATTACTATTTGTGGTGATTACTATTCATTGTAATAAACAGATATAGCAAAGTGGATATCGCGTTATATTGTGTCCAATAATCATGCATACCGAATTGCAAGGCAATCGTTTGTACGGTGCAGAAGGCATGCGGCGTAGCGCAATCTAGTGGCGAGTTTTAGCAAAACGGATACGGCGAAAATATTTTTTGCATTCAGATATCGATGTATACGAATTTTCATGACTATCGGCTGGACAGTCCTGAAGTTCATGTGTTGACGCGACATCTAGTGGCAAGTTATAGGAAAATGGATAGCGCCAAACTCTTCCCCGTGTTCAAATATCTATGTATACCTATTTTCATAGCGATTATTTGCACAGTCAAGAAGTGATACACTGCAGGGCCATCTAGTGGTTCAATAAAGTAATGATTTGCTACAGCGCTGTCAAGTGGCGAGTTATAGCAAAATGGATAACGCCAAAATATTCTCATTGTTCAAATAGCTATGTATACTGATTTTCATTGCGACCGTGTTCAACTATCTATGTATACCAATTTTCATAACGATCATTTGCACAGTCAAGAAGTGATACACTGCAGGGCCATCTAGTAGTTAATTAAAGTAATTTATTTGCTACAGCGCCGTCAAGTGGCGAGTTATAGCAAAATGGATAACGCCAAAATATTCTCATTGTTCAAATAGCTATGTATACTGATTTTCATAGCGACCGTTTGAATGGTCAAGAATTTGGCCTGCTGCAGCGTCATCTAGTGGCGAGTTAAAATAATAATGCATTACAGTGTCATCTAGTGGTGAGTAACATCAAAAGGAACGCAGTTAGAATATATTCTTTGTGCTCAAATGTGCAAGTATAAAAAATTTTATGCCGATCGGTCGAACGGTATAGAATTTGATGCTTTGCAGTGCCATTTAGCGGCAAGTTACAGCAAAATGGATAGTGAAAAATATTCTCCGAGTTCTAATATTCCCGTGTACCAAATTTCATCGAAATCGGTTGGACGATATTCGCATAGTAAACGGCTAAACGGAATAGAATTCGACGTTCTGCTGCGCCACCTAGTGGCAAGTTAGAGGAAAACGGATAGCATAAAAAGCTTCTCAATGATAAAAGACTTAGGTGAACCAAATTTCATGGTGCAACGGTGCTGGAGTTTTTCAAACTCATACACACATCCCAACATTCATTTTTATCTATAACCAGTATCATTATATATCCCAGTCTCAAATAAAATCCAGTTTCAAATCTAAGCCTCGCCAAAGTGCCATTTTGCAAGAGTATTTTCAGGGAATCATTCGAAGCATTTGACTTAGAAGCAATCAATATGGGAAATGGTTCGGCCGCCAAAAAGTAAAGCACACATTTATTTGAAAATTAGAATTCCTTAATACAGCCGATTTTTTTTTTTAAATTACCAACTATAATGTGTTTTATTCATCGTTACTCCGATGTACTAAATGAGAAGATTTCAATTTTCTGAAATTTGGCGGAATTCCCCCAACTTAAATCAATGTACTCAATTGGTGAGAATTCTGAAGTTAGATCGCTTGAAATCCCTTAATAACTGCATTATTTCTTCACGGATCATTAAAATTTGACGCTGTATTCTAATAAAACCTTTGCACTTGTTTTCAAAAATCTATTTCCTTAAGCTCTCAATAAATTGCGCCAAGCCGAAAACTGTGCAAACCGCTAGAACTCACTTACTCAAAATCCATATTTCAGCCATTTTATTTTTTCGCCAAACTAAAAAAATTTACACATTAGCCTCGGAAATCTTCAATTCTTATTGTTTTGCGTGTAAAGCATTACATTCCTGCTCTGATTTCCCATGCACACGATATTATAATTTAAAAAAAATAACCTTACGAATATAAACTAACAAAAAAAATCATTATTATTCTTTTATTTTTACTTTGAGAATTTAAAATATTTTATTCGACAAAATAGCCACACATGGCAACCACGATCCTTATTTCACACTTTTTTCACTACAGGGGTTACAATTACGGAAAGCTTTTTGCGTGAAGAGCATAAAAAAATCTCTTAAATTCCGGGAACGGGTGGACTTTCAAAGTTTTAAAGTGGACTATGATTTATTCTATATTATTTTACATATCTGTGCAAAATTTCAGGCTGATAGGTCCATTTTTGTGGATTTGTATACGAATCAAATCCACAAACAAACAAACAAATAAACAAACAAACAAACAAACAGAATTTCATTTTTATTTATAAGAATATATATCTGCGTGCGTGTCTGTGTGTGTAAAAACTAAAATAAATTATGAGGAGTTTGCAATTAATAATAAGTAGTAAGTGTAAATATATTGATATTAAATAAAAGTGTAAATATTTTGATATTTTCTCAAAATTTTCTCATTAATTGTCACATAATAGTAACGATTGTTTTTAAAAGCTTCATATCGAGAGTTAATTTTTAAATTTTGATTAAATGTTCATAAATTGTCGATGCTGATTAATTGTTGATTGTATGCGCATAAAAACTCGAAGCTAGTCTATAGAGCACGTAAAAAAAAATATATATATATTACGCAAGTTAGCTGCATAACCTTTAGAGTAAATCACATAAACAAAGCAGCATTCAAATGAATCAATAAGATCATTTGCGTAGAACATGTCATTTATCATGAGCTTTGCTTTTATCTTCCTGTTAATAACAGATTTTCTTTTGTGAATGCTAAGTCGACTCTGCCCAGACTAACTGGTGGCGTGCACGCTACGGCCCTGAATTTTTCAGGGACACCAGTGTCTTTTACTAGTTTCTATTCAAGGGAGACATCGGTTGACTAATCAGTTATCCACATAATAATCACGGTGAACCATAACATTTCACTTAATATAGGTAAGAAGCCAGATGCCCGCTATACGGACAAATGTAATACTCTTTATTAGGTATTCATTCGGAGAGAAGACAAGATTGTATAAATATGAAATTAGAATTTTTTTTTTATATACAATAAGAAATTGATTGGCCAACTAATGACAAAGTGGGCAAGGCACTGAACGTTGGAAGATGGCTGAGTATTAGGGTGGATCGAAAAGAATAGGAAAAAATTTTTTTTTCGAAATCAATTTTGGCGTAGGGTGGAAAAGTTGCGTATTAGTATTTTAGTTTGCATATTAATTTTTATTGAAATCCTTCAATATCTTGAGGTGCCCCAACTGCCTTAAATGTAGTTTAAAATTGAAATTTTACGAAAATTAAAAAAAAAAATAATAATATACGAAATTTTTTTAGCCGGAGTGTCATAAAGCTTAGACTTGGGTACAATAGTTCATACAAATATTTTTATTTAATTCCATTCATATCTTCCTGTGCCCCAAGCCCCCGAAAAATAGTTGAAAATTGACAATTTCATGAAAATGCAATAAAAAGTGTAAAGTAAATATTTTTTTTTATAAATTTGGAAGGGTGCCCAGCTAATAAAGTATAAACGTTTCTGCCGTCTTAAAAGCTGCTATACGAAAACTAGAGGCGTTAGCAGTATTTTTGTTGATGCTCCAAAAAATGAAACTATTTGGATTTTTTGCATATTTGATTAAGTCGATGTGCTAACATAAAATAAACTGAAAGAATATAACTAATAAATTATAGATATATGATATAATTAGCGTGAGAAAAAAACTATTTTAATCTAAACTCTGATTTTGAGTTAAAAAACTTTATGTTCCTTGATTCGAGCCTAGATCTTATAAATCCGTCCCTTCTTTCTTCTCCACAAACAAGAGATGCAGCCTCTGTTACCAGTTTCACACAGCGTTCAGTTCCTTGTGTGTGACATGGGAAGTTAGATAAATGAGGAAATTTAACTGAAGCAATATCCTTTGACAGGAATGATTTTAAGTCTTCATCGGAGATGTCTTAAGACTGCAGGCTCTAAACACTCGTTATTGTCACTCCAAAAAATTAAATCCCTATAATCTGTTGATCGCATGCTTATTACCGGTACACGAAAATTTCTCACAGATGAAGTATTATGATTCTCTTTTCTGATAGATATAACCTTGTGGTAAGCTAATTTTCGAATGGTATCTCTATCATCATATAACATAGCTAAAAGCAAATTCTCTGCATGTGCAAAAAATCCGTTTCTTTGGATGACAGCGTCAACAGTTTTTCTTAGGTGATCCGGCATGTATCTTGAGTACATAATTAGCTTCCACAGGTGTCTAGAACCTTCAGTGCACAGTGGCTTTCCTTTTATGTGGAACCACATTGGACCATATACCTTCATAATATATGTAACTAAATGTAATAAAGTCTCGGAAGGCTCTTCTGTTGTCACATAAAGACGAAGAATTCGATTTGCGCTAGTCAACCACCTGGAATGCACTACCGGCCCTGGTCGAATAGCAACTAAATCTTGACTGCATTCTCCTGAAGACACCGCTTTTAACATGTCCAACAAATATCGTTGGTCTGTACTCAAAATATTCCGATCGACATCTGGAAACAGATTTCCCTCGATCTTACAAAATTTCGGTAAAGGAAGTGTATGGCAAGTTTGCAATAACTTCCCAATTGCACCAGAAAATGCTTTGGGGCCATGAGTTACGCCATCAAGCTGAACCAGAAGATGTCGTAGAGGAAGTTCGTTTAGATGCAGCATGCAAATGAACCACTGAAGTGGACGATTTAGTTCAGCTTCTATAATTGCTATAAGGGAATCGGTTGATATACCTTTGTCGTTAAAGAAGGTTAATATTCCATTCTTAATGTTAATTGCAGATACAGACGAAACAGTTAGATGCCCAAGGTAAATGGAGCTTTGTTCTTGTATTAAAGAAATGTGTTCTTCTTTGGTAATACAGCCGTAATACTTATTACCCTTTTTAACTTGTGTTCTAGTTTTATCTTTTCGCCCATCGAAATAGAGGCCTTGCACTTCCGAAGATAAATTACCTTGTTGTAATTCTTTTCTGTGTCTTTCACGCTGTCTGCGAACTTTATTTCGATCAATAACTTTAGTAGTATCCGTTTCGCTGACTAGGCCAAGATCCTGCAGAAGAGCGGAAGAAAGTAAAAGCGGAAGGAAGCTTTTTTTGAAGCTGTTTTGTAGTTTTTTTATCAACTGGCCCTATTATCATAGTTCTCTTACTTCGCTGATCGTTCAAAAATGTTCTTTCATCTACAGGAACCTTTCTTTCTTTTGAACAGCAACATGATGCAAAATCGTCGCATTTGCAGCAAGCAATGTCAAAGAGGGTTCGCTCCCACTTGCCCTTCAGATCGTCCAGTTTCTTTATGTAGCCCTCTGATTCTTTTCTACCATTGTATGGTTTCTAAATCTTCCTGTATTCGTTGTTGAGCTTTGTTATCTTTTCAACGATTCCTTTGTTTGAAATTATTGGAATAGAAGACTTGTTCCATATAATTTCCAACGACTCCGCGACTTTTTTTGATATCAAAGGAGCAGGTGGGTCTTTGTTTTTCATAAGGCTTTTTGTCTGGTTTCTGACAAGCAAAAACTTTCGAATTATATCTGCATTTGTAGGAAGTTTTATTAGAGACATCTCGGTGGGGTTGCCAAACAAAGGGCAAATAGAAGATTTCCTTGTGGGAATTTTACCTGAACTCATTCTGTCTTTATATCTCTAACAAAAAAGTAAAATAAAATGAAATAAATGTAAGGAAGTAAAAAAAAAAGAAACATAGCTAACAGAAGAACACTAGAAGTAAAATGAAAGAAAAACAATATATCACAGTATATACTGGAGAAAATTATGAAATAACTTACTTCAGATTATAAACAAGCAATGTAGTGTCGAGCCACATACTTGCCAGAATGTGGTTGATGAAATACTCAGAGTAATTTTTAATTTCAAACATTCATAATCAGTCTCAACAAAAGCTGTCTTTTAACATATGCTACATGGAATCATCTGCGTATCAGCAAGACGTCTCATTCTTTTGGCGGGGAAAATGTAGTGACGTCATATCAGAAGCACGGACGGAAGCTAATTCTTGTTTCGTGTCGAGGCTGGCTAGGGAAACAGCCGATTTTTTTGTTTTCTATTCAAATTTTTAGGTTTGGAGCACCCAAAGGAAATGCTCAGAAATATTTGTTGTGGAAAAAGAAATTTTTGGCCATTCGAAAAGTTATGACATCCAAACCATTACATATATATGTATTTTTTTCAAAAAATTGATTTTTTGGGGGGAGTGGGGCACCTGAAGGGGATGTTTAAAAAAAAAAATTTTTTTGAAAAATTCTCACCTGACCATTTGGCAACTTTTGCCATGTCAGCCGTCATTAAAATAAAAAAAAATTTTTTTCGATCCACCCTACTGAGTATGCAGATTCAGTATTTTAGCTTCTCGCGCAGCTATCGATCTAAAGGTCTAGAGTTTTCGGCGATTTTCTGTAGATGCAACGTGAATACGCGAGAAAACCCTTTAAAGGTCCTCCGAGCAAAGGCACTCCTCTCCCTATGCAATTAGTCCTCGCGTAGCATTGCCGTAACCCAAGACAAACAAGAAATTAATTGCTATGGCATACGTAAAGTAAAAAAGGACTATAGTTTTAACCCAAAATAATTACTTAAAATGTTTTAAAACAAAAAATTTGCTTTTATATAACACAAAATTTTAGTTCGCACTGCACTCTTCTACTGGAAAAAAAAAAAAAAATATATATATATATATATATATATATATATATATGAGACATCAGATATTCCAGTAAAGTTCCAGAGTTAAGGCAGGTAAAATAGTTTATTGAACATTAGATTTAAGTTACAATATAGAGTGAGAAGAGGGGAGGGGAGACGGGTACGAAAATCTGCGTGAACTAGTTAAGCAGTTCTAGTGGCAGAAGTCTGTCAATTTTCAAGGTGCGGGCGTATTTACGCTCACTACACCACGTGGGTTGCTAAGACATAACTCCGCCTCTCTCTTATCTCTAATCGAACCACACACATTTACCAGCATGATCCGTGTCCGGGGCTGCAAAGGTGTGGACACACGTGTACACTAAAAAGAACACAGAATCGAGAATTTGATGTCTGACAATTAACTAAAGAAATAAAACATAGCTAACTAGTAAAACCCAAATTACCTTTTTATATATTACACACACACACACACACACACACACATATATATATATATATTAGTAAAAAGGCTAAACTTACGTATCAAGGAATCATTCTATAGCAGCTTCGTAATATAAATATGCAATGAACACAAAATTTTATGCAAAACACTAAGAATTAGATGTATCCAGTAAATAGAAATCCAAACAATGTTAAAAAGAAAATTAAAATGGAATTGGATGGAGTAAAACAATGGGTAGCAAGCATCGGCTATACTCGTCAGGCCTCACAAGCCGAATTATAACTACCAAGATAAAAAACAAAATAACAGGATTTCAATGTAGTTACTTAGCTCAAAGAAAGGTAAATATGTAACTACGGGGGGGGCTATCCTGTTAGAAAGTAAAATGTAATCATAAAAGCATGCCCAGAAAAAAAGTAATTATGAAGAAAAAATGGAGAGACCAAAAGCATTAAGCCTAAAAACATGGCTCAACCATGGAGCTCTTACCTATTGAATAGGAAAAAATATACGTTGCCAGAAAAAATTGGAAAAATGTTGAACAATAAGTAAAAAGTAAGAGTTAGTTAAATAATAATAATAATAAAATAAAGAAATAATATAGAGTAAATTAAAAAAATTAAAAAATAAAATTAAAAATAAATATTATTATTAATAAGGAGAAATGTTGGCATGAGATATATTAGGGTTATGATATTTTAAAGGGATTCATCTAACTACTTAAATAGCTCACTATTCGCATTATATGCCTAGAGATATTTCAGAGATTATATTAATTAAAAGAAGAGCATTTATATTTATATGATACCAGTGATCATTAGTTCATTAGTACATTTTTTTTTCTAAACAATAAACAAGAACAAATGTAAACCCATACTATTGTTTTTTTTTAATAAAACATTTACTAAAAGGCCAGAATTTTGTCGAATTTATTTTTATTTGTTTTTATTTTTTTATTTTATAAGCAAGCCAGCTACCAAACCCCAACCTTTCCTATATCTATCTATAAATATATATATATATATAATAAAATAGCTAATTTTACGTAGTATGGAATCCCAAGTAATTCATCGAGAAAGTGATAGCACATAATAACAATTAAAAAACTGGAACCAAGAAATAAAAATTGGAAATCCAGTGGCCTTAAATATATTAAAAAAACAGAGCTATCAAAGCTAAAGAGAAGTGGAAAAACAAGCCAGGTGAGAGCATGTGGGCTTAAG
Organism: Cheiracanthium punctorium; assembly: GCA_038373885.1. Classification (NCBI taxonomy): domain Eukaryota; kingdom Metazoa; phylum Arthropoda; class Arachnida; order Araneae; family Cheiracanthiidae; genus Cheiracanthium; species Cheiracanthium punctorium. The sequence continues at coordinate 381,226 of JAWZYV010017329.1, forward strand.
CCTAACTTCATGAACCCAAACAATGATGTGGAGATGGAATGAAAAATTTAAATGGGGTACTCCATTTTCAAGTACCACTATACTCACATTTCAATTTAAAAGAAAATCAAAAATAGCTAGGTTTCTGCAGGTTACCTGACAAAAGGAGTCGTTTTACGTAACCTGAGGCTACGACCATAGCTATAAGGAAAAAACCAACGGGGAAGCGAACCAAACATGGAGGTTGAAGCTCAGTGATGCAGTAGCCAATACTAGAAATAGATGTTAACATAGAAAATTAAGTGATATAAATAAAAAAGACGGCGAGAGCCAAGGAGTAAAAAGTAGAGAAAGAAAAACGGATAAAAATGCTGCCAAAACCATATAAATTTATCAAGAAATCCAGAAAATGGAAGGGGAAAAGATAAATAAATAAAAAATAAAATAAAACTAAAACTAAAATACATAAATAAAAGAAACAATTACTCTAGTATTGCTAACCTATGAGCAACTTTGTACAAGCTTTAATAGCTAAGAAGTACTAATTAAAGATGGTAAATAAAGAATTAAGGAGATGGTGGACATTAAAAAGTTTTTTTTTTTTATTTAATAAGATAGGATTATGAAATTTTGTATTTTAATATATTAAACTAAAAGCATTATAAACAACTGAAAAAAAATTAAAATAAATTTTAAAAATATTAGTAATTAATTAAAAATTAATTAATTTTTTAGCTTAAAAAAATGCTCCATGCGTTTTAATTTTAACTTTTTTTTAGTAATTTTGTTTTATAATAGCATAAAAATATATTTTAAAAAAGTCTGTGTATCGGTTTTTGATTCGACCGAGTAGTTAATTTTTTAGAAATATTTTCATGGATATATACCAAACTTTCCCGAAATTTTTCAGTTTTCGTAAATAAAAGTGAAATTTCATAATCGAAATTTTGACCATATTTAAAAAGGATACACAGATTTATTGTAATAAATGAGAAGAATGTTTGTAGTAAATTTTGTACAATTCCGACCAAAATTAAGTCGCATGGAGCATTTTGAAGGCAAGAAAATCACAAAAAACTTGATTTGGAGAAAATACAGTTTAAAGTGTAATTTTCCATTTACCTTTAATACCGTCTCTTCTGAATAATTTTATTTATGATTTTACCTTAACAAAACATATTTTTAAAATAATTTCATTCGAATATTAGCTTATTTTGTAAAACGTTCAATAAAAATTGTGACGTGTTTATTTACGCGTTTGTTTGCGTTTTTGTGGACATTTAACTGTCCCTTTTAATTTTTTCAAACCCTAATATCTTTTTAAAAAATTGCCGTAGACATATGCGGTTTTTTCTCCATGGTTCAGCTTTAACTGTAGAATATTAGTATGTAAAGAAAAAACACATTTTTGGGGGCCAATTTCGATGATTTGGGTGTCCACCATCCCCTTAAGGGGGGGAAAAGCTATTGAAATTAATAATAATTATTATAATTATTATAATATTACACATGTATTAATGAATAAAATTTTGTTGGCATTATTTTAACCGAATAGTTCTGTTGATTCAGTCAAAGTAACGCCATCGGAGTTTTTGTCAGCTCAACTAAACATTTTTTTTTTTTTTTTCCATGTAGAATTTAGTGTTATACTGTGTGTCCCATTATGATTCGGACAGAGTTTAAGGAGAGGTATGGCACATAAAAAGGATTCAAAATCACAAAGCAATGTGGGATCGGAAATGCCGTCTTCATGTAGCTGTTAATAATCACTTCCGAACAAGTGCTGAAATAATAGTGAACTTTCCAATTATTGTTCGTCAAAATCTAATACATCTTTCACAGAAAACAAGTTACTAAAATAGATAGTTTAAAAATTCTATTTCATTTCATAGGTGAATTTTTTTAGACAACCTTTGCTTATGTAACTTGATTAAAAAATTAGACTAGAACGTGAACACTTTTCCCCAAGTGATTATTAACAGGTAAGTGAAAATGGCGCTTTTGACCCCACATCGCTATGTAATTCTGTTTCTTTATTATGTGTTCTACTGCCCCTTAAAGTCTGTCCCAATCATTATGCCAGCTGTACTGAGCATGTTTATATAAAGTAAGTTCAACATATTTTACAATATCTCTCGTTGGAGACGATAGATGTAACCAAACACAAGCAATTTTTTTCCTTCCTTTCACCACACGAAGTATACAATCAAACACATTTAGCAAAAAAAAAATTGATTTTTCTTCATTCATCAGAGTAAACTCAAGTTTAAAACTGTCGTAATTCAATAAGTTGCACCATCAAAAATGTATGAATCGAACATTGTCTTTTAAAATATGTCGTCACATCACTGCAATTGCACATGCACAACTTTATTTTCGTTGCTCAGGATGGTGCATGATCGTTGCTCAAAACGTAAACATTGACGGACTCAAATATGGATACAAAACGTAGAAAATATTCTTTCCTTGATTTCGAACGAGCATTGTAATCTTAGATAGTCTTTGACAGGAAGATCAGCATTACTAAACTGATTATGTTATCGATGTATTAATTGAAACGGATTGGTAAATAGGACAGATTGCAATAACAATACCTTTTTTTGTACGAATACCGACATTTCTTATATTTTATTGTTACATAAAGAAAAATCTGAAAAGAATTTTTCAGGAAATGCTTAGGTTAATTTTTGTAAAGGAGAAAAGAAACTTTGTAAAATTTAATAATGGTCTATGATATTAATCAGTAGATATCTTTTTTTCTAGTGACAATGCAACTGAGCCATTCCTTTTTCAAATAAATGAGTTATTACATTAAAACTTTTCATACTTAATTTATATAAAAAGAATTCACTAATCCGATAGGCTAGTTGTCGTGACATTATGAGTTTCCTTAATAATAGGCGAAGTGACAGTGACACTGCATTAAAAATACATGACTAATATTCCACTAATCTTGATTGCTCATCTACTACAGTGAAATGGGATGGCCTTAATAGTCCATTTTAGCCTTTAAATTTATATATCCTGCGAACGTTTTTTCTGGCGACTAACTGATGCTTCTCATAAAACGAAATTGTGCGTGGAGCATGTACCGTAGTAACTTCATTTCACCGGAAATTGCGTGCCCAGAGAAACCTAGTCTACCATACGACCTTCCATAAATATGATTTTAGAGGACACTTTTTTTCATGAACATTTATTTTTGTTTTACTTTACAAATCCAGCTGAGATATGCTAAACAATTTTCTCCAATGGCCAGATTGACTTACTTTAGAGAAATTAATAGACTTTTAGAAATATAGCTGAATCAGCTTATAGTAATACATTTTATTTTCAAGGTAATCGAACTCATGGGAAATTTTAAAATATCAATATGAGAAAATAGGTCAATGGAACAATGATAATTTCTATTTATAAATTTCAAAGGCAGCTCTCTCTGTCCTTCGTTCCTTCTACATCTTAAAAACTTTTCTTAAGATGTCTTGACATGTGCACAAAACAGTGAGGCATGTTAAACTTTTACTTTTTACACAAACTTTCTTAAAAATAAATTTCAATTGCTCATACAGTTCATGTCAGAGATTTGTCAATTACTGCATCAGCAAAATTGGTAAATTTGACAGTAATAGTTTGGACACAAATTGGTTAATACACTTTTGTCCAAAAAGGAACAACCGGTTTCTTGCGCCTAATTTGCAAATAAATGAATGTAGAAACACCAAATCTGGATGACATGTGCATAAAACAGTTATGCATTGACTGCAACATAGAAGTTTATATAAGAAAAACGCAAAAAAAAAATCAAACTAGCTGGAAAAGTACATTCTAGGAAAAAATAATATATCACAGTTTTATGTGGTAAAATGTTATAGAAACTTAATAAAAATGCGTTTTAATAAGGAATATGCCCACCCCTAGCTTGAATACATTGGCGGCATCAACTTTGTATGTTGTCAATTAGGTTGCCGGTTACTGAAATGGGAAACGAAGACCAGATACGGAGTAAGCTTTATTCCATCTCTCTTAAAGACCTTGGAAATGGACTTAAAGAAGTAGTCTGACTACAAAGATAGTCCCAAAGATGCTCTATCGGATTCAGGTCTGAAGATTGAGCTGGCTATTCCATTCGCTCTAAACCAAGATGTTCCTCAACAGCTACAGCTCGGTGAAGTTATCCATTACCATCCATCAGAATGAAATCATTGCCAAATGAACCAGCATATCGGCAGACATATGGATCAAGGATCTCATCTCGATATCTCACACCAGTCAGAGTTCCTCTCAGGAACACATCCAAGTCAGTGTGACCCCTGAGTGAGATCCCTGCCCAAACCATTATTCCACAAACGGAAAAAACACTCAAAAAACTGGTGTTAAACGATAAAGTAAATAAAAACTTTCTAAAAAACACACATAAGATGTGTGTCTTACCTGTAACATCTTATGTGTGTTTTTTACAAAGTTTTTATTTACTTCATTATTCCACCACTTCGGTAACTGTGTCTTGGACAGTACTGGATTGATGGTGTGGGGTGTTTTGTTCCCTCCAGATCAGCAGACATCCTGAATCGCTCTCCAGTGTGAATCTGGACTCTTCTAAAGAGTATAGAAGCCCATCGCTGTCTGGTCCAGGAAGCATGTTCTCTTGTCCAAGATAAGCAGGCCCTTCTCTGTCGTCTGTTGAAGGGACACGCACAACCAGTCGACTTGCATAGAGACCTGCCTTGTGAAGACGCCTTCGCACCGTTTTTTAATTCCAATGGCAGATTATGAACAGTTACAGCAAACAGGAACGGAAAAGTAAATAAATAAATAAACAAATAAGATGCTGCATAACAAATAAGAGCTATAAAACGGTCTTCTGCAGGTGTTGTAGCTCATAATCGACCTGGAACATATCTGCTGGACACAAAAGCTTTGGTTTGATTTTGATTACAGAGACGGTGGACCACACTGCGAGGGGCACGTTAAGACGGCTAGCAGCATCAGCCTATGACAACCCCATTTCCATCCATCCGGCCGAATGCCACCTTAACGAATCGGACAAACGTCTTCTCTCAGACACTGCGGTACCTTACTGCCTATCGTCCACGAATCTGCTAACAAAAGTTGTAAATCATGAAAAGTTACACGCGTAATTACGAAAACCTGATAGTTGCATATTTTTCTCTCACTCATATATGCCTGTTCTTTTCTAAAAAAAAAAAAAAAAAAAAAAAAGTGGTAGCTATCGTTTTTAATAAATTTGCATAAAGTTCATTTTCATTATTTATATAAACTATAAATTTTATTGTTAGTGTCATTTTTTTTTCATGGTGAGCTCCAAAAAACATGTTTTGCCCTAACTTTTCGAGGCAGTGTAAGTCGTTTTATTTTACAGTACCTTTATTTTCGTGGGATTGACTAAAATGTGATGTTCTATCAAATCTTTCTAAGGGAATGGTAATTCCGTATGAAAAAATAGTTTCAACAGTTGAGTTTTGACCAAATGTGAATGCTTTAAAATTCAGATTTTAAAAACAATGAGTAAAACTAAAAAGAGATTTTAAATAAATTTTAAATAATGTGTACGTGAAAGATTTGTTTCATTAATAGAGTCTTTACTTCAAAAACTTTCAGTCTGAAAGTTTTTAAAGAATTTCTCGAATAACTGTAACACATAAGTTAAAAAATTACAAATACAAAATGCGAAGAGAATTTTTAAAAATCAAACGCAATTTCAAGTAGCATTTTGTCATTTGCATCACAACAATACAAGCCGGGCATTTTTCTGTAATGATGAGCATTTGTTTATTACATGTTTGTCACAACTATGATCGCTAACTGGCCATTTTGTGATATGAAACACATTTGGGCTTTGCAATTTTATGTAGAAATTTACATATATGTTTTGCACAGCTTTGATCAAGTTTTGTTATTGGGCATTCAAATGTAAGCTTGAACTCGCCAATAATACTTATTTTTATATAAAATAGGCTCATGCCGTGAAAAGCACGTGTTTCAGCACTGGATGATAGATTAAACGATTGTTCAGTTCCTTTGGGAAGCATTAATATACAATAAAGAAGATCGAATCCGAACCTGCGCGATTACTAGAGTTTTAATAGTCACAGTAGCTTTTTAGTCCTATGTTTCTGATTTAATGTATGACTAGCAGACCCGCACGGCGTTGCCCGTGAACCCCTTAAATTATGCGATTTGCAAAATCTGACATGTAAACTGCAACTCCAGATTAGTACTCTAGGCCGCAATTATATAACAGAATGTGCAGATAATGGTTCCAGAGTTTCAGGTACGTACTTACAAACGCACCACTAAAAACAACTCACTGCTGTGACGTCACACATTTCTCCCATTTGAAAAAACGGAAGGGGAGTTTCGCATAGTATTCGAATGGCAGAACAATTTTTCACAAATAATTTTTTAAACCACAGTTTTTAAGTAATTTTTTAAAAAAAATTGGCCAGGTATTGTAAAAGGAATAGATATAGATGAAGAAAAATAAACATATAATTTGCTTGAAAATTGCTGGAGTTATTAAATATTTCAATCAATTAATATTAGCTTGTAAAATCCAGGATTTTCGATTTAAATTTCTGAAAATTAGGAAATGTTAGGTCATTAAACGTATTAAATACCATAAAAAAATTTCATGAAAAGGTCCCATTAGTGAAAACGCGCCAAATAAAGAAATATCGCCAAATTTGGCGCTAAAAATAAGTCCCCAAAATTCGTCGTAGGTCTTCGAAAACCTAAGACCTACGACCCATAGAACCCGAGATTTCCAGAACATTACATATCCAATGCAACAAAAAGCAAAATTTAACTATTTAACGCATAGAATACGAATTTTAAACTATTTTAAACCCCAGAACAGCAGGTTGCTCCCAAAATTCGTAACACAGGGTAAGAAAATTTCCGTTTTAGAACGGTTTTTAATTAATAATTTAAAAAAGTAATTAAAATTTTAAAATTCTGATTCTCAGGTGCACATTATCGGCATTCATGGGCTTATATATTCAAATTTTCAGAGTTCTGTGTGCAGTAGATTTGTCTGGAGACCGCACACAGACAGATTTACAAACATTCATTTTTATTATTATAGAGATAGATAGATTTGGCGTAAACCTGATGAAATTTTCGTGCCATTTCATGCTTCTCAAATGCAAACGATTTGTTTTATAGTAGCATTCGGGCGAAAATCGCCAAGCATGGCAACGTAAAAAACGGTTTTTTACTTTTGCGGTTACCACTCACTTCAAGCATAAATCTTTTCATGAGGCCAAAGTTCGCCAAACATGACGATCTAAAATCGGTTTTTAATTAATAATTTAAAAAGTAATTAAAATTTCAAAATTCTGAGCCTCAGGTGTACATTACCGAAGGAATGGGCTCATATGTTCGAATTTTCAGAGTTCTGCGTCCAGTAGTTTTTTCTGGACATCGCACGCATGCAGATTTTCAGACATTCATTTTTATTGATATAGATTGGCGCAAAACTGACAAAATTTCCGTGCCATTTTATGTTTTCTAATGCATGCGATTTTGTTTCACAGTATCATGCTGGCGAAACTCGCCGAGCATGGCATCCTGAAAAAGGTTTTTAATTAATAATTAAGTAAGTAAATAAAATTTTAAAATTCTGATTCTCAGGTGCACATTATCGGACTCATGGGCTTAATATTCAAATTTTCAGAGTTCTGCGTGCAGTAGGTTTGTCTTGAGACCGCACACATACAGACAGACAGATTTACAAACATTCATTTTTATTATTATAGATTATCGCTATGCACTGAAAAAAAATTTTGAACTTAGGGAATCTTTGAGGAAATGAACCTGAAATCATTTCCAGCACCTAACTTCGCATTCAGCATCCTAGACCATCTTAGTACAAATACAAAACAACAAAATAGCCTTCTCAAATCAGAAGCGTGGCACAGTTCCCTTGTGGACTGCACAGCTACTTGAAAGAATAGCACATAACGGTCAAATATGAAGATAAATTTTACTATCCGAAGAACATGTATTTAAATCCTGTATTATTTGCATCATGTGCAGTGCTCAAGAGAATATTTGTTTTGGACTAAAGATACAAAAGCTATCCACATACATTGATATAATTTGAGAACCTTAAACTTAATTTTCTCATACTTTTGTACCAAGAGTTTTGTATCTCAAAAGCACCTAAATTTTTCTTTCTAAAGTTTAGCTAAAGTAATTTTCTTACTGTTTAAACAATTTGAAGCAAAACTATTCAGACTGATACATATTTGGAAATTTTCGAATGATAAATAATTAAGGTTATTTGGTCAATAAAATTAAAGCTGCCATGAAATTTCGAAATCTATACCACAAAGAAAGTAGTTTAAATTAAAAACTTATAGCACAGTTCTATGTAAAAAATATAGTTAGGGAATTCTTATAAAATTATCAGCATTAGTACATGTCTTTTATAGACATCCAACCAATCACTTAAATAATTTGACCTTATTTGAATTTTCCTGTGTACTCAGGCCCGGATAGGCCAGGTCGGATGGTCGGCTATTGCCGAGGCCAAAATGGATATACTACTTCATAATTAGAGTAATTATATATATATATATATATATATATATATATATATATATATATGAGTAATTTGATTATTTGTGTCCCAGTAATCTTACATCTTTACGCAGTGGCGCAGCGGAGGACCCCAGAAACCCCCCGGCCCCCGGCTCCAGGGGGTGTCCCTAACAGATCCAGTAGCCGTCAAACCTCTAGAATAGATAAATAGCGTTTTTAGGCACGAAGGCCTAATTTTCAAATATTACGTATTCTTGTATTCTATTCCCTCTAAATTCCTCAGTAAGGGGCCCCCCAGAGGAGTCAGTTCGGGACTGTGTGTACTTGTAACCTATTTAATAAAGTCATCAATATCTTAAGGCAAGGCCGTACCCAGGGGGGCCAGGGGGTCCGCCCCCTCCAAATTTAAAATTTTGTTAACAAAACAATAAAAATGAAGCCATTTTGTGAAAAATTTAGCCTTTTTCACCTCTTGGTCCCCCCCCCCCCGAAAAAATTTTCTGGGTTCGGCCCTGTCTTAAGGCACTTTGAATTATTTTTTAATATCAAGGTAATCATTGCATGTTTTCTTGAAATGAAATGAATTTTATCACAGAGCATTTAATCAGAAAATGCACAATCGTACATAAAAATGAAGCTCCTCTGATGAAATGATCTGAAATGATAATTTCACTCAAAAGTAAATGAGAGACTCTTTCTCTCTTTCTTTTTTTTTAACCTGTAATTCCTTGAAAACTACTAATTCAACACTCACTAAATAACAGAAGTAATTGAATGCAAATCGAGCCCCACTTCTCGTAATAAAACGTTGCGCTAAAAGGCTAATACGATTTTTAACATCGTATTTCATCGGATGCTTCCGTGACTTACTGAACTCCACCCAGGAATCCAAAAGATGACAAAAAATAAAAAATGTCATGGACAATGGCCACGAACGTCGATGACCTGTCACTCAGAGTCCTTGGCCCCGCCCATGTTTCGAAGAAAAGATTTTTCTATCGGCCTTCGTCCAGAGACAAAACACGCAAGCATAGATTTGGCCAGTAGGTTCAAGTATGTATTTATACACATTTCTCATCTTCCATAGTCTTAGTTTGCTGCTTAAGATCAAAAGAACGGTGACCTATATTTTCCGCTGAATGCCAAAATTGACCAATGTGCAGAATCGTTGACTCTGAAGTAATTATGGATAAATTTAGGTCATATGGATCATTTCCGAAAAACTCCTGACCTCCTGCATGCTGAATTATATTACTATAGTTCTACGCCGGTTATTAGGTCTGTTTCAAAGTATCCACTTTTTTTATTGATTGCAAACATCTTATTTCTTGCAATTAACATTTATAGTGGTATGAAAACAAGACCTGTGAGCTGGAGGTTAGAGCTGTGTGGAATTCGGAATCGAAGAAACAGAGCACAGAACGGAGTCGGATCTAAATAATAATAATAATAAACAGTCTTATTTTTATTTTAAAAAATAGTTAGTTATGGTTACAGAGTCGACTTTTTTGTTTTCCACTGAAGGCAGTGCCTAAGTTAATTTCAAAGTTCAAAGTTAGCTCTTGAACTGACTTGCGTAACATTTAGTAGGTGCACGCGTTTGATTACTATAATCTCAACGTCTGGCACCTTTGTCCGGAGTTAGGTGTATAAATAAATGTACTTGTTAAAACATATGGAAGTGAAATTTGGAGCTGGAGGCGTCGTTGGAGTTGAAGTCAAAATTACAATCATGGATAGAAACTGAGCCACGGGAAAACAAAATCAGAAAATTCAGTGTAAATTAAACTAATCTGACATTTAATTTATGACGAAACTTCAAAGTACTTTTAAACATTCCGAGTAAACGTAATGTGCGAATGTAAGGCGTCGACAGAACTATCATGTTGCTTTTGATCAGTACTTGACCCCTGATCAGAAAAATTTGATCGTTACTGCTCGTGTTTTTGTCGGTAGATCACTCGCGCACATTTACGATTGTGCAAAAATTCGACGCTGACACCCATACGTTTTTCAGACGTTAATTCAATTTTTCAGAATTTCTTCTCGCCTATTTAAGCGAAAAAAAATTTATTTTCTGGAGCAAGTATGAGCGAATAGGGAAATAAGACTTGACAACGTCCCAAGGTGTTGGATAGTTTTTATTTAAAAATGTAGAAATTGAACTAAGACGTATGTAATATGAAGAACGACATACCTGTGTTGAGTCCTCATCAAAGGCCCAGTCAAATATATATTTCCTTTCGTGGGCTCTTTTGGCACGGAGAATATCCACAGGATCACCCGCTGTCGGATCGGCAAGCAAGACCATCTGATGAAACATTACAGTGACATGATGAGTGAAAAATTCAGAATAATAAAGCATTTTAAGCACAATTCATTTTAGCAATATTAAAAATAAAAACTTTTGAAGGACAAGAAACAAAATTTTATGGTAGGATATTTTAATAGATTTTGATAGCTTTACTAAATAACTTTTTTTTTTAAAGCTTTCGCTAAAAACTGAAAATGATTGATTATAGTTATCTTTACAAATTCAACATACTGTATTAAAAGATGCAAAATTTATCACTCATGCAAATATTTACTGAATATCTACAACATGCTTGCATATGCTGGTTAATAAGTGTCAGAATCTCACATCAATTACCATGAGGCTTTTTGGAAAATGTATTGACGTCTCTTAACATCGGATCCTTCATCCCTCGCAAGGCATAATCAAGAGATTCATATAAGCCAACGGTGTATCCAGGGCCAAACTGAGACATTCCCCCCCCCTCCCTACAGGCCTAGCATGGCCTAGCATTTTCTAGGCGCGTACTTTGTTAACACTCATAGTCAAAGGGTACGAATATTTGTTAGCAGAATCAGATATAAGGGGTTTGGGGGTTCAACTCTACCCCCCTTGTCCACAAATTTATAACTGTTAAATGCCAAAATTATCCTTCAAATGACGGCACATCGGTGCATTCTCCATGGTGGAATGTTTTGGACATTAACATAATGTTTGTTCTATTCCTAAATGCAGTGCAAACAAACATTTCTGGCAAGTTTTATGTGTTGTGAAAGTGCATCTCTTTATTTATTGTACTTGCGTTTGATAACCTAAATATTTTAAAGAATTTTGAAGCTCCTAAAACTTGGAGGCCCTAGGCCGTTGCCTAATTGGCCTTTGCGGTAATCAGGCCTAGGGCAAGCTAGGCTAGTTGCAAAGCCCGACGTATATCAGTTCAATAAAAGTATTAGTCTAACATTCTGTAATTGATACATTTCAATCATTCGAATAAGAGAAAACAAGATCTCTGAAGATAAATGAGCGAAAAATTCTCCTCCGTTTCGTTGATGGATTGAGGTAGCCTGTTGTCGAAACACAGCATACGCCAAAGATCTGTGGGTGTTTGTTATCCGTACGCTCCTGGATAAAATCATGCATTGTATATGAGCGGGTATAATTCCTGAAAATTATTTTATCACGAACTACGATTTATTAATAGTGACATTATGTTTCTTGAACTGTATGGGGATATCCTTTCGTTTCTAGGATTAAACATGAATTGAATTTGTGCATTACATTTCATGAAATTATTTTTCTTTTTTTACTATCACTAATTATGATTTATTATCAGTGAGATTTTGAATATTTTACTCTTTTATTCAACATATCGTTTACAACAGTTTCTTTTAATTCTAAATACTATCAGAATATATCATGGTACAGTTGTTTATATAAAATGTAGTTCAAAGTCACTATAACAGTGCACCTCAAAGTGCATTCCAGGAAACTGTCATCAGGTACAGATTATCAGACAAATAAAATCTGCATCATTTTCCAAACATTCTGATTTGAAACCACGGCTCGTGATAGTAGACAATTCTGGATTTTAAGTCAGTGGGTTTATGTACCGATGGCGTGACTATCCTTGGAGAAAAAATAGCAATTGAGCAAACTCGTTCATCATACTCTTCATAAAAACTTAATAAATCTACTTTTTTTTCAATGCCTATTTGATGTATACAGTAAATAGAAATGTAAAGATAAGTCCATACTTTATTTTTACGTCCAAGAAAATTCATTTGGAAGTTTTTTTATTCGGGAAAAAATATTAAAAGAAACGAATTAAAGTAAGAAATACTGTATTGAACATTCGAATGTAAATGCATTTTAAATATATTTGTAAGTGTATTCAAACTTCGGTCTGAGTTTGTGGGGAAAAGTCAAATCGGATTTGAACATTATTATCATATATGCAATAACCCTATCGGCACCACCAGCCAAGAAAGAGTGGTTATGTCCATATTTACGTACAGAAAACCATATTTACGTACCATATTTACGTACAATATAAATGAAGAATTTTACTTTGTGCACATACATTATCTCCTCTATTATTGAAAATAGCAATTTTTTTATAAAGTAGTCATCTCCAAATTAATACAGAACCTCAGCTTTGAAAGTTTAATTATGATCATATCTTTCACTTGTTATTTGATTTTACCATTTCAAAAAATCCACAATACATATTTTTATTCGTTTTAGTGAACGACCAAAGTTTTACAAACCTCTGAAAAACGACCCTTCTAATGTTAAAAAGAAATTTTAAACTTTAAACCATAACCCTTTAAAAAGTACTGTTTATTACTTTGATCGCCAGAAAAAAAAAATCAAAGTAATAAACCGACAAGTTTTTAATAAACATTTATTTACATGGTAGCATTATTGAGATATACTTAGCACATGATTAAGCTAAATAACTATACAACGGTTTTTTGTTTTGTTTTTTTACCCCCTTTTTCAATTAAATATCTAGCATGAACTGTTATTACTTACTGTAATATAGTAAAAGATAGCTTTTGTTATGTTAGAAACTCTTTAAGTTTCAACCAGAGGACTTTTCAAAACAATAAATCAGTGGTTCCCAACATTTTTCTCTTTGCGAACCCCTCCTAACACCCAACAGAATTCGGTGAACTCTCTGCGAAGCAAGGGCGGACCCAGAAACTTTTTTCGGAGGGGGCGCAAATCGTAAATCCTCATTTTATCTAGTGTAAAGAACACTCAATATTGGTGAAAGCCCCATTTATCTAGTGTAAATATACTTTTCTCGGAGGGGGCGCGCGCCCCCTGCGCCCTCCCCCTGGATCCGCCTTTGCTGCGAAGTCATTGTATACTGGCACATTATTACTTCCTTGTACGTAGTATAAGGAAGTAATGTGATCCCGAAAAATTTTGGGGGCCAAATTTCGACATAAAAACCGATTTTGACTACCTCTAAATTGAATTTTAAAAATTTTTTCGATGCATCTCATCGTAGGCTAGCATGCACGATCATATTAACGCGTCTGCAACTCATTTTGACCAGTGGCGAGTCTACTGTGGCCAGTTTTTCCATGCCGTCTGTACGTACGTACGTACGTATGTATGTAACTCGCATATCTCAAAAACTATTGGTCGTAGAATGTTGAGATTTGATATTTAGGATTGTTCTATGATCTAGTTGTGCACCTCCCCTTTTGGTGGCATTCGACTGGATAGTTTATCTACAGGACTGCCCAAAACATTCGAAATACATTACACTCAATGGGCCGAAATTCATTAAACTGGCATATCTCAAAAACTGTTAGGCGTTGAATGTTGAAACTTTATATTTAAGATTGTTGTAACATCTAGTTGTGCACCTCCCCTTTCGGTTCCATTCGACTGAATAGTTTATCTACAGGACCGCCCAAAAGATTCGAAATACATTACGCTCTATGGGCCGAAATTCATCAAAGCGTTTTTTAGAGGTATTGGGCTATTTCAAACGACTCAGAAGTGATATATGCTGTAAAGAGTTAGAAAATGAATTTCTCTATTAAAAAAAGTGTCTTTATCATTTATAGTTCTGCTACAGGAACACTCAAAAGATTTCCAATACATTACGGTCAATAGCAATTTTAGGGGCATTCATCCATTTCAAGCACAATACCGTCCTACCACATAAGTTAGGTAATGGTCCGACCACGGTCACGTGCCTCCCTCAAGAACTATGCCAAAAGTCGCCAAGCTTGGCGACTTTTGGTGTACGTGTGTGCATATTTAATTCTCAAATCTCAAAAACTATTATGAAATTTCATATATAAGAATGTTGTAACATCTAGTTGTGCATCTCGATTTTTGGTTCCAATCTACTGGAGAGTTTATTTACAGGACCACCGAAAAGAATTTCAGTACCTTAATGTCTATGGACATCTTCATTATAACACAACTGTAGACAGTCATTGTTTGGTACATGCCCAAAATCTCGCCGTCTGTCCTCGACCTTGGCGAGTTTTGGCGAAATATCGCCAAATTTGGCGATAGTCAGTCATTTCGTCCATGCCCAAAGTATCGCCATTTGTCATCGTTCTTGGCGAGTTTTGGCGAAATATCGCCAAATTTGGCGATAATCTGTCATTGTTTGGTTTATGCTTAAAATCTCGCCAAATGTCGTCGACATTGACGAGTTTCGCCGAAATATCGCCAAATTTGGCGCCAAAAATTATTTCCTATTTTGTATAACTCTAAAACTTTAACCCGTAGATTTTTTTAACTTTGTATTTAGAACTATTGTAATATCTAACTGTTTTCAATATCTTTTTTGACAGCAATCGACTGAGAATTTATTTACATGGTGAGCGAAATGACTTTGAATACATTGAGGTGTATAGATGCATTCAATTCATTGAAGGTCTGTGCTCACTGACTACTTTGGCTATCCCCAAAATCTCGCTGACTATCTCAAGTTTGTCGGCTTTTGGTGAAATATCGCCAAATAAAGTGTCAGAAGGAAATCTTTCAAATTGAACTCAGCTTGGCGATATCGAAATATTTGGCTAGAAATTGCTAAACCTTACTATTATTGATATTTTATCTCTTTCAAACAAATAAATTTAGAGGAAGTGCGTCGAAAATATTTTTGATCTAATGGACGTGCAAGGAAGTCATGTGTTGGACACATCAGATTTTTTTTGCTAAGTGATTCATATACCTTGCGAACTCCTGGGAGTTCACGAACCATCAGTTGGGACCCGATGGTATACGTTATTAAGGTTAGTTAATTTTCAAAATATTGGATAATATCTAAAACCCTAAATAGTCGTCTGAAAAGTATTTATGTAGAATGTTTCAAATCAAAATATCAAGCAATATTTATTAAATGAAATTAAATTTCATACTTTATAAAGGCGCCCCTTTGTACGCTCTAGAGCGGTGCCAGTCATCGAAATGGTACACCTTCAAAGATAGCGCCACGATACGATGCTTAATTTGCTTACCTAGTCCGGTCGCCCCTGATTTTTTACAAGCACTTTATTGTATTAAGAAAATATTGAATTAAAAAAACGCAATTGTTTTCCCTGTTTAATAATTCTTTTGAAAAAAAATCAAAAGTTACTGCTAGCATAGCTTCTTTATAATGAAGAGAAAAAATGGTAAATATGGACTGAATATATTTTCTAGTTATATAATGTTCGTTATTTCAATAATATATTTCAAGAGAATTTTTCGTTTAATGAATATTTTATCCCCGTTTCATGCATCCATCATCATAAAATACTTTTTAATTATTCAAAAATATATTACTTTTTTACAATAATTCTTTATTTACTACTCTATTCTAATAATGATACACTGTGTTAGTTATTCGGTATATATTACATTTTTTATCAATTTTATTCAATAAATATGTCTTATTTTTTCCATGCATCAAGCCATCAACCAAGAGAATATGCCTTAATATAAAAAAATTCCCATTTATTGAATAACCTCATATTATATTTTAAATATTCATGCATTACTATATATTGTTTTCAAAATTTACCACGCTGTTTTATTTTGCTGTTGAAAACGTTATTGAGGAAATAAATTTTCTTCCTTTTCATTTAATTCTGAATAGCATTGCTTTATTTACAAGAAAAGTAATCGATATCATTAATATCGGTTGGAACTATATAGAATGAATTTTACTACAACATTACATTTAGATCTCTTCATAACTCATTCTATCAGCTATGAGTATGTGAAAAAAGTTCCAACAGTCAACGACAGGGGGAAATGGCATAATAATGGGAGAAATGGCATTAATACTTTACTTTATCGACGAAATTTAAGTTAAATAATTAAAGCTTCGGAACTAACGAAGGTCGACTCCTGCTTTTGATTGTGATAAAAAAAAAATCTTCTCAAATAACACTTGCTAGGATACCGCAAAACACGCGTTGACTTCAATTAATAGTTCGAAAGCCCTCCATTTTTCTCATTTTTCCTTCATAGTCGGAAATAGTATACAGGATATCCTAAAAGACATATACAATAATTTACAAAGTTACGTAAAAGAAAAGTACAGAATTTGATAGCAGGGATTAAAATTTTACGGACATCAAATCTAAATAAATATAAAATGAATTTTTATACGGCCCCGCACAAGATTACTCAGAAAAAATGCGTGAAATTAAAGAAAAGAAATATCCTACTATATAGTTACGCTGATTCCTGACTCGTTGATTCACTGGCTCTGTCATAATTCCAGTTCAACCACTCCAAAATAAAGCTTTTACCATCATTAATCCGAACAGATTAATACGATTCACACCGTTGGTGCCATCGCCTTGAAAATTTTCATAATTATGTTTTAAAAATGTAGAAGAAAAAATCTGAGCTATTTTAAAATTTGAAATCCACTCGCTTTATAATTTGAAACTATTTTTTGCTGTTTTCGGCCACATTTTATTTCCGAGAGTTAAAAAAGCTTATCGTTTGCGTGACAAAATTTTACGTAATATTGAAGTCACGGTTATCAAGTTTTCTTTGAAGGGAAAATTACTATTGCGATTCACTAAAGATAGTTTTTCTAGGTTACCCAATTTAATTTTTTTTTCACAATTTTCTCTGCATGAAGCATTGATATAGGAGAGGATGTTTCCACAAAACGATATCTTTCGAATGCGAAAGGTTTCCATACAGTATGCAATTTCGATCTCGGTATATAATAAAAATTGAATATGAAGTTACTTATTTTAAGTGGACAAAGATTAAATATATTGAGTGCAAACATATTTTTGTCAAATGTTCCTTCTAACGCCCGTTGTAACTGCTGCCACAATGAACTTTATCCTCCAGTTTTGAAATTTGACAGAAAAATTAATAACATGATGTTTTTGACACATGTCATCAACGGCACAGCATTTACTATTTAGTGCACTTTTTTAACGGTCTACTTTAGACCAGTTGTATTAAATAATAGCAATTATAATTTAAAATTATTTCTTAGTCTATACGAAATGCTAAGAATGATAAACCCACTTAAAAATAACTCAATACTTTCAAATTGGTAAAGTCGTTTATCAATGTATATAATAGAAAGAGTTTTTTTAGAAATTCTCCAAGGTTTCGAGAAAATATGACATGAATTAAAAAACTAGTTTAGAGTTCATTCTGTATTATCACTAGACTATTACCAGCCATTTTAAGCATGGCAGGAATATTTGAGATGAATTTTTAATTTTTAAAATGCCTCAAAATTACATTCGTACAAAGTAAAAGCAATGAAATTGTTTGGATTTAGAAAGTCGCAACACGTAAAAAATAATTTACTGGTATCCACAATCTTTACAGAATATTATAATAATAAATTATTTGGCGGACATGTATTTGGCTGTTCTTTTCCGTGATTAGCATTCATTACTATATATAGTTTCATTTTAAAGTTCTGGGCCAAAGTTTTTAGATATGGAAAATGCATTGCCTGAGTTATCTTTTGTTCTGTTGTTTGCTTGTTAGTACTGAATTTATATTTTTATTCTGATCATAAATGCGAAAAGTATTTGCGTTACGGTTTTTCCATGAGCACATTCATTTTGAAAGTCAGCCAGAACGCTGATAAAAGAGAACATTTAAACTTATGTAAGGAGGGCTTGGCTGGCTATAGGTCAGAACAATTTGGGTTTTGAAATTGTTATACAACATCCATAGAATACGGAATTAATACACGCTGCAAAACGTTAATATGTACATAATCCTTGAGCTCATTTCTTAATTGTTATAATTTATCAAAAAGTACTGAGAAATGTAGCGGAATGCAAAATTTAGTGCAAGGAGAAACAACATTAATCTCTTCCTTGTATTTTCGCGCAAAAAGTACTTCAGCGGTTTTATTTATTTATTTATTTTTTTATTTTTTTATTACAATTTTTTTTTAATCAAGGTTATCTAATAAATGAGTAAGATTTACTAAAAGCCCTCTATTGTACATACATTTCAAAAACTTCATCGACACCGAAATGTTTCACAGATATTTAGGAAATCCGATATCTAGACCTCGAATTTAGCGCGTGTCAAATTTTTAACGGTAAATAATTTATCAAAAAACATCGCTTATATTCGGGATAATACGTTACGGTGTTTCTTATAAGTGAAATCAAAATGATAAAGTTGACTTTACGTTCGAAAACTCTTATGTAAGTGGACGCAAACAAAAGTTAAGCAGGATCAATATTTCTATCGGCTGTTCTTCTGGCATTTTTGTATACATTTAAGCAGATTGATTACACAAGGTATCAGGAGATTGCCTATCTTTGTGTAGTGGACTTAATATCCCTACATTTTTTCCTTGGAATTGCGAATATTATCATTTCTTTTGGAGTTGGGAAACTTAGGAAGGGGTCATTCTATGATATTTGTCAAACAAAATGCGTCATTAAGGCATGTGTAACTACTATTTTCTTCCAACATGGTGTGGAACGCACGAACCATTAAGTAACCATTGTGGCCACACGTTTAACTAAAATGTACAAGCTGTCTAAAGAACACATTACATCTAGCAAGCAAGAAGGGGGGGGGGTGATTAGACCATATGCTAAACAGAGAACTTTTTTCAAAAAATGAAATTAAAAAAAAAAAAAAAACTAAAACCATTGGGCTTGTAGAACAAGAAAACAAGAAAGAAGAACAAAATAAATCATTTTCAGAACGAGTAAAGAAATACTGAAAAACTACCATTGTCAACCTAAAAACTTTATAAAGCTTCAGTTCAGATTTTCATCATGTGCACTTTCAATTTATTTATTTATTTATTTTTAGACACTGATTTGTTTTAGCTCAGTGGCATTGGTGCGTATTCTTTCTCTCAAGTAATATGTTCCACTTTTATAACTTAGAACGTAGGGTTGAAAACTGCGGACGGCGTACTCCTGAGAGACCTATGAAAAACTATTACTGGGGATTCTCGGAATTATGGAAAAAGTTCGCACAGTTCAAAAAGAAGATACAAGCGAAGAAGCTCGGAGCAATAAAAAATATTTTAAAAGAAATAAATAAAACATGAAGGTATTACTGCTCTGAGAATTATTACGCAGGGTGTCCCAAAAAGGTGTTAACGGACTTTATCTATTAGAGATAAGTGCGCAGTGTAAATTGAAAAAATGTTCAAAATAAGGTCGGAAATAAGACTGTTAAAAAAGAATTCATTTCGTTCATTTTCAGAATGTCACAATTTTTAAATTTGTATACGTCCCGTATATAACAATTTCCAGTTAGTAAAATGTGCCTCACACACTCATGATGTGACATACAAAATCTGAGAATTATACCTTAAAAAATGTCGGAGATATGAAGAAGAATACAACGCTGACTTAAACCACTTTTCCATGGCTCTCTAAGGGAAAAGATCACGTCGAATGATCGCATTTCAGGGGTCGTACAGAAATTACGAAAGAAAATCCTTTTTTTTTTTTCACTCTAGCAATAAATATTTACATTCAAAATCATCTATAGCTCCCGATCATCTTTCTATAAAGATATCTCTGCGATGTTGTATGACGAAAGGATCAAATTTTGTATATCACCTCATGAGTATGTATGGGACACATTTTACTAATTGGGAATGTTTTTGTACAGGGGTCATATACAAATTTAAAAAGTGTAACTTTTTGTAAATGAACGAGAGGAATTTTTTCTTATGAGTCTTATTTTCGACCTTATTTTGAACACTTTTCAATTCACACTGCCAACTTGTCTCTAATAGATGAAGAATTAAAGCCCATTACCAACTTTTTGGGTTACCCTGTATAATTCTTGCTATTTTAATATTTTTTTATAAATCTCATTGCTTAAAAGTTACTTAATAGTTTCATTATTATTTAAATTTTGTCAAAAGTTAATTTTTTTTCATATGTTTATATTTGAAAGGTTTGTTTCAAAAAAGTAGGTAGCTTTAATTATTTAAGTTTGTGGAAAACTTATAAAACACGTTTGGGGATTCAACACAAACTAACAAAACTGGCAGCTTCATCTCTAGATTAACACAAGAATTCACGGTCGGAGCTACATCCTTTTGGTACCTAACAAAAGAGATTTTATCTTTGCTGTAAGATGGCAAATGTAACTCTGAAACCCTGTAGGAAGCTACCTCCTTTTCGCATTCAACCCCTTATTTACTCTTGGTAGGTGGCAACACTGCGCACTTAACAATCTTTATTGTTGCAACGCTGTTACGAGATCATTGAACCAGAAATTTCTTGAACATTGAGCCTCAAGTTTCTAAAGCAACGTATAATGCCAAGGGTTGGTATAGGGTGGGGAATTTTTGTTGTTGTTGTTGTTGTTTTCAAGATGGAAAGGGAGATGTCCTCGTTCTACGCCAGTTTAAGAATCTCTGACCTGGAGTTTTCTTACGCTTCCGTGTAAATAACTGTGAAAAATGTTTTAATGTAATGAATTTAAAATAATTGAAATTAGAATGGGAATAGTTTATTCGGTTTAAATGAAAATTCTATTTTTCAAAAAAATATTTGCTAAATTTGTATTGCATCAGCAAAGCTCTCCAGCAAGAATTGATTATTTAATAACCTATTTCTGAATATTTCATACGTCCAGTAGGTTTATCGTCTGTAACAGAGCATAATACAGTTTGTGCAGGCAGTCTGATTTATTTGAAGTTTTCAACAATACTTTTTTTGCTTTGTCCAATAGCTTAGCCACACAAAAATAAAAAGCTTTCAAATGTTTTAAAGCATAAATTTTAAATAGTTTGCCTTTTTTTCCAGTGAAGAAATCAATAACAGATCATTAATAGTATTCGTGCTTGGCAGATCTATAATTTATGCTATTTTTGCTATTTGCAATAAACTACCTAATAGAGAGAGCAGAGGACCTTCTCTATAAATCTGTGTTAGGGGAGTTCTCTTGATTATTCATGAATAATTTAAGTCGTGCCTTGTCTGTATGGGTGTGGATGCCTTTTCCTAAGGCATAGCACGTCACATTGACTCACGCAAACGTTACGACATTTATATGTACCGTTCGCATTTATTCTGCAAGGGCAATAACCTGAGATGTAAGAAAGCGGAAATTCGAAAATCGGTGGGAAATCGGCAGAATTTTAAACCTTGCAAAGCAAATAGATTTTTTTTTCTTTCACTTGGCAGAATGGAAATACAGTCAACACACCACTGGAGTATGTAATAGTAAATCATTCATTTTCTACTAACCTGACTGAAAAGAAATACGTTCTTCATTACGTAAAAAGCTTTCTTTAACTCGCGAATATCAAATACAGTGAATTGGAAGATCGATTTTTCAGTTTTCACACTTCCGAACCTGGAAACATTCGGACAGGGAAGTGAAACACAGCTTGTCAGATCTCAAGATTTTTCCAATTTACTTCATGATACATTTACCTTTCTAGCCCACGCTGTATTTACTGCATATTGAATTCAAAAGCGACTGGTGAGCCAAGCTGTAAATAAAGTAGACTATCGAAATAAGATTTGAATAGGTAGGAAATATATGTTTTTTCAATTTTATTAAATTTCAATGGAGTGAAATTTCTTCAGTAAACACCTTCGAAAATAACGATCCATAGATTGAAAATGTATTTTTCGTTATGCTCAATGTAGACCTCCCTTGACCGTCGGAGCATCTTGGTATTAGGCAAAAAATGTAAAGTCGTTTTCACTTCACAGTGAATTTTGGTAGTGGCGCTAGCAAAAAGATGGGGTTTTGAGGCTTTATTCCTCCTTCGGACCCAGGTTTAACGTGTTCGAAGAGTGACTTTTTAAGTCAGCGTCGCTTTCCAGCATTGATTTTCAATGCTTTCCTCAGTTATACTTCATCAAAAATTCAGTTTTTAAACAGCTACATAGTAAAAATAAGTAAATAAATACCAAAAAAAAAAAAAAAGGTAAACGTACGAAGTTTTCTCATAGATTTACTTGCGGTGAGTGCGTATGTATCTGTAGTGTGTACACACACACACACAGTTTACATATATGCATAAGGTTATTCGAGGCACAGTTTGCAGTCCATTTTAGAGAAAATTGTATTAAAAAAGACTGCTTACAGAACGGTATATGTTAGTTAAAATATAGGCCTGCCAGAACCATCAAGCCAAACAGTTTCCCTCTCCTCTACAAAAGATTCCAATAAGGCTTTAGTACACATTACTTATAGTACAGACGAATTCTATGAGATGCTGCTGCATCAGAGTGAATTTCAATGCAATCTCATTACCAAATCAGAGAAATCATTTTCAACATTCTTTTATTAGTTTAGTTACCTAATATCATAAACGAACACCAAGAATTCGAACTTATACCATGTATTGAATGTCAATGTTAAATGAGGAAAACGTCATTTCTATTGATATCTCTATTTTTAAACGCTTTTATTTAACTCTTGGTGCATGTCTGGTTCAAAACTTGCGTTTCATTTTTCGATACCATCCCAATCTTCAATTGACCGAAATTTTTTCATGCTCATATATTCTAACAAATAATGCATGCATCATTCAAAAATTTGAATTCTACAGAATCAGGTGACGTAAAATGACCATTAATTTAGCTATTTTCAACTTTGTTAAACTACTCTACTAAAATGATACAACGTAATATAACATATTTAAACTTTTTGACAAATATTTTGCAGACTGTCAGAGAGTTGCTATGAATTTTTGTTTTCTTCTTTTACAACCATTGAAAGTATTTAATCAATACTTTTTTCGGGTTGTCACTATGATCATTTTAACCAATAGTGTGAGGTAAAATGATTATAGACGGCAAAAAAATACGAAACAATTCATAAATGATTTGTTTGAATATGATCAACAGGAAAGTAGGTGACAAATGTTTTATCACAATTTTACATGAATTTTTAATTTGGCTGTCAAAAATTAAAAGCATAATGCCCTATACTATCAAACTTTGTTTCATCCTGTATTTGACTTATCTGTTGAGTTTGAACTTCTTAACATCATCGTTTTCTAGAAATGTATATTTATTTCCAAATTAAGATTCTGCGAGGCATTTAATTGAAAATAAGTCTTTTTCCGCAGACAAAATCTCTTGAACAAGTTTTAAGGGACTTTATACCACAATACTTAACAGCCAGTAGATATTTGGCACGAAAGAGGTGTTAAGGTTATGCCATTTTATGGGCTCTTCTTTCAAATTTTTTAAATTAAATAATTAACTTTTTCGTCACAAAAATTTGAAAAATAGCATGCTCCTTTATCTCATCGTCTTCATGTTCTTCTTTAAAGATGTGCAGAAGACATATCTTATGTTAGCACCTATTCACAAATCTGCGAATCTAATATCTGAAGTTTTATCGATATGTCGGTACATATATCGATACTGTACTGAATTTGTGTGTAAGGAAAAAATTCCTAACAACATATTATTTGTTGAAAAAAAGTTATCAACATATTCAAATGGCTAATTTGCATTCAAAATTATATAAAAATGTAAGATTTTACCTCATCATTTTTTATAGTTTTTCAAATTGCAGCGCCCCTCTCTAATTTGCATGTTGCGACAGCACACGTCGCACAAGCCTCTATTTGAATCACAAAAATGCTACAACAAAGCATATTTTAATGTTCCATATAAAGAGTCCAACATAAAACTCTTAAGTGTTGCCATTACATGCTAAAAGAAAGTCACTAAATCAGATAAATTAGTTTTAAAATGGTGCTTATGATGCAGATGAACTAAACAAAACTCAACATGCGAACAAGCCAAGCCTATGCCCTTGACATCTATTGTCTGTTCTCTGTAGACAGTTCATTTTACTCCACCTAACCCTACCTGTTTTAAATCCTACTTAGGTCTTATTTAATAATTTCACCACAAGACATATTGAGAGAGCAGATATGTTATTCTGATAGGTAATCTAAAGTATATGCGTAATTAAAGATATTCTAACAGCAATCGTAATGGGAAATGATAAACTATTACTTTTATATTTCGATTGCCAAAGTGCTAAAAGGCATGGCATGCGTCAAACGGAAAAGTACCATAATTTAAATTTTTAACTAAAATGCATACTTCCTGATTTTGTTTGATGGATCGTTAAAACACCTTTCTGGTAAATTGGCAAATTTACTAATTTTAATTTAATTTTACAAAATTTTAAATAAAGGTGCTTATTTAATTGTTCTATACGTATAACTTATTTTTCTCTCTTTAATTTGTAATGATAAAAACACTGTAATATCAAATCCATAATAAAATATTATATGAGTTTCCAATTAGAATATAAGCATTTAAATGTACAAATTATGATTACTTTTATTTTATTTTTTTAATCCATTTGATACCACGTAAAAATATTTCTACCAATACATGCATTCTTCACTTAATAGAGATTTCAACGCTACAGCAAACTTAGGAAGTAAATTCTGGACAAAAGACATTCTTAGAAAGTACATTACTGCAGAGCTGCACAAGTAAGTGCGGCTAACTGCGTAAGCTGTCATTATTGCGTGACTAAACCAGAACACCACACCCAGAATATTGAGGTACACTCCTATTTCGATTTCTGTTTGAGAGTCTAGCGTATTTATTGCACGTTGTCGCTTTCTCCTAGACGGTGCAAAGCGTGATAAGTTCTGCGATTAGAATTGTGAGTGTGTTTGTCCGATAAAAATTAGGCTACAAAACAACAACTGTAGTTTGGGGGGGGGGGATCATGATATTTACTGTCATAAGTGTTTCATTTAAAATATATGCAGGATGTCCCAGCAAGACCGCATAAACTCCTAGAAACAACCAGATTCCTCATTTGGAGTCCATAAAAAAATGCCTGTAGATAACTATATACCTCTGAGACCCATAGCTTAAGAGAAAAATGCGAATCATGAGCAAAGAGAGACTATTGGAAATGTGTTCATCCCTTCACATCTGAAAATATTTTATATAACTAGGGTTTTAAATATAAAAATATTAAACTTTATTTATTAATAGATTTTTTTTCCAAAAAGGTGGGGTAAAATGGGCAATACATTAAAAAAAGCCAAAATAATTAATGCATTTTATCAAATTTTATTTATTTCCTTTCATGACTTACAAATAATTCAAATTTTAAAATATCACGGAAAGGCTATTCGACTCTAGCTAAACAATGTATTCCGACGACTCATTTAGCACACATTAAGGTGGGGATAAAATGGGTAAGTATTTCTTTTTGATCAAAAATATAAAAAGCTTTTTTTAATTATGTTTTTTTTTTCAGCCTACATTTTCAAGACATCAGCAAAGGCAACATTTATACTCATTAAAATGTTTATTGTTTGGAAGCACGATATTAACGAACTTCTTGAATTTTCAGGAATGCATTAGTTCCCGAAAGCTTATTGCAAATGCAAGAAAAGAAAATGTATTCAATAAGAAGACAAAAGCTAATATTTTGTTTCCAAATTCCTTTAATAAACTTTTTCATGAGTATAAATCTTGCCAACTAATGTCTGAAAATGTAGACTAAATAAGAAGTATATTTTAAAAACAATTTATTAATATTTTTGTTAAAAAAAGGAATACCTAGCCATTTTACCCCACCCTACCCTATACAAAATTAATAAATATTCTAATAATAAAGGTGATGAAGTGAAATTTTTGAAAACTAAAAAGGAAAAATTTTAAAACGCATTTTTAAATCATTCAGCACTTTGAATTAAACCAAGACTGGAATTTTCTGTACTGTTTTACTATGGGAAGCAAAAAAGGCATTCGTGGTTTAACTACCAGCAAAAAGAAATTCATTTACTAAAATGTTTCGCTATCTTAATTTTGTACTCTCGAGGATAAAACAAAAATATAAAATAATAAAGTTTTTTAAAATCAAGCTTTTTATTCAAGGGGGTACTGAAAGATACCAATAATTCTTGAGAAAATTTTCAAGCTCAGACACCTATTGCAAAACACAAATATATCTTAGCTTATCGGCTAGATATATTTGTGTGTTGCAATAGGTGGTACTTAGAAAATATATTAAATACTGCTTTTTTTAATGTAAAATAATGTGTAATTTTTAAAAGCTTTGGGGAGCTTTAACTATTTATACTTCTATATGGGATCAGAAGATGGGCACTCCGTATTCAGTGAAAATTTTTAAATGCGTAGAATGTACAATGGTTTTTTTTTATGTTCGCAATGAAAAGAAAACAATAATTGATTATTCTTTCGAAAACCCGCTAAAAATGTTAAATTTAAGTTAACGAATCGATACAGATTTCATCTTTCTCAGAATTGAAAGAACTTTCTGGTGATGCAAAGATAACAAATGCCCGATCAATAGTTAATCAGAAATGAACTTATATGTACAAAAGAACACAATTTTTTGGAGAAAAAAATTAATAATTAAAAAAAAAGTATGGAAAAATTAAAAACAAAACCATGCTGAGAGTTATTGGAGTTACATGTGTATGTGAAGTTTCAGCTGGATTAAGTGATAGGAAATGGGTTAAAATTCGTATACAAATTTTGAACTGGAACGACAAACACCGATCAAACTAATAAAAAGGCTAAAAAAAAAATCAGTCGTACATCCGTAAAATTTTGAGTTTATTTAAGCAGTTATTAAATTCATACATTATACTTCCAGTATTTCTCATCCAAAGAAACCAAGTCCTTCTCTAAAACATCAACAGGACTTGTCCTTGTTGAGTAATACTGTGCGTGATTAGCAATAACTTCTTTCAAATGAATGTAATTTTTTGTTTTGTTTTGATTTGTTTTGCTTTCCTCTTATTGCGTTATTGTTACTGTACAAACAGTTGTAAAGCATTTATTTATTTAGTAATATTCTTGCCTTTTTAACACGCACATGAAACCTATTCGTTCAGTTTGACAATTTCAAAGAGTTCTGTAGGAGAGTATTTTGTTATTGCATTTTGCTATTTACTGAATGTGTTTCTTCATTCATTCAGAAAATAAAGGTGTTCTTTCAGAAAAAAAAAAAATTCAATCGATGCATCAAATGCAACAGAATAGAAAAAAGCCTAATTTTGTCACTTTTTTTTTAACTAAGCGTTTATTTTGCATCGTATATATTGCATGCAAAACAGGAGCCACAGAATAAATTATTTTTAAGCGTAACAACCAAACAATCACTTGTCTTATTGGTTCACCAAACGCTGAAAACTTGCTCGTAGAAATTGCTAACATGAGATTGAAACCAAGTGATCTCCCCTGGTAGATAACTAAAGATGGTCGATAACTCAGCCAATCCTTGAAGGGGTTGTTGGAGGAGACTTTCGCTTGAGGTTAGCTAAACTAGGTGAAGCCGATCTCAAAAAAGCGAGGCAAGCCAGCGGACAACGGACGACTGGGAATTGGTAAAAATTTGCGATCTTAATTAGTTATTTACAGGAGAAGAATATGACTCAGTGCCCACAAATTCGTTGTCGAACGGACGATCTCTCAATGTCTTTTTCAGCTACTGAAGACTAGAAAATCAAAGCCCGTTGAGGAGGCAATTACAATGGGTGGGCGCTAGAAAAAAAATTTGACGCAAGCATGTGTACATTCAATATATTTCATCTTCGTCCATATAAATAAATAACTTCATATTCAATTTTTATTATATACCCAAATCTAGGGGCGTAGCCAGAAATTTTTCATGGGGGGGGGGGGAGGTTACGACTACTGCAACTCACATATATGCGTACATGTGTGCGATAAGTGAGTGAAGAATATACGTTTTGTATTGCAAAAAATTGCTCATGGGGGGGGGGGTATGACTTCCCTAACCCCTAGCCTTGGCTACGCCCCTGCCAAATCGAATTTCATGCTCTTCTGGAAACGCGCGAAAACTTTTCGCATTCGAACGATTTTGTTTTGTGTAGCCCCTTTCGTATCAAACTTCAAGTAGACGATTATTTTAATGAAAAAAAATTAAACTATGTTATCTGAAAAAGCTATTTTAAACGAACGGATTTCCCTTCAAAGCCTGACTGTGACTTTAAATATGACGCCATTCTCACTTGAAAAAGCTAATTTTGTCACGCAAATGATTGACTTTTTTTTTTTTTTTTACTCTCGGAAATAAAATGGAGCTGAAAGCATCAAAAAGTCGCTTAAAAATCAGGGAACGTGTGGATTTTCAGATTTTTAAAGTAGCACAGATTGTTTTCGATATTTTTATACATAATAAGGAAAAATTTCAAGCGGATCGTAAAAGCGGTGCAGATGTTATTGCTTTTTTCGTGCTTAACTTTGTAATCGTTTTGGAGTAATTGTGCTAAAAGTTTTATATCTTGGATGAGTTGCCAGGAATTTGTCAGTAAGTCAGTGAGTCAGGGATCAGCGTAACTATGAAGTATAGGATGTGAGAGTCACGCAATTGAGGTTGGATGTTGTATGTTACAATCCTGGCTGCTAAAATTTTCCCTTTTTTTGTGAGTAGATTACGTGATCGCCCATTGTCATGAAAAAAAAAATCAATCCGTAGCGTTTTGAGACCGCTTGGCTTTGATTATTGCAAGCAAAGCAAAACGTCCAGGTAATGCGCTACTAATCATCGTTTGATCACGGTCGGAAAGCTCAAAGAAAAGCGGACGTTTCCTATTGAAAATGCAATGTCAATATGATTTTTCCCTACCCGAGCACATATTATGTGGACACCATGCGATTTCGAGATTATCGAGGGCATTCCCATTCCACAGTAGAGTTTGTCGTTCGTACCTCCCGCTCTACTTATACACTACAATTTTCGTCACAGTCAAAAAAAAGAACCAAATTATAACGACTATTCTATTAATATTTGATTTACTCTATATCTGTTAAGGATACATTTTCGGAAAATGTACTTTGTTGGTGGAAACAGCCCATGCAGCTATCACATGTTGACAATAACGTTGTGTGACGTTATATTTCGTCACGTGACAAAATATAACGCCGCCACAACGCCCCTGTCAACATGTGATAGCTGCATAGGCGCTGTCTCAAATTGTTCCTACACTCGATAAAAGTATCAATGAACTGTTGAATTAAAACTTTTCAGTTACAGCTGTTGGGAATTGTAGTAGTTATAAAATCATAGTAACTCTTTAGCTGGATGGTCATGAATTAAATTTTTAAAACATGAATTAAATTTTTGTCCATTATCTACGAGGCCAAAGCTCTCAAAGTGTCATGGATGTGTTCGATAATACCATACGTAGCTACCTTTGCTAGGAGTAAAACGCACATGCACACACGTGCGGTTATGGATAATTTGCTGAATGTGCTGGCCCAAATTCGGAGGAAATAAAATGAAAAATAGCAACAATAGCATTAAATATCCAAAAACCTATAATGTGCAAGTAAATTAATGTTTATGTCTTCCATTTGATTCTTGACTTTAACAACTTAAGCAGCAGCAATCGATTCAATTACTACGGTAATTGTAATGTTGAAAGTAAAGTTTGAACTCATTTTCAATAGACAAAGATAAAATGTATTGAATGTAGTTTTCTTTTTAAAACAAATAAGAATTTTTATGTTGTCAAAGGATTGCTTTTTATTTTGGTATAATTCTAGATTATTTTAAAATTAATAAATAACTTGCGCATATTGAAAAAATACCCGTAGCACAGAAAGCGCATTCTGGGCTCAGATTTTATGGTACTTTTTTTTTACTATTACGATACATATCCTTGTTTAATGATCAAGTACAGATTAAGATCATTGGGGTCTCTGGAGCTGGTAAAAATAAGGGTACCCATTAAAAAAGAAAATTTTTGAGGTATTGAGAATCAAAAAGAATCTACTGGATTATGTAGTAAAAAAAACTCTAATCAAAAAGTAATTATTTATTTATGATACTCTGTAACTTTTACATTTAGCTTCTAGAAATATAATAAAAAAATATCACATGGACAGTAGTATTTAAGAAGTTTTTCCTTACCACTTTGTTGATGCAAAATTTTGGACAAGTTCTTTAAAATGCACTTTTCGCAAGAGCGTGGACCCAATTGACAACTGGACTAAAGAGTTCTGCTTCTCTTCTTCCTCAATTGTGTGAATTAGAGATTATATCCACTTCAACTTTAAAAAAGAGTAGGTACTCTCCTGTACAATTTGTTACATGTATGCATAATCCTGGAGGCCACAGAAACATTTTGTTAAAATTCCTTAAGTTGTAATTTAGTGATTTTTAAAAAGTTTTTGGTGTCCCCTTAATCGC
This sequence comes from Cheiracanthium punctorium, assembly GCA_038373885.1. Taxonomy (NCBI): domain Eukaryota; kingdom Metazoa; phylum Arthropoda; class Arachnida; order Araneae; family Cheiracanthiidae; genus Cheiracanthium; species Cheiracanthium punctorium. The sequence goes on from JAWZYV010017329.1 coordinate 412,226, forward strand.
GGGGCCCAGGAGCGATCAGTCCAATGTCACTCCGTCCATAAGGCAGCCCTGATTTTGAGCCACGGTTCAGGATCTCGAAGTGGGTACTAATTAACTATTGGGGCTAACCGTTTTATGTTCGTCATACAGCTGTAGACATTTTCGTGAGGGGTGCCCTTAGAGTATTCTGGCTGCGAGACTTGGATATTTCATTTGTTGACATGCAGAATTTATGAACCAGGTGAACACGATGCAGTGATGTGTATTGGCCTTGATCCATAAATGAGACCATTGCATTTTGAAAATGACAAACATAAGTCTCAATAACGAATCTGATGGCTCCGAAACTTTTTCGCTTCAAATCGATATCAATCACTTTCTAGCTGATCCATTTAATCGATACGTTGAGTTAAAGCAACCTCTCTTTTCTCAATAAAAAAGTGCATAGTGCAATGTATTTTGCTACATTAAAAAAATTACAATAAAGTTAAAATACAAACTTTTGAATCAACTCTGTATAATATTTTTTAATTCTTAGAATTTTGCGTTTTTGTCCTTTTTTTAAAATTCTAAATTGCACATTTTATTGGGAATTTCACAGCTATTCGTAGTATCATTTCAATTTGCATGACTTTTTCCAAGTTGAAATAGAATAATACGAAGCATGCTATCACGTCTCGGGTCCGGGTTCGAATCTCGACTTCGGCATGGATGTTAACTTGTCCGTCCCTTCATAGGGGGTAATTCTGGCCACCCACTGTGTACCCCATAATAAAATTGCCAGTGTTCCAGGCCGTAGTAGTGGCGAATTCTGGATGAACAAGTGCGCGCCCATTGTAAAAAAATCTGGAGTGACTCCACTCGACTTTCCGAACACTTACGATTAAGATCATTACCAAGCACTTAAATAAATTTCAATCGATGAATAATTCAAACATATATACCAAATTGAAACTCAATCGAATGCACCGTTTAAACGCTTGCGCACTTTCAAGAATTTCTCCCCATATGCCATTATGCCATAACATAAAAGAAAGTTTTGTCGTAGCCCTTTAGGAAAACTATAAGTTCTATACACACCAAAATCAATACCGGTCTTAGGATGGTGGTTTATAACATGTATACCGAATTTGAGCTCAATCGAATGTATCGTTTAAACGCTAGTGCACTTTCAAGAAATTCCCCCCATAGGCCATAATGTAAAAGAAATCTTTGTCGTAGCCCTGTAGAAAAACTATAAGTCCTATACACACCAAAATGAATACCGGTCTTGCAACGGTGGTTTATAACATATATACCCAATTTGAGCTCAATCGAATCTACCGTTTAAACGCTAGCGCACTTTCAAGAAATTCCCCCCATAGGCCATAATGTAAAAGAAATCTTTGTCGTAGCCCTGTAGAAAAACTATAAGTCCTATACACACCAAAATCAATACCGGTCTTGCGACGGTGGTTTATGACATATATATCCAATTTGAACTCAATCAAATGCTCCGTTCAGGAGCTATCGTGTTCACTCACATACACACAAACACACATACACACACACACACATACACACACACACACATACACACATACATACATACATCTCGTAAAAATAGCATAAATGGATTCAGAAGCCCTCAAAACGTGTAAAAACACCAAAATCTCGAAGTCGAATTTTTTCATGATTACAATACTTTCCTTACATGGTACATGTTCGGAAAGTAAAAATAGAATAATACAACTGCTTTTAAAAATTTCGTGTATTATTAATATTTATGACTAAGAAAGCATCTAATCGCAGTAAATAAACATCAGAGTAGAAAAAGAAACAAAGATTTTCTATTGCGTTGAAACCACCCTTTATGTCTTCTTTCCAAACTAAGAATTGTCAAGAATATCAACTTGAAACTATTTATTTTCTCTTGTTTTAATTAAACAATGGAAAATAAATGTGGTCAATGTAATATAAAAGATAACTGAGAAAAAATTAATAAACATTAGTTTTACGTCTGATGACTGTTTCATAAGCAATTAATGAGTCTATCCGAAGAGTATAAGCACAAACAAGATTGAGCAATACTTTGAATGGCATACTTTTGGGGACTTTTATTCTTTCGTCATAGAACCAACGTCTGATAATTCCCTAATGTTCATTTTTTTTTCTTTGTGAGCTTGATATGATAAAAAAATGGGCGAAAAGCTATCCGTTTAAAGCATCTTAATTTAAGCCTTTGAGGCGCAACCCTTTCTCAATGCTGAAAAAAGGGCAGCCTTTGTCATCGCTCGACTTAACTACCAGCAAGATGGCGGACGATCGAAACGTTCATCGCGTGCCACAGATCTAGAGACCCTTTTTTGACGCAGCTGGCTGTGCCGCACAGCCAGCTGCGTGAAAAAGGGTCTCTAGATCTGTGGCACGCGATGAACGTTTCGATCGTCCGCCATCTTGCTGGTAGTTAAGTCGAGCGATGACAACGGCTGCCCTTTTTTCAGCATTGGGCAATCTATCCAGCTGTTCTCGCGCGTTCTTCCGTTTTTCAGCAGATGTCAGTGCTGTTAAAAATAATCGTGACCATTTTTTCACGGGAAATAACGTGTTTAAAAAGTAAAGGATTCTCGTGGAGCTATGTCATCCGCAACTATTTTTATAGAAATCAAATCTATTCTTCGTGACTGGCAACAGTCAAAACGCCAGAGTTTGGTGTTCCCAGAGCGGGAACACTGCGCGTTAAAAGGTTAAATGAAGCATTTGATAGAGTTTTTTCAAAGAAATGATTATAATTAATCAATAATTCTTCTTTTTTAAACGATTTCATTTTTACAGCACTTTTAAGTACCGTCAGTAGATAACATTTTTGCAGTATTTTTAAGTATCGCCAGTAGGTGAAAGATAAATAGTTTCTTTGAATTATTTCCAAAGTTTTTCATTTCCTTTGAAAAAGTGCATCAGTTTTTTATAGCGTTTAATAAATAATAACACCCGACCAACGGAAGAAAATTGAACGAATCTAATTATTAAAGGCTCATTCTTGAAATTATTTCAATTAAATTCTTTTCTCTGCCTGCAAATATTCATTTAAAAGCTATTTCAACCCAAGCAATAAATCCTAGTATACAAGCATGTTAGTATATTTGCTCTTGAATTATTAAGAAGTTAATTTGATTTAAAAATATATTTGACCTTCCACTTTTCTCTTAATGCAAGAATTTTATGTCACGTATGCACTATTCGTGACAAAGGAAAACGGAATTTTCGGTAAAATTTCTGAAGGTCACTTTGCACTGTTAATGTGTGCTCGAGGCTATTTGTAAGAATAAAATCTTAAAATGTGATTAGTTTTCACTGCAGAAATTCTTACTTGTTAAAAGTTATTGAAATTAATCTTACACCTTATTTGTACAAAAAAAGAAATTCGAGAGTTCCAGTTAAAACTTTATAATTCGAATGTCTGTTCTTTATATGCCTTTTAAAAAGATAAATGTATAGAAAAAGTCAATACAGATGGTCGGGTGGGGGCTCGACCCCCCCCCCTACTACGCACATGCACACACACACACACACACGCACGCGCGCGCGCACGCACACACACACACACACACACACACACACACACACACACACACACACACACACACACACACACCACACACACACACACACACACACTAGAGATGAGTTCGGGCTCATTTTTTGAAGCCCGAGCCGAAGACTTTTAATCCGAGCCCGCCCGAGCCCGAGCAATATTATTCAAGTTGGAGCCGAACCCGCCCGAGCCCGAAATTTCAGCTAAAGACAAATAAAATTAACTACTTCATTAAGAGGATACAATAAATTTTGGAGCTTAACAACCCTCTAGTCCCCGTACGCTATTTTTTGAAATAAGTACGTCTGTTTATCCCATGAATCACTTTTTAAAATCTGTTTCAAGGAGTATGTTCAACAAAGAAGAAATTTTTCACGAGCCCGAGCCCGCCCGAGCCCGAACGCAATCGTGAATTACAGAGCCCGAGCCCGAGTCGGGCCCGGGCTCGGGCTCGGGCTTTCGGGCTCGGGCTGAGCCCGTCTCATCTCTAACACACACACACACGCACACACACAGGGGTCAGTATAGTGAACATTTTTATAGTATACTGAAATTTTTTATATACTTTTATACTAAGTATGCTAAATATGCTTTTGCATACTTTTTGCATACTATTTTTTGCATACTTTTAAACTGCTTTCCAACATATCATAAGACTTTTAAATGTTTTATTTTGTGATTCCGTACCAAAGCCACAACAATTATAAAAAATACGTCGCAAAATAAATAAAGAATTATTTCAAAAATTAGTTTTTGAATTTCAATGCACAATGCTGGATCATTCAAATTACACTGTCAACAAATTAACAAATAATACAGTCGAACCCACTTAATAAAATAGCCAATTTGGCTCTGAAATGTATTCTAATAATCGAAATATTCCGTTATCTGGGGTAATATTGACTAATTATTACGGTTTGGTACATTGAAAATTTATTACAATAAGTGAGATATTCCTTTAAGCGATAAAAACATTAAACGGGTTCGGTTGCATTCTTTTAGCATATCAAGTATGCAACTCTGAATTTTCTTGAAAGATTTTATTAATAAGAATCGAAGGAAAGGTGATTTACAACTCTACAAATAACAGTGTGTTAATAACAACATAGATATTAGGGAGTTTGTGCATACCGCTTCTTCCTACGTTAACGCTAACGCTATCCGCTATTCGGAGCATTTTGACCAACCACGTTTCGGATTTTATACGAGCGCATGCGCTGTATTGTCTAATGGCATTTAACGTTAGCGTTACCGTGAGTGAAATCGGTATGCACAAACTCCCTACTAATTGCGGTGAAAAAAATGTTTTCAACAAATGCAGCATATTACCGCAACTTGTGATTTCTCGTCAAATTCAAAAACATTTGGAAAAGTATAAACAAGAACTCTGAAGCAAAGTACAACTTTGACTTAATTCTGCTACAACTTTAACATAAATTCCGTTTAAATATATAACGGTAATTTTAAAAATTCACAATTTTCAAATATAATCAACGACGGACAAAATTTTCCAAGATCTTTCTCAAACTTTAATTAGTAAAACAAAATATTTTCAATAGGTACATCTAAAACTGGAAACTGATAAGTAAGATGAAAATTAATTCTTTTAACTTTTATAACTCATTGTTGAATTAGAAATTTTGTGAAATCACTCTAAAAAAAAAAAAAAAAAAAAAAAAAAAAATCTGAGACATTTAAAATTTTACTGGGCAATTGCATAGTGCATTAGACAAAATGGACATTACTCAAGAGCTTCGCGTAAAACGGGAAATTTCCGAGTTTTAATATAATAAGAAATTATTTTAGTCACGTTTGTGTAACTAACTACACTGCTGGCCATCGTAAATGCAACACCCTGAAGGAAGCATGCAAATAATATGAAATTTACAACATGCATTAGCTGAGGTGAGATATGCAAATGATTAGAATTTCAGCGCAGACGCACATCAAGCGCGCCTGTGGCGCCACCTCAAAGCGCTATTTAAGGCTTGGAGATTTCGACGGTTTCAAGTACAGCAATTGTGTTTTTCTTGCTTTTTTTTTCAAAAAAACGATAAATTATGCCTCGTAGGAAACAACGATCATCTTTTGATCAAGTATCCGAGTTTGACAGAGGAAGGATAGTGGCATACCGAGATTGTGGGTTATCTTTCAGGGAAATCGGTCGTCGTATTGGACGAAACCAAACAACTGTGATGCGGATATGTGATCGTTGGGTGCAGGAGGGTACGACGGACAGACGTGATCGACCGCATCGACCTCAGTGCACCACGTCACGTGATGACAGGCAGATTGTACGCATGGCAGTGACGGACCGCTCAGTCACATCACGAACCATATCACAGCAGATTCAGTCTGTAACGCATCATCCAGTGTCTGCGCGTACCATTCGACGTCGTTTACAGCAGAATGGTCTGTCCGCAAGACGTCCGTTGCTTTGTCTACCTCTGACGCGGAACCACAGACGTCTCCGCCGCCAATGGTGCGATGAAAGAAGGATGTGGACGACAGAATGGAATGAAATTCTCTTTACTGACGAGTCACGCTTCTGTATGCAACACCACGACGGTCGGATTCGAGTCTGGAGACACCGTGGAGAGAGGATGCTGAACAGCTGCATTATGCACCGTCACACTGGTCCTGCACCGGGTATTATGGTATGGGGCGGTATCGGATATCTCTCTCGCACTCCTCTAGTACGCATTGCCGGTACTTTAACCAGCCAGCGCTACATCTCCGAGGTGTTGGAGCCAGTTGTCCTTTCTTACCTTCAGGGCTTGCCAACAGCCATATTTCAGCAGGATAATGCACGGCCACACGTGGCACGCATTGTCCAAGGGTTCTTCGTCAATCACCAGATTGAATTGCTTCCCTGGCCGGCGCGCTCTCCGGATCTTTCGCCGATAGAAAACATGTGGTCCATGGTTGCTCAACGACTGACCCAGAGTTCATCCCCAGCTGTCACACCAGATCAACTTTGGCAACGTGTGGAAGCTGCTTGGTCTGCTGTACCCCAAGAACACATTCAAAGTCTCTTTGAATCAATGCCGAGGCGTGTGGCAGCTGTGATCTCCAACAACGGCGGCTACTCTGGGTACTGATTTTGGCAGGAACCACGCTTCATAGAATGCTGTAAATTTAATCATTTGTTACTTGGTCAACATGTTATCTACACAATAAATTTTGTTGTGATATCTCTTGTTTTTCTTGGTGTTGCAATTTGGGTGGCCAGCAGTGTACTTGGTGCACTATACCCTTTTCATTAATACGCATTAAAAAGAAATGCATATTGAAGCACTGCCTTCAATTCAATTTCTGCATCATAAGCAGAAGTTTTCGAACATAAAATCATATTCGAATTCGGAACATAAAAAAAAAAAAAAAAAAATGTCAGATTGTATGCATCAGAGGCCGAGGAAATTTGACTACTTTCCAAAGCGCTTCTTTCAGAGCTGTGAACTGGCAATATCCACCATTTGTGTTATTATGGAATGTATTTCCGAGTTATGAATAAGTTACGAGCATCCGCAGTAAAAATGGCGAAAAGTGATCCGCATTTGAGGGAGGACGTGATTCTCTCTTTTATGGTGGAAACCATCCACCGGAAAAAGTGGGTCACGACCACGCCGAGCGACATCAGACACGCATCCAATAATTTAGTTTGCTCGCCTCTCCCACCTGGAAGATAGATAGATTAGAGAAATTATTTTGGGCGCAAGGGCCGTTATCTGTTGGCGTTCAGTGACTCTTCAGAGGGTCCTTCGATTCCAGACGTAGCCAGAAAAAAAAAAAAAAAAAAAAAAAAAAAAAAAATATATATATATATATATATATATATATATATATATATATATAATAGAGGGGTTACGCTGGCTCTTTTTAACATTTCGCCAATTCATTCACCAAATTAGATTTTTCCAGGCATCATTAAGAAAAGCAATTGTCAATATTTTCGCCAAACGTATTTTCTTTCGCCAAACTAATTTTATTTTCGCAATTTGCGACGTTGGCGATCGACAGCGCGACCCCTGTTATATATATATATATATAAAATAGCTAAACTTACGTAATATGGAATCCCAAGTAAAACATTAAGTTACAGCACATAATAACAAAAAAGTACTGAAAAACTGAAAACATGAAATAAAAATTGATAATACAGAGGCAAGAAATATTGTAAAAAACAGAGCTGTCAAAGCTAGAGAGAAGTGTTAAGACAAGCCAAGTGAGATCACGTGGGCTTAAGCCTAACTTTTCGATCCCAAGCAATGAAGTGGAAAATTGAAATGGAGTACTCCATTATCAAGTACCACCGTACTCACATTTCAATTTAAAGAAAAAACAAAAATGGCTAGATTTCTGCAGGTTACCTGACAAAAGAAGTCGCTTTACGTAACCTGGTGGTACGACCATAGCTATAAGAAAAAAACAGCATGGATGCTAACCAAATATGAAGGAGGAAGAACAGACAAGACTAGAAATCGTTGCCAACCGAGAAAATTAATCGACAAAAATAAAAATAAAAACAGCTAGAGCCAAGGAGAAAAAGTATGAGAAAGAAAAACAGACAAAATGCTGCCAAAACTATGTTAATTTATCATGAAATTCAGTAAATGGAAGGGGAGGGGAAATAATAATAATATAAATAAAAAATAAAAATAAAAAACTCGAGTATAGCTAACCTATGAGCAACGTAGTACAAGCTTTAATAGCTAGGAAGTACTAAGGAAAGAGGGTAAAAAAGAATTAAGGGGAAAAATATTGTAATTAATATTAATTATCATAATAATTATAATAATAATATTACACAAGTATTAATTGTTATTAGTGCTGATAGTATTCTATGCAGTATGAGTAAAATTGCACTTAATAAGGCTTATATATGGTACAGTAGAGTAAAAAATAAGAAAAAAATAATAATAATCTATCTCAAAAAGAATATCGGGCGTGGGGGACAGAAGGAATAATAGGTAGAATTTATCCCAGAAAGGCTTGATTACTGACATACAATTAACAAAAATTCAAGTTTCGGCTGGGAACCTGGACCCAATTGCATATCCCTCGGCCACGTCTTTGGGTGGCGTTCACGGTCATCTTAGCGGGGTTGACTCTGCATTAACCCTCCTTTCGACCAGGAATCTTTCTACCCCGCATTTTTTCCCCTAAGTAGGGGAAGCGGGATAGAAAGCAGTGTAAGTCCCGGGATTTACTCCGCATTTTTGCACATGTAAACGAGCTCATAAAGTCAAGAATTATATTCATTAGTTGCTCTTACGGCTGCTATTTTTTCAATTTTATTCGACATTTCTTTTCTTCAGTTTTAAATAATACGTTGCGTGTGTGGGGGGGAATTTTACTGTTTGATTTATTATCTCGCTAAAAAAATTATCTTGACGTTAAATATTTATTTTTTTTTAAATATAAATAAATATTTAAGTAATTTAAGTTAAATATTTGTGAAATAATACGTTATGTGTGTAGGAATTTACTGTTTGGTTTTTTAGGTCGCCATAACCTTTAAGTTAAATATTTCCTTTTCTTATTGTTATTATCTAATTATTTGCCTGTCTGTCCATCCATCTTGTTACTGTCCATTCATCTATCTATCCCTCTTTCATACTCGTTTTCTCGCTCTGCGTTTCTATTGCTTTGTTATTAAAGTCCCTATTTACCAAAAAGGATTTAAAGAAGTAACAATAACTTTTTATATTCTATTCTATTTTATTTTTCTTATTATACACATACATATTTATATCATGTTCTTTTTAAACGTATCCATAGCGAGACAATTTCCTACAGAAATGAAAAAAAAAATGTTTTCATTTCATTTCAAGTTAATAGCACTTCGTTGTTAATAAAATAATTCGCCGTCAGAAGAAAACAGAGAAAGAAATATGTATGATTTTCCTCCACCCACCTCTCTCGTGTGCAAATGTTTCTGATCATCCTCTTAAAAAATAAAAAATATATATATATAAAAATCGGATCATTCGTCACGAAACCTCAACCCACATTAATTTTCTCTCAAACTGTGGTTTTCGGTGGGTTTTTTTTCCACGTCGTCACGGAGATCACCCTTATTTACTAAAACAAATCGATTCTCGATTGGTTAATAGGAACAGTGGTTACATACACGCTTGCACTCAATTCCGAGAAGTAACATATCGGTACTAGGAAAGTGGGGGGCAAAAAACATATTGGTCAATAAACAATAATGTTTGCCAAAAAAAAAAAATAAATAAATAAATAAATTCTGATGGCTGGGGGTGCTGTAATAACACGACTAACGATCCTGCTGATAGGTTACTAAAAAAAACTTTTAAGTCATGAAATGTGTTTACCCCCCCCCCCGTCCCCCCGCCAAAAAAAATGTTTCCTTAGAAAATGGTGAATAATATTTTCATTCAGTAAAATACTTGGAAAACAAAGCGAATGAAGTGAAAGTGATATATTGATAAATAATAATTCTCTACTTTTAAAAAAATTAAATAAAATAAATTTATTATTAAACTTTCTTTTTATTTTAAATATTTAAAAACAACGGGTACTAAAGGCTTTTAAAGTCATTAAAAGTATACATTTAATTTTCTATTATTTTCTGTTCTCTTTATGTTAAAAATTAATTTTATTCTTTAATTTTTGATTGTACACTTTTGAATGTTTAAATCTATTTTAGACCTCAATTCTCTTCCAATTACCTATCGTTGTACGAGTTTAAAATCTTTTCTTTCCTTCGTAATTTGATTACTTCAGCTTCAGACTAAAGTAAAAATTTATAAAGATAAATATTTAAAATACATGTACTATACCACTTCTAGGAATCTTATTTTCCCTAGTGCGGACATTTAAACTAAGCTAATAAAACAGCTGACCGGCTCTATTGTATGAGAAACCTCATCGAAAAACATCACGTTTGTGGCCTTTTTGAATACTGTGGAATTCTGTTATTCCCAGAATCACGATCTCAACTCCCCTTCCTTACATATGGACAGAAAATAATAGATATGAGAGAACTTATAATAGAAAAATTAAATTATAATATGGAAAAAATATTAGGAGCACAAACTACAGTTAAAAATATAGTAATTTTAAAACATTTATTTCAATTTAATGAAAATCCAGACACCATTAAGAATTAGACATAATCCAGACCATTAAGAATCGAGCATAAATTTACTTTTTCAGGCTTCATTTTTGTGATAATTTTAAAAATCTTTGCACAAGGATAAAACTGATATCCTCTTATGCTATGCAAGAATCGTATTCGAGGGTGATATGAAATTCATCAAATGCAATACAGAACAATAAAAAACATTACAAACCTTGTCATCCGCCTTTCTGGCGATTTTCGTCGCTCCTTTATCTTGTTCATGTTCAAAAAGTGGTCGAATACGAACCACAACCTAAAAGCAGCGAAAAGGAATGAAATATTTAATATTCATGTGAAAATCTGTCTTCAAAAAAAAAAAAAAAAAAAAAAAAAAAACATATATATGCAGGTTCAAAATAAGGTAGAGAAAAAGACTGCGTTAAGAACAAAATTCCTACCATTAATTTTCAAAAAGTTACACTTTTTAAATTTGTTACAAAAAAGTTCCCAGTTAGTAAAATGTGCCCCATACACTAATGAGGTGACGGACAATCTTTGAGAATTCTAGTCAAAAAAGCGTCAGAGATATGAAGATGAATACATGATTACTTGAACCACTTTTCAATGGCTCTCGAAAGGAAAAAAAAAATGATGTCGGGTGATCGCGTTTTTGGGATAGTGCAGAAATTACGAAAGGAAATAATTTTCTGCACTCTTACATTAAACGATCACCTGGAAAGTTATGTATAGCCCCTAATCTTCTTTGTTTGAAGAAATCTCTGAGACGTTTTATGATGAAAGGATGACATTTTGTACATCACCTCATTAATGTATAAGGCACATTTTACTAATTGAGTGCTTTTATGCTCGAAGGGAGGGTTGTATACAAATTTAAAAAGTGTAACTTTTTGAAAAATGGGAAAAGGTGTTTTTTCTTGAAGTAGTCTTTTTTCCTGCCTTATTTTCAATTTTTTTTAAATTTATATTGCCTAATTATCACTAATAAATAAATAATTAAAGCATGTTACCACCTTTTTGAGACACCCTGTTATTTAAACATAAAAACGGAAGTAAGTAACAGTGAGTACCAAATAGTCAAATCATGCCTTTCATTTATTTATTTATTTTATTTTATTTTTGTTACGACATTTTCTTTCCGATTTTTCGTAAAAAAATCTAAACACTGCCGGCTTTTATAATTCAACTTGAAAGTTTTTGCCTATGCAACCTCGCAGAGCATGCCAACCAATTATGATTTAATCCGCAAGAGAATGAGGATTGTTTCACTAACTAATAAAAATGCAAGAAAATATAAAATATATTTCTAACAAACCCATTCTCTAGGTCAGAGGTTCCCAAACTGTGTGCCGCGAGCGTATGCCAGGGGTGCCGTAGAGATAATCAAGAAAAGTTTAACATTTGGTGGAATATAATCAAAAAGTTTTCTCTGAACCGGTATGCCACAAAAAAGTTAGCCAAGCCGATGACCAGTGGGTGAAAACAAAAATATTTCAGTCAAGTTCGAGAGAGTTTAGTGTCCAGTCGTCTCTCTTTTACAAGAACTTCCTCAGATGGGGGATGGGGCAAAATTCTATATCGCTTTCCTAAGCTTTCTTTGTACCCAAGAGAATACTTTCTTGATAATTAGCCCTATAAGCACAAAATAAATAATGAAAAATGCATTCAAACTGTTTCATTCTAAACTTCATATTCATACTGCTGTAAAGGTAACCTGCCGTGAAAGTTTTTAGCCTGAGAAGGGTGCCGCGAAATGTTTTTAATCTTTCAAGGGTGCTTCAGGGGGGAAAGTTTGGGAAATCCTGCTCTATGTAGAATTTATCCTTAAAGGATATTGGACTCTTGTGTTGCGTTTACCATTCAAATTGATCGCCCATCGGCATCGAACCAGAGAACTGCTTTGCGTGCGATTCAGGTATTGTCTTTGTTTCTCTATAGTATATGCAGAAAATTTTCAGCTTTTTTATAAATTCAAATAGCGCATTATCGAAAACTATACCACTGCAAAGGCAGCTTCGTGTCCTCAAGGGGAGAGAGGACTTACTGTTGGAGGGAGTCCGATCCAGCTCATAAAGATTTGACACCAGCCACCTAAAAAATGTTTTTTTTTAATTATTTTTTTAAATGACCCCTTTTATTGTGCTTTTATTTACTTGTCCTAACTGCTAAAAATGAGAATTTGTTAAAGTCTTCTAACATATTTAATTGTCAAAAATCACATGATTTAGCGAAGCAAAATTGATAACTCTTTTGGGAGGGGTGCAGGCTCCTTGGGCCCCGCCCTTGTGTGCGCCATTGTTTGCGAGTGGCATTAGTCTGATTAATTGTCGATCTCCTATTGTTACAAGCGTGACACCTAAATTGGAAAAAAAAAAAAAAGAACTCTTGCACTCATCTTGCCCGAGTTCCTCATTTTACGAGCGATCTCACTCCCAGAACTTTCTCGTATAGCTTAACACATGAATTTTATTGAGATAATTGCAAATAGAACTGGAGCTCATAATCGTATTCGTTCATTACAATGACACACGTAAATTCTTATTTTGTAAAACATCTTTTATACATGCACAATGAAGAAAAAAGTGTCACAAACATAAAATTGACCGGTGGGCCAGGTCAGATATAATATGGTATATAGGTTAATTAAAATCATAAAAGCTTATAGTAATCTTTTGATGAATATTTTAATTTTATTTACCTCGTTGCAAAACAATTTTTGAAAATCAGTACCAAATGTTTATTATTAAATGCTTAGGTAATGAAAAGAGATTTTTAAAACATTTTGGATTTTAATGAACATTTCCTTCCTTGTATTTCATTTCATTTTTTATTGCTTTCCGAATATGTGTGTGTGTGTGTAGTTTTCAATTTCTTCAACAAAGATTTTACATAATAAGCCCTTTAACTTTCACAAAAATCTAATATAGAAATAAGTAACAAAATTTCTTGCTTATTAGCACTCACAAATAGGACCATTTATTTTTACAAAAAAAAAAAAAAAAATACTGGTTTTGAGTTCTTTTTTGTTGCTATTTAAAACTGGTGCAGTCCGAAAACTTTATTATTGGTCATTCTAATTAGTACACGGCATTTTGTTTTCTTCTTTAATGTCCTTATTACCACAGGAATATGTGAAACAAATAAACAGAGACAAACAGAAATAATCGGAGGATGTTTACCGTTTCTCACATAAAAAGGATTTATACTGGAAGGCAAGATAGACCGAAACCCTAGATTAAACCACAAATATGACTACTAGTAAAGGTTACTTATTACGAATGTAAAAAAAAATCGATGGGTAATGCTTATGTCCTACATCGTTTTAAGTCCTTGATACTCGAAACCATGATAACCTTCGTGAAATAAAAGGTTACTATCGTTAAAGTCTCGTGATTCTTTTGTATCGACTGAAGACATTGAGACTGAATAATAAATGATTAGCAATGCAATCGATTATTTTAATAAGATATCATTTTTATTCTCTGAATTGTTATATCTGTTAAATAAAACCTGCGAACGATTTGCTTTTAGCTGTTATTTGCGACGTACATCAAGATTAATTTGCTGAAATAATGATGTGTATTTTGGATATACTGTAGAGTTTATAACGAAGTCTTCTTATAACGGATTTCTTTGTATAAAGAAATTTTTAATCAGAGCGAAACCTTATCTCTTTAATAACAGTCAAAATATTCACCACACAACGTAGTGACTGTCTCTCTATAACAGTGATCGTTAAACCGTCGATCGCGAGCTAGCAGTAATTCGCGGGGGCATTTCCGATAGATCGCGTTAATCACTTTAAATTCAGTTTAATTAAGATGGATTTCATATTTACTAAAAAATTTAAATTTGTAGGGGATAAACTAATTTAAGGTTTATGGTTTATATTAAAAAAATAATAATAATAAAGTCGGTAGCTCACAGAAGGTTTTAAAAACGGTGGGTCAGACGTTTGGCAACCATTTCTGTAAGACGAATTTTTTCAGGAAGTTATGTTTTCGATATTTTCTTCTTCTTCTTTCTTTCTTTCTTCTGTTTTTTTTTTCCTTGCAATTTTCAAAAGAGTTCATACTTGCCTGTTTCTGAAACCACTTTTTTAGATATTATTCCAGAGATGATAGCTAATAATAGCGTCACCTACATTTGAGGATAAGCTAAAAATGATGGAGTGAAAACGAGAAATTTCTTTATTTCGAATAGAAAACCACGACAATATTTATCTCCATTTACAATACTTTTATTTCCATCTTTAGCTTCGATTTTGTTATTGTTACTATATGGAGAAAAAAAAAAGCAGGTGAAAAATCTTTAATGATATTATTTTCGGTTTGGGGGGGATCATTCTTTCTTGTCTTCGGAGAAAATCCACTCCCCTCAAACAGCTTTAAGGAGAAAATAAAAAATGATGAACATGTCGATTTTCGTGCTGTTTGGAAGAAGAACATATTTTTAAGACTTCATTTCTCCCTTGGAATCCCTTTCATTTAAAGAATTAACATTTCTAGACACTTTCATCACCCAAAGTATATATTTTCCTCAGAATTTTCGCTGTATTCCACTATTTAGTTGAGGGAAAATTACTTGTTTATACGAGTTTCTAATATCAGATTTGTATAAAAATGCCAAATGAAAGAGGGGGGGAAATGCTCAATTTGAAATAAAGATAACATTTTGGGATGCATGAGGAGGGGGGGGGAAGAAACAAGAAATTTTAAAGGTGTTTCTATATCACTGAATAATGCAAAACAATCATTTCTCAACAGTCAACAACCATCATTTCACTACTATGAAAATCCCGACGATTTTCTACAGCTGTTCCAAAAATGGCGGCTTCAGCCGCACTCTTTTTTAATATCCGTATCCGTCCGCGCCGTACTTGATTACTTTTAATTATAATACAGATTTTTCAAAGACTAAATAATTATCTGATGATAATATAATCGTTATCTAAATCTAATAATAATATAATGGTATAACCTAAATTATCCTTTAAAAATTAAAAATGTTTGATTTACGTCAAATTATGAGTTTTAGTGCAATTAATCATTTTCTAAAACCAAATAAAATCTTACGTAAGAAGGAGGAGGGGAAGTCCTAGAAATCTTAAATGGGGGTGGAGGGGGTCAAAAATGGCCAAAATTGTTCTTACGTAATTAATGAATGGCCCCTTATTTCTTTTTTCGCTGATGTAGTTTACGATTTTACACCTGAATATGAAGGTCAAAGCTAGTAAGAGACAATCACGTGTGTTTGTGTTTAGAAACACACAAATCTTAAACTTGAATGCTGAAGATCGGTATTATGGCAAGCATTGTCATTGTGTATGAAACGTACTAGCATAGCTTTGCAGATTTGCCAGCCTAGGAAATTTAAAATATGGAAAACAGTGCAAGAGCAGTGCAGTACACAACTTGCGTGTGTTATCTTTTACCCGTACAATGTGAAATGACAATTTTCGCGAATTTTATATTAATAGAATTATCAGATAGCATTTGAATAAAATTTTTAATGGATGGATTATTTAGAAAAAAAATTCTAGAGATAAATACTTATGCAAATATTGCACCAATATTTCAGCCAAAAATAATGATATTAAAGAGTTGAGAGTTTAAGAGAATGATTTTTAGAAGAGTTTTGTCATAAAATATCAAGATATTTTCATTTAATGGAAAGCATAATTAGAATTGTTCATATCAATTGAAAACAGTATGTACAAAAAAAAAAGTTTAATGATAGTTTCAATATTTTGTTCACACTTAGGCAGTACTTGTGCTGAGTTCAGAAACAGCTTAAGCTTTCCTAATTCTTTCGTTTTATAAAAAATTTGAAGTGAAAGTCACTTAAATTAATTTCAATTTCCCCCCCTCACAAAACTAAACATTTACTCCCATTCAAGAGAAAATAAAGGGGGGAAATTATGTTTTTGACCGACCTAGGCGTTACTGTTTTTAGCTGAAATTTTGCTAGTCAAAGTTTGACTCACTGTTTCAAAAAATGAGAGTCAATTTAAAAAAAAAAAAAAAAAAAAAAGCAATTTACGCGTAAAAGGCGGTTAAGAAATTAGACGAGTACTTCAACACTTTTCCCAAATGATTATCAACAGGTAAGCGAAAACGGCCTTTCTGACCCCAAATTGCTCTGTGATTCTGTATTCTTATTATGTGCACTACCTCCCCTTAAACTTTGTCCTCAATCATTATGGGGATACCCTGTATAGTATAGAAAAGTAACACAAAGGCGCTGTGAGAAAAAAACACATGTTACAAGGATTAAACCTGTCATGTGATGACAGCATTTTCGATTCGCACTTCACTGTTTCACCGAAAGCATTATTCAACGACCGGCGGCGATTGAAATTACTTCATAAAATGGATACCTTGTGGCCTTGCCCTTTTAACGGATCATAACTTCACTCGGAGCCACACCTCCCTAGCGGATGACCTTTTAATAATGTGCCTCGAATTATATACGTAAATGCATTATTAGCCTCTTGAAAATTTAATGGTTATTCATATTCCTTTTTCCCGGTTCAGTTCACTCATTTTCGGAGGTCGCTAAATTAAAAGCGATAGTGGTCTGTGAGATAAATTAATTTCTGTTGCCATATCTCCGGTGTGCCGTACTTTCTTTTCATTTCAAAATAATGTTTATACTCTCTCTCTCTCTCTTTTATGTGTGGGAGTGTGTATGTGTGTTAAATTCTAAAATAAATGAATTTTCAAATGAATCGTAAATTTTCAGAAAGTTTATTTGTATGTCGTATTTGAACTAAAATGTCGTAAAACTTACCTGGTTTTCGAAAAAAAATTCCCAATCAAATCTCTCTCGCATGGTCTCATTAATGTTTCCGACAATTTTGGTAGAAATCTGACCATAGATTTAGGAATACCTAGATGGAACATTCAATGCTTCTAATCGTGGGGTTTTTGGTTGCCAAAAACTCACTCCATTTATGCCATTACCGTGGCTGCCGTCAATGTAAAATAGAACATTAGTTGTATTATTTTAGAAAAACAAAGAAGTTCGAGGGAAAATATTTAGATACGAGTACTTTTTAAAATGCTGGTAGTTCTGCAATAATTGAAAATACCATTATAATTTAAGTTAGAGTGCCATTCTGTGTATGCGCATGCCACTAGTATGGCTACCGTTCGGAGCAGGCATCAAGTTATCCCCGTTATGCTTAACTTACAGAGATTCCTAAATCTGTGATTGAGACCAGCAGCTTTTACTTTACACGCTTTACACCGCTCTAAATAGAGAGACTTTAGTTATGAACTAACTACCTGTATTTTGTAAAACTATTTTACTACCTCGAGTTTCTTATGATACACGGTGATTCAAAAGAAGTTTTTCTGATACAATCATCGCGAATAATTTACTCCTGATTAAACAGCCGTAATAAGTGGGAGATTGATCAAACATATTCTTTACAAATCAGAAACTAGAAAAAACTATCTAAAACCAACAAGATTTCTCATAGAAATTTCTAACTCACATACATATTATACAAATATATGTTCCGGTTACTGATGTGATTTGGAGACAATCGCATTTTTACAATAAGAGCAAAAGACAATTATTGGATTTTCACCAATGAAAGTATAAAGTTTCATTATAAAAAGTAATTTTATTTTAACTCCTTGTTCTCATAGGTATAATTATTTATTTTTCAAAAAAAATGACCATTGTGTTATGGTCTTCATACTCCCAAGGCCAGAATTAAAAAAATAAATATTAGGAATTGGTAAAAATTTATTTATTTTGTAGCCTCAATGCTGGGTACAATGAAACATGTATAGTATTGTTCTCCGTTACTCCCGCGTGAATGCATTCACTTAAAATAAAGATTTTACGATTAAATTCTTATATAGATAGCAGATAAAGTTAACAAGGAATTGTTTTTAAATCGTACTCTATCTTCTTCAGACTCTGGAGATGGTGACAGACCAGATTGCCTTTCAACTAAAAATCCAAACAGTACAGATTATGAGCTATGTATGATACAAGCAGTATCCCGCTACATGATTATGTTTTAATCAAGGAAGATGAGTTTAACTGTAAATAAATGTACTCTTTGGGGGAAATAATAAACTTAAATCAAGTGGAATGCTAAGTTCTGTATATCCATTGACTGCGTCCTGGCTTCAAATTTGTGCGTTCCTCGGAAACATACATTTTTGAAAAAACTCAAATTTTATAAAAACTACCACCACCTGTTCCTTCAAGTAGTACAGTAAGCAAAGCATAAATGCTAATTTTTGAATTAGATTTAAGTAAATTTAGTGTAAAATGAAAAACTATAAACTAACCTCTAATAAAAGTACTATGTTTTCATCTTAAGCTATAACAGTTTAATTTGTTTTTAATTTAAATTTCAATGTCTCACTAATGTTTATTATAAATGTACATATTATATCGACTCATATTATTTGATCGACTCATATTATTTGATTGAGGTTTTATAAAGTGCTTCATTGTAGCCCGGTATATAGAGTACAATGAAACACTGGCAGACATTTATCTATTGTTTTTTATAAATATGAAAATGCTATTTACAAACTCATAAAAATTCATTTAGATGGGGAAAAGATTAGGTTAAAAAATTACATTAGTGTTAGTTTTGTACACGCAAATTTGTGACAGAGAAAAAAAAATAGCACATTTTGTTTCATTGTACCCCGCCTTTCCCTACAGTGGAAAACTGTTAACAGGAAAAGGTTAAAAGGAAAAATCGGTCAACACGAATATGTTATAGCAGTTCGTGCATTATACTATGCATTTTATAACGAAATTTTGAAGGCAAAATTCTTTTAACTCGAAAAATACTCCGGTCTCTTCAATTTCTTGTCAAACGGTTTTCACTGTACCAAATAATGAATCAATTAAATTTATCCAGTATGCTCAACTGTATATGTGTGAGTGTGCAATTATTTATTTATGCATGTATGCATGCATGCATGCATGCTTTATTAATCCTTTCAGACCTTCAGATTAAGTAATTTCTCTTTAATAGATATGCGTGAATATTTTTATAAAAATAGAGATTAAATTTGCAATAAAATAAATAAAATAAAAAATCCAGATTACTAAATTCCCGTAAAATGTACAAGACCGTTTTCAGCTTAAAATTATTATTATTTATTTCGCTATATTTTTTTTAAATGCGTACTCTCACACCAGGATTGAAATAGTTAATGTTTCTTGTGAAATAACAAGGTAACCGAAAGCGTCATTTATGACTTATATTTTACTTTATCGTTCGTTAATTTATTTACTTGCTAACCAAATAAGTTTAATACCTCATTCAAAAGGAGCAGCCACTGTGTGACAGAAATCCTTTAAAATGACACATTTCTTGCAACTCAATGCTCCGCTTCCGTCAGAGCAATTTTTAATGGATTAAGTGACACAGCAATTGATTACCGTTATGTTTTTCTGGAGTTGCGACACAACCTCCTGTTGTTTTTCTAACAATTAAACTGACAGTAGCTTCTAAATAAATTAGGATATGTCGATAGATGTCGAAAATAAGATATTCCGCACCTTGTAATTTTCACTATGCAACAGAAAGCAGGTTAAGTTCATAAAAACAGATATTACAACTTGAGCAAATTACTAAGATTTTTCTCTTATGATCTTTTGAATAACACAGAAGCATTACTATCGGCACTTTGCTTCAGCAAGTAACTTTTCTGCTCCGCAATTTAAGTTTTTTTTAAGTTTTAAGTGTTTTTTTCTGTTTGTGTTTAAAAATTCAAAATTAATCATATACAATAATCGTACGAACTGTGAAATACGAATTCAATCTTTGTGTTTTGGTCTGTAATACTGGATTTCCACTGGTATACTTTAATTACGTCATGAATTTCACAAATAGAAATTTAACTCCTTTATTTCCAGATTAAAATGTATGTATAAAGTCTTATGTATCTAAAAGAACATAATCTTCTAAATAGCACACTTCTACAAATCCAGAGACTTTTGTATAAAATCCACAGAATATTGTCGATCTGAGCCGCTACAAATGCCCTGTATACCGACTATTCTGGCCACACATGTACTCTGAATATTTTACAGGCATAGTGGAACATCCCGTATACTTTTCTTGACATCGAAATTTTAAAAAAATACCCAAGGGAGTAGCACCCTTTGCCGCCGAAAATGGCGATTTCAGCAAACCTCAAAAAATGTAAAATCGCCCTCTACTTTTTTATTCTGACCCCGCTCACCCTCGAATGATATTCCTGTGAAAAATTCTGGACATTCTAGAACGCTTGTAATTTCAAACAAATCTAAAGAAAGCGCTGCATGCTTCGAAATCGGCCATTTGCAGCAAAACCCTAAAACTCAAAAACAGCGATTTAGGGTTTTTAAGTCGAGCTGAGAGCTGTGATTGCCCCTGTATTCTCATCCCGCGTGCACTCGCTGATTTAAAATAAACGCGTGCACTTCGCGATTTAAAATAATTCTTTGGTACGCTATTACTGACTATCGAAAAGCGTATGAGATATCGATTTTTTCAAGTGATTCGAATACCAAGAGAAAACATCTATATCTGTCTATTCTAAAAAGAAGTAACCCCAGCTGCCTCTGCTGCCACCGCCGCTGTCAAAAGCTCGTCATGCTATCTCCTCCAAAACTGTGGGGATTTGAGCTTCGAGGGGTGTGTCCACGGATTCGGAAAATTCCGATGAAGCCGGTAAGCTGACTTAAATTTCGAAATTCCAATTATTTTAGAAAATACTAACCGCCTTCGGCGACCAGTATGTTCGCCATCTTAATAAATCTTGTTCAGAGAGAATCCTGTTCCTCACCGGCTTCCTTGGCACTGAAATCTCACAGATTCTGAATGGAATTCTAAAAAAAAGATGGTTACAAACAGGAGAGGCCCTACGGTAAGTATGGCCCCCTGCTATAAAAAAGGTGCCCCTTTTAATGCTGTACTTAGTTTTTGTGTTCGAAATGACGCCCCTTCGAAGCCGGCGACCAGATGCGATGCTTACTGTGTCGGGCCACCCCTGGTTACAAAAATAAGATGGTTAAATGATAAAAACCTACGAAAAGGAACAAATTATTTTTGTCCCATATAATTATGAAGAGCTTCTGGATATATTAGCCTTTATCAAAAAACGGAAAGGAAAAAAAAAGTAAGAAAATCTGAAACACTTTCAGATTTTAAATACGCACTAAAGTGCTATATATTAAAAGCGTATTATAATCCATGGGTTTTTCCCTATTTTCGTTCCTTATTTCATTAAGTTGGAAAGCATATCATTATTCATGAGTGTGATTAAACAAAATTAAAATTGGTATTTCTAACATCCTTTTTCTGGATGTAATATATTAGAAAAACCTCGGTTGTTCGAGCCTCGTCAGGGGAGGACACCCCCACCCCACTGAACCCCCTAATTTTTTAGTTTCATTATTGCCATATTAAAACGATATTAATTGACTATGTCATTTTATCTGGCATCTTTCGAGTATTTCGTCTGGTAACCCTATGTTGAAATTTGTATTATTGTAACCTATTTATAGAAAAATACATGGGATGCATATTCTACACAGGAGATGCATATTCTGGGATGCATATTCTGCACAGAAAAATGCACAATTGAAACTGAATAAAATTTCAAAAACTTATTCTCAGATGTATTCAGCAGACGATAAATTACGATAAATTGCACCAAGCGTTAGAATCACCTCCTTAAAATCGCACATCAGCCGTTTAATTTTTCGCCAAATTAAAAAGTTGCACATTTTAGTCTCAGAAAATTTCTAAATAATATTTTTCTTTTGAGTATGAAACATTTAATTCCTGCTCTGATTTTCCATGCACACGATATTTTAATTTAAAAACAACCTTACAAATAATCTAGACAAAAAAAAATCGTTATTCTTTTATTTTTGCTTCAAGAGTCTGTATCATTTAATAAACTTGTTGAATGTGGCAACCTAGATAAGCTTAATCGTCGCTTTTTCCACTGTGGGGTTACAATTACGAAATGGCGGAAAGCTAAAATTAGCCTTTTGCGGTACGTTTTTTATCGATATTTCCTAAAATAATTCGAATTTTGGAAAAATCGCTTCATTGTGTGTCGGAACCCGTCCTGGAGAATTTCCATACAAAATTTGGTAGGTCTACGATCACCCGTCTACGAGCTACGCGAGACACACACAGACAAACATGGGTGCCGGCAGAATATTTCCCGGGGGGGGGAGGCAAAGACTACTCCAGGGGGGGGGCAAAGTCTACTCAAGGAAGGGCAAAGACTACTTCAACGTATGGTTACCATGTTGGAAAGAGCAAAAAAGCAAGGGAAAACACTGCATAAAAAAATCGAGGGGGGAGTCATTGCCCCCCTTGCCCTATGCTGCCGGCGCCCATGCAGACAAACTAACTAACGGACAGTTTACACATTGCTTTATTTATATAGATTAATAAAAAAACTGAAAAAATAAGCATAATGGTTGCCAAGTTTGGAAATTTTCGCCAGCATAAAGTCATTCATGCCTTTGCAACAAAGCAATTCCAAGTACGTACAATCGCGTGAAATTGACAAACATGAAGTAGAATTACGCCAAATTAAAAACTAAATGAAATAAATAAGTCAAAGAGTGTTACACAAAGCTCACAATTTCCAAAGAGTAAGTTCTCTTAGATAACAGGAGTTTAAAATTACCGATTATTCGTTTTTCTAATACAGAATACCTTATAACATGATTTAAAAAGCACCATTTTGGCATCAGGTACGATCTGGAAAAAGGCTATTTCTCCAAGCAGGGTAAATCTAAATACTGCTTGTGTTCCAAAATGTTAGAACCCAGTATTTTGAAAATGAAAAATAATTCAAATGCAGATTATAGTAATGCCGGTTGGGTTCAGCTTGGGTATTTGCCACCCGTAGAAATATTTGGTGGCTTCAACTATGCCATTATAGCAGTTTTAGTACGGCTTGGATATTTACCAGAGAGGTGAGATGATGTATTTCGCAGTGCTAAATCAGCCAATCTGCAAATAATTATGCATATGAATGCATGGATAACTGTTTTCACGGCAACCTTACATGAGCAGTGATTAATGGGTTATGAGCATGTGTAAATCGCCAAATAATGAAAAGTCGCCATTGGTAGCAAGATATCCTAGCTGCTCCGTAGTTTTTATCAAAGAAAATATATGAAGTACTGGTTTCTTAGAAATAATTATTAACTATGCGTATACGTAAGTCGCCAAATTATGAAAAACCGCTATGGATGGCAAATACGGAATGTGTTCCATAGATTTTACACAATTAAAAATAGTGTTAAGTTTAAATTTTTATGTTCCAAGGAACATGCAAGAACCAAGCAATGTGCTCGGTAACATTCTGTCTGATCCAAGCTTTGGGGTTTGTCTGTGAAAATGATGCCCTTTTCACGAATAAGCCTTATTAGGGACCGAATGCCTCATACGAAAAGCGAGCGTAGCAAGTCAAGGGGGCCTTAGCCCCTAGTTAGAGAAAAAAAAAATAATGTGAAACTTTTTTTTAGCAGCATAACTTGAAAGACGTTAAATTAAAAAAAATTACGTAAGAACACCTTTGTGGCAGTCCGCTTCTTTTGATGAGACAGATTTTGAAATTCAGTCTGTTAGAATAACTTTTTGACTAAAAAAAAAAAAAAATCTTGCAGTTTGAGGACATCAGTTTGCAATAAAATGGAAAGCTTCCTACTTTCTGAAGAATTACCCGCATAGTATCAAACCCAAAACATCAAACCAAAGAAGAATTACCCGCATAGCTGCAAAACTGCTCATAAAGTAACTTAAAAATAAATATTATGCTTCTGTGTACAACAATTTTTTTAAAAATTTGTTTCATTCAATTTTTATTCATTTATATTTATATTTATTTTTTATTTATTTGTTTATTTATTATTACTACTATTTTGGAAAACAATTCCTCACAGTTAAGTTTCATGCCACTTTAGGCTAAAAATCATGATAAGGCATATGGGAATGTAGGACACCGTTCAAATGTAATAAAAATTCTAAAGATGCTTTCAAATTAAAAGGCCGTCTAAAGAAAAAAAAAAAAAACTTGTATAGATATTTTATTATGGAGATGCTGTTTTTATTTTTAAATAAAAAAAATGAAACCAACTAAAAAGAAAATCATTGGATTTCATTTCTTATTTATTTGTTTATTTATTATTATTAATATTTTCTAAAACTATTCCTCACAGTTAAATTTCGTGTCACTTTAGGCTAGAAATCATGATAAGGCATATGTGAATGTTGGACACAGTTCAAATGTAATAAAAATCCCAAAGATGCTGATCAAATTAAAAGGCTATCTAAAGAGGAAAATCTTGTGGTGATTTTTATTATGAAGATACTGTTTTTATTTTTAAATTAAAGAAAAAATTAAACCAAGTAAAAAGAAAATCATTTCATTTCATTTTCACAGTAAAAATGAACAGATATTTTTCCTAAGAAAAGCACTAAAAAGGATTAGTGTTAGATGGTTAAAACTAATATAAAACTTTGTAAATAACAAGTACACGCACACACACACACAATGAAACACTACGGGTCGTTTAAGGAGGTACAAAGAGCTCGCCCTTCTACCGCTGTAAAAATATTCCACTTCTGCACAAGCAAAAACTGAGAGAAAATCCGAGTAATTAGGTAGTTCCAAAACTAACCATCAAAAAAGTTTTTATGGTTGATATTGTGTATTTTAATGATTCTTTGTCTACTTGTTTTTACATTACTTTGAAATGAAAAATGTGAAGTTTCAATGTTTTTCGGCAATTCGATTAAAATTTGTGAAGATGTGTTTATGTTTATAAGCTGAAGAAGGGTAGACCGTTTGTACCACCCGAAACGGAGAATTTTCGGTGTTTAGTTTTATATATGTGTCTGTTATTTATAAAGTTATTTAGTTTTAGTTTCTTTTCTTATTCAATTATCCTATTCCCCAACCATTATGGTAATTAAAGGAAACGAAAATATTGAGCATTAGAAGAAAAAAATTGCTTTCCACTTTATGAACAATAAAATATATTTTTTTAATCAGAAATCAAGTAACTAAAATTATTGTAGCAACTTAACTTAAAATTAGGTCTGATAATATATACCTTATAAAGAGATCCAGAAATATTTCAGCATAAAACTTTCCAAGAATTAATTTCTCCAGAAAAATTAAAAAATATGTATAATTATTTTAAATATTTTGTCCTTAACTAATGTTTTGAAAAAAATATGGCAAACTAGTTAGAAGGGGAAAAAATTACAATACAGTGTTGCCGTCAAGAATTTACACCTCTCTGTAATTTTATAACTCAATTAAAGTAGAACCCTTTAAAGAACAAAAGACATTTTAGTAAACATTTTATTAAATGTAAAATTGGACTAATGTAGTAATTAAATAATCGTCAAATCTGACATAGCACATTTAAATACGATTAAGAAAAATACTTTTGAATTCGCTATTAAAACCTCAAGCGGCAGCAGTAGAGAATATATCTCACATATGGTTAACGCAACACTGTATCATAAAGATAGCGCGAAAAAATCGTTAAAGTGAAAATAAATTAACTAGAAAGAATTCCGTAAAACTGGCAACGATTTAAATAAATTTCGTGTTTTTCTTAATTAGATGTTTGGCTCACAAGTTGATTAGTGTTTTTTTTTTTTTTTTTTTTTTTAACTAGGGGCCAAGACCCCTAGACTCGCTACGCTCGCTTTTCGTATGAGGTATTCGGCCCCTAATAAGGCTTATTCGTAAATAAGGCATAATTTCAAGAAACAAAACCCAGAGGTTGGATCAGATTGAATTTTACCGAGCTACACATTGCTTGGTTCTTGCATGTTGCTTGGAACATAAAAATTTAAACTTCGCACTATTTTTAATTATGTGAAACCCATGGAACACCTTGCGTATTAGCCAATTATTGGCGAATTTTCATAATTTGGCGACTTGCGTATATGTATAGTTAATATTTAACTGTAATAAAACAATATTTCGTATGTTTTCTTTGATAAAAACTACAGAACATCTAGGATGGCTTGCCACTAATGGCGACTTTTCATTATTTGGCGATTTACACATGCTCACAATCTATAATTACTGCTCATTTAAGGTTCCCGGAAAACCGTTATCCAAATATTACATAATCCTTTGCAGATTGGCGTATTTAGCACCACGAATTATATCATCTCGCCGCGCTGGCAAATATCCAAAGTGCACTATAACTGCTATAATGGCACAGTTAACGCCACCAAATATTTCTACTGGTAGCAAATACTCCAGCTGGACCGAACCGGCTTTAAAATAATCTGCATTTTAATTATTTTTCATTTTCAAGATATTGGGTTCTAACATTTTTGAATTTGCGGTTTAGATTCATCCTGCTTGGAAAGATATCATTTTGTCAGATCGTACCTAATGCCAAGATGGCGCTTTTAAAATCAGTTACAATGAGTTATTCTGTTTTGGAACAACGAATAATCGCTAATTCTAAACTCCTGTTGTCTAAACGAACTTACTATTTGAAAATTGTCAACTTTGTGTAACACATTTTGAGTTATTTATTTCATATACTTTTTAATTTGGCGTAAAAAGAGTGTAATTCTATTTCATATTTGTCAATTTCGTGAAATTCTACATACTTGGAATTGCTTTGTTGCAAAGGAATGAATGATTTTATGCCAAATCTGGCAACGATTATGTTTTATTTTTTTCAGTTTTTCATTAATATCTTCTAAAATAATTCGATTTTCGAAATTTAAGTCAGCTTATCAGGTTCCTCGGAATTTTCCAAATCTGTGGACATGTTTCTCGAAATTCAAATCCCCACGGGTTAGGAGAAGATAGCCAAACAAGCTATTGACAGCGCCAGCAGCGGCGACAGCGACCTTTACTTTTTTTTAGAATAGAGAGATAAGGATCGGATATCTTTCGCTCCTCCTTCCAACGATAAATAACTTTTTTAGTTTTACGTGTAAGCTAATTTTCGGAATTTGGCTATGCAAACAATTAGTCTTTTTACTATATATATACATATATATATACAATATACACTCATTTGGAATTTCAAAGGAAATGTATAATTTTTTATTTATTTAACTTTATATTAGAATAATAATAAATTATAACAAAACTACATATAGAAAGGTTGGCTGACACAATGATTTGCGTTACTTTTAATGTCTGATTTTTAAATATTATCTTACCCTTTGTATTACCATGTTGCAGATGTGCAACATACCAACTAAAGCTGTTTAAATTAATCATAGT
Source organism: Cheiracanthium punctorium (assembly GCA_038373885.1). Taxonomy (NCBI): domain Eukaryota; kingdom Metazoa; phylum Arthropoda; class Arachnida; order Araneae; family Cheiracanthiidae; genus Cheiracanthium; species Cheiracanthium punctorium. Next base: position 440,172 of record JAWZYV010017329.1, read on the forward strand.
GTGTTACTAAATATATCAATGGCTGTTTTGTTTTTCAAGAATAACATGAGCATAAAATAATCTTTAAAAAAATCTGAAAAGTTTGTGAAATTTAATTAATATTGTAACACAAAACTATATTTTATCCTTCAGCGGTCTCAGTGTTGGTTATTGCAGCATTTATAGTGTTTTATCCGTTGGACAATCTTACGAGAATGTTATAATGGCTTTTTAAAAAGTTCTCCTCTTAAACAGTTCCCAAACATTTCGGTAACACTGGCATAATACCGATAAATTTTCCAGCAATGCAAAACTAAAAATAACCATTTTATTTTTAGAACAAAAATATTTTGGTCAATAAATGTTATATGAAAATAAAAACTTGTAAAACAAAAAACCAGTATGTTTATAATTTGTTTCATTACATTGCAGTAATTTTTTTTTTAATTTAAGTTGTTGAGATGTAAAGTGTTAATTAGGAAATGTGATTTTCTCTCTGCTCATATTGTTCAGCACAAAGCAAGCAAAGATTTGAATAATGACAAACAGTGTCATTTCTATTTTTTAAACTGCAAGCAGTATTGCTTTGTTAAATTTTGTAATTAAACATTAAAAAAAATGAAATTCCTTTTTTTTTTTTTTTTTTTTTGCATTTTTATGTATCAGAAATATCAAGATTTTTTAAAATTATTTTTTTAAAATTAAATACGACTTATAGTCCTACATAACCAGTGGCTGTCAAAATGTTTAAGATTTCATGATTTTAACCATCTATTGTGTTTAGAATGTGTAAGCTAAAGATTTGATTTAGTGAGCAATTTCTATATCACGGTTCCAAAAACCTTTGGGCTGGAGTGTGAAGGACCAGCGTTCTGGCCTATCGCACGGCTGCCGATTTAAATGTCTGGAGTTTTGCCAAATCCAAATGTAAAGTGAATACTCGTTAGAACCCTTTAAAAAGTCATTCGACCGAGGCACCCCTCATTCTCAGCAGATATCCCTTGCGTAGCTTTGCCATAGCACCAAGCAACACACCAAAAAGTTTTGGGAGACAAGTGCCTTATTAATTAACATATGTCGTTAACTCTTTCGATACCATCCAATTCCGTTTCCTTTCTTTCCATGCCCAGCCGGTTGGTGATTATCATGAGTTGCTTACCGTGAGTTGCTGAGACTTGGCGTGATCCGATTTGGCTCCTTTGCTATTATTCGGCATATCAGCCGATGCTGCTTCTTGACTCCGATTCGGCTCGAAGCCTCGAACAGACTCCCAACGGAGAACGGGAGCCGTCCATCCGAAATCACCGTCGAACGCGATGCATGTGCTCCACTCAAAAACAGATGATGCAACCGGAGTGGACAGGTAAAAAAGACTCTCTCTCCCTCGTGGTCACAGAACGGCAGTAATTTTTTGAGGAGTTCTGTCTGTCGTCTGCTGCGATCGGATCGAATAGCTGCGCTTGTTCTCTGAGCGCCCTCTCGTGGTTGATTTGAATTTTTTTCGGTGACGGAGCGTGCATCGATGAAAATCGATGCACGCTCTGAACTCGATGCATGATGCATGAATGATGCATGCTCTGAACTCGATGCATGATGCATGAATGATGCATGAACTCGATGCATGATGCATCGAACAATCGATGCATGAAACTGGCAACATAAATCATGTATCGCAGATAGGAGGGAGGATATAGTTTTTCGACTCTTCTTTTCTGAAATTAAGAAATCATAAAAAAATCTTGAGGCTTGGCTTCCTATTATTAAGATGTTAAATTCCTCTGCTTCTCTCAAATTGTGCTAGCATCACTTGAAAAAAGTTATTCATCACCGTAAATAAATCGCTTGCATGGGTGCCGGCAGCATAGGGCAAGGGGGGGGGGCAGTGCCTCCCCTGGATTTTTGTATGCAGTGTTTTTCCTTGCTTTTTTGCTCTTTCCAACATGGTAACCATACGTTGAAGTAGTCTTTGCTCCCTTTTGAGTAGTCTTTGCCCCCCTGGAGTAGTCTTGCCCCCCCTTTGCTAAATATTCTGCCGGCGCCCATGATCACTTGAAAAAATTACCTAACACTCCGGCTCCAGCTTGATCCTAAAATGCTGTCTCATTCTAACTCCGACTTTATTTGGCTTCGATTCCTTCTTAAGCAGTGATTACAATATGTATTTATTTATTTATTTGCCAGGAGAGGACAACTCGCGTCACTGAATGTGTCGTTTAGAGCTACGTACGTCCTTCCCGGAGTTTCCCGCCATAATTTGAATCCTCATCAGAAGGTGGGAGACTTCTGAATATTGGAACCCCTCGGAAACTTCTAGCGACCGCAGAAAGGACTTTCGGAACCACGGATTTAACGTGCACGTACACTGCATGTACACGGTAGTCTTTACCCGCAACCTTACGGTTTACAATGTGTTCATGATTTAAATTGTGACATTCATTTAAGTGCAGGAAGAGCGCATGTTTCTTTGAACGACTCACTCAGTGACAGGAGTTGCCCTCTCGTGATAAACAAACAAGCAATCGCATTCATTATAAGTGTGTACCACTTTTTATTAGTTTCTCTCCTCTAACATTTGAATAGAACTTTGTGTAAAATTATAACATATTTAAAATGTATTAATCTTGATTCTTGTTTAAATGAATACAGAACAAAGATGAAAGAAAATGCAGCTTGTACTTAACAAAAGTTACAGAGGTATGTTTCTTGTAAAAAAAAAAAAAAAAAAAAAAAAAAAATGTAGATATCACTACAGGGAAAAAAGATGAGCAATAGGGGAAAAGATTCCTTACAGCGGTTTTCAGTAGTTAGAAAAATGTTTATACAGATCAAAATACCCAGCAAACACACACAGGTTCTCTGAACGTCTATTAACGTTCAGAAAACGTCTTCCGAACGTTAATAGACGTTCAGAGAACCAGTGTGTGTTTGCTTGGTAAGCACAGCTATGAGTCCAATAGTATGGAATGAATTCTCAGAAATTGATGCACGTGAGGTATATTAGAAGCGTGCTGTCCATTGGACAGCACGCTTCTAGTGTCCATGTTCATTAAACTACTGAGAACTCCGTGGGATTTTCACAGGGCCAAACTGATGCATCGAGGGAACGCCCTGGTGCCCCTGAAGCTCGGAATGGGCTGGTGGTCTCGTGGCTTCATTATTTAGAAAAAAAAATTATTCTAGGAAGATGTAAAAGTACAGAGCAGTTACACGTCAAAAGAAATAAGCCAACATACCTAGAAACGCGAAAAGATCTCCCTGCTTGTATTATAGTCAACAGACATGCAGAGGCTGATCAAAGCTATTGGGGCCCCGGTAGGTAAAAATTTCGAGGCCCCAAAGCCCAAGTTCCTTTCATAATTTATATAGTGTATCAAGCTGTAAATTTTTTAATGAACGGAAAAATCGGTGTTATTGAAATTGTAATATAAATAAATAAAATGATGTTAAACAATATTTATGTTCTCACTTAACTTTCAGAAATCACACTTAAAATTTTTGGATGGGTGAGAAATCTCCCCCATTTTTTTTTTTTTTTTTCTAATGGGAACCCTTTTTTTTTCTAATGGGATTACTTAACGTATGGGACCATACGTTAAGTAAACCATATGTAAAGTAGTCTTTGCTCCCCTTTGAGTACTCTTTGCCCCCCTCTGGAGTAGTCTTGCCCTCCCCTTTGGGAAATATTCTGCCGGCGCCCATGATCACTTAGAAAAAAATACCGAACACTCCGGCTCCAGCTTGATCCTAAAATGCTGTCTCATTCTAACTCCGACTTTATTTGGCTTCGATTCCTTCTTAAGCATTGATTACAATATGTATTTATTTATTTATTTGCCAGGAGAGGACAGCTCACGTCACTGAATGTGTCGTTTAGAGCTACGTACGTCCTTCCCGGAGTTTCCCGCCATAATTTGAATCCTCATCAGAAGGTGGGAGACTTCTGAATATTGGCACCCCTCGGAAACTTCTAGCGACCGCAGAAAGGACTTTCGGAACCACGGATTTAACGTGCACGTACACTGCATGTACACCGTAGTCTTTACCCGCAACCTTACGGTTTACAATGTGTTCATGATTTAAATTGTGACATTCATTTAAGTGCAGGAAGAGCGCATGTTTCTTTGAACGACTCACTCAGTGACAGGAGTTGCCCTCTCGTGATAAACAAACAAGCAATCGCATTCATTATAAGTGTGTACCACTTTTTATTAGTTTCTCTCCTCTAACATTTGAATAGAACTTTGTGTAAAATTATAACATATTTAAAATGTATTAATCTTGATTCTTGTTTAAATGAATACAGAACAAAGATGAAAGAAAATGCAGCTTGTACTTAACAAAAGTTACAGAGGTATGTTTCTTGTAAAAAAAAAAAAAAAAAAAAAAAAAAATGTAGATATCACTACAGGGAAAAAAGATGAGCAATAGGGGGAAAAGATTCCTTACAGCGGTTTTCAGTAGTTAGAAAAATGTTTATACAGATCAAAATACCCAGCAAACACACACAGGTTCTCTGAACGTCTATTAACGTTCAGAAAACGTCTTCCGAACGTTAATAGACGTTCAGAGAACCAGTGTGTGTTTGCTTGGTAAGCACAGCTATGAGTCCAATAGTATGGAATGAATTCTCAGAAATTGATGCACGTGAGGTATATTAGAAGCGTGCTGTCCAATGGACAGCACGCTTCTAGTGTCCATGTTCATTAAACTACTGAGAACTCCGTGGGATTTTCACAGGGCCAAACTGATGCATCGAGGGAACGCCCTGGTGCCCCTGAAGCTCGGAATGGGCTGGTGGTCTCGTGGCTTCATTATTTAGAAAAAAAAATTATTCTAGGAAGATGTAAAAGTACAGAGCAGTTACACGTCAAAAGAAATAAGCCAACATACCTAGAAACGCGAAAAGATCTCCCTGCTTGTATTATAGTCAACAGACATGCAGAGGCTGATCAAAGCTATTGGGGGCCCCGGTAGGTAAAAATTTCGAGGCCCCCAAAGCCCAAGTTCCTTTCATAATTTATATAGTGTACTAAGGGCACTATTAGCTTTTTTCGTGAGGGGAAGAACTTAACGCGCTTAAATCCAAAGAGCGAAAAAAAAACGATACACTGCGGATCTGTTTCCTTGGAAATCGACCGGTTTTTCCGCGAAAAGGCTCTTTACGTAGTCCTTTTTCTGAGAATCCTCTCCTCGCTTCCTATCTTTTCCGAGAATTTCCCCTCCCCGCTCATTGTTATATTCCGCTCCGGTCTTGTGATCGAAAAACGCTCCTAAAGGAGAAGCTCACTTTTGAAAACTGGCTCACTTTTCGCTCCGACTGATCGAATTTCGCTCGTTTGGTTTAAGCGTGAACGATTTCATTCAATTGCTTTGACAATAAAATTGAACTCAACAAAAATTTGATAAAAGAATTTATAAAACTTAATTAAAAAAGAATCTTTACACTACTGCTTAAGAAAGTATTTTATATAAACTTGCGTCTAGATTTATCTTTTGCAAATTCATCAATAATTTCTGTGATGAAAGCAATCATTTTTGTGTCTGCCAAACTTTCCTGTTCTATGTATAATAAAGCCAAATTGTTTAATCGTTCTTTCCTATCGTAGTTCTTAAATAGTTCTTCACGCGATTTAAAACCGAAACAGACCTTTCACCTGAAGCATTTGATATGGGTAGAGTTAGAAATATTTTAAGGTTATTTTTACATTAGGAAAATTTTATGGCGTTTGAATTAAATATTTTTAAGTTATTTTTACATTAGAAAACTTTTATGGCATTTATTGTGCAGCCATGTAAATTACATACGCATTTCTGTCAAGTTCACTGTTTTCTTCCAAAAATAGCAAAAAAAGATTCAATTCATTGACAAAATTTTAACTGTGTGTCATTTTTGCAAATATTTTTCAAGTTTTTTTTTATCAATTTTTTCTGTTACTCTTTTGATAATTTATCACAAAAAGTACATTAAAATGCTCTAAACTATTTTTACGTGTTCCATTCTTCTGAATTATTCGGGTTTGGTATGCTATGAATGAATTTATAATTAAAAAAGAAATTCTCTTTTTTCCAAATTCATAACCAGCGTCTTTGTTTTTATTGAAAAACACACTCCTTTTCTTGTAGTCTGGAATCCTGCTCACTGTCGTTATCAAAAGATAACCCTGACAACTCAGATGCTTCTTCGACTTTCTCAAATTCCCCTCTACATTTTTAAATAAAATATGCAAGTGGCATTATAGATCAGAGCATTTCAATAATTTGCTTTCCACTTACTGAAGAAATGTACTGGTAGAATTCACTCTTCCCTCTTTTCCAAATAATTGTCACTGCTACTACTTATACATCTTCTACTAACAATAATAATAATTTATGCCCCGCTGTGGTCTACTCACTGGACTCCGTTCCCGTAAGAACCCGAAGTGTGAAGCAGTACCCGGCTTGGCCAGTGCTTGAGAGGGTGAACTCCTTTCGCGGCTGGGCTGCTGTGAGACTGTGTACACTAATGGGAGTTGGTGCACGTAAAATCAGTCGTGGTTCCAATGTCCTCCATGTTTAACGCTATCTCTGGGGGTACCGATTTCAGATGGTTGGACCCTCATCTGAAAATTAGGTTTGAAATTGGTTGAAAATTAGAGGACCATGAGCTAAGTCGGACTTCCTCTCACTAGGTCTCATTAAAATGGAAGCCGTGCTTTCCGCCCATCGCCTTCCCATATAGTGATCTGGAACCGCTCCGTGGTTGCCAGAGGACATTATCAACAACATAATAATAATAATAATTTATAAAACTTAAAAAATAACGATGGTGTTTTATTAATCGATTAAAACTTATCATTGGTCTAGACATCATGTTTATAGATATTGATGATTTTTATTTATAAGTTTGAAGTTTTGAAAAAGTCGGAAATTTTGCATGGTATGGTATTCTTTAAGAGTCTGCAACTCAAGACCGTTTTGGCCGAGAGAGTTGAGATGTATGCCATTTTGTTCAGTTTTTTGAGGTCTTTCATAAAGTATATAGTATGACCATATCACTTAAATAATTATTTTGCTAATTAAAAAATCATAATGCAGTTGAAAATTTTTGGAAAAAAAAAAAACATGTCACTAAAAATTTTTAAGCAATTTGTATGGCAAATTTGGAAATGGAGTTTCTACGATATCATAATGAAAAAAATTATCTGTGTACATAATTTATTTTCCGGGGAGGGGTTTTATTGAATGTTAAAATAATATTACAAGTGTTCAATTACGTTTAAAATAATTAGATTTTATTCCTTCTTGGCAGTGAAGTTCTATGCATTATCGATGACTAACAATAAAAATCAATTGGAGGTAATCAGTGAGGTAACAGTAATTTATGTTATTAACTAGCTGATTTTTATTAGTTTTGCTTATTGTTAAAAATGTATAACTATAAAATATAAATAAAAAATACGTAACAAAAATTCTTAAAACAGTTCTGACATTGCCAAGTTCTTAATTAAAATTTTTCTGCAATAAAATTACAATTTAATTATTCTTAAGTTGTGAACTCTCTAAGTATCAACAGAAAAAATTTCTTGTTATTTAATTTTATTTTTATTTACTTTTATAACCAAGAAAAAAATTTTGATGATTTTCAAAATATCAATCTCAAAGTTTTGCATTAAAAAAATAATAATAGTACTGTTTTCGTAACTTATAATTTCTTTTCTTAATTCTTGAAACAATTATAACATTAATCATTTTTAAATACGCATTTATAGTTTGAAATAATTCACAATCAGTGGCATAGCAAGGAGAGGCTGACGAGAGGTCTACCCCTTGGTAAATAATATTTGACAATATGTAAAATTACACACACACACAAAGAGCAAAAGAAAAAAACAATATCTTATCTCTGAGGATTTACTTGTGTTGCCTCGAAGAACTATAGCAAACCCTCTCAATACAACTTAAACAAAAACAAAAAAAAAACTTAAAAGGGAAAAAAACGCAGTACATACAATATAAAAAACTGGGTACAGTGGTGATTAGCACTTTGAATTGGAATGACTGTATAACTGAAAACATAAAAACTAGGAAAAAAGCAATGGACGTCTACATTACGTTCTTCGAATTACAAAGCTTGATGCTTCTCGCGAATTGACGATTTTGAATGGCCATTCGGGATCCACTGACAAAAGCTAACGCGTGAAAACCGCAAATCCAGCACCACGCCCAATACATTGATTACCTTGTTCTGCGACAAAAAAAAGTGGAAGTAAGAGCCGCCCTTTAGACTAATCAAAAACCCCTCTTTTCGGCTGAACTGAACAGTTCTTTGGCCTAGAAAAGGAGTGAATAGTTGTTTTATCACGGTGGGCGGGGGGGGGGGGCACTTTGTAGACGCGAAAGTTAAGCACCTTTTAAAATTATTGCATTCAGTAGTAAGTTTTATATTAGAAGCAGTATGAAATCTATCATGGTAAAAATCAATAACTATAGCTCCAAGCAAATTTAATTTTAAATTCACGTTAATGAGACAAATGCACCCTAGTGCAGTTTTCTACACTTTTTAAAAACCAGGAATGAGATTGCTTGTTGAGATTCCCATTGCAGCTTGCTAGTTAATGCCTGCCAAAGAACATTTATATTTACTCTTGTTGATGTTCAAGCAAGGAAACATTTGCTCACAAATATATGTAGACCCAAATTATTGAAATAATCTCTTCATACATGAAAATTTTCAGTAGAAAATGATTTGTAAACTTCAACGAATGGTACAGAATTAAACATTTCTCTCATAGTATAATCTGATTGCATGTCAATAAGTTCAAGCTGAAGCTCCTCAGGTGCTGGGTCAATATCAACAGTGATAGACAGCAAATTGAATTTAAACTCTTTAACTCCTGAAATTTTTTTTCTGATTTCGTTTTGTAACCTCTGCCGATAATCCCAAATCTCAACAAAAACACTTTTTTCTAAGTAGGAATTAAAAATTTTTTAGTCTTGGTAATAATTATTTTTTTTTTCATAAATGTCTTTTCAAGGGAGATTTTTCTGACTATCTTGGCGGGCCATAACTTTTTTTTTTTTTTTTTTTTTTCCCACGCTATTTGCCTACCCCTGGTCTAGAGCTCTTTCAAAGAATATGAAGACTGATTCCTTCTTATCAAGTTTGCACTTGCGGTGTATTGCTTTAATTTTCAGCTTATTTAATTTTTCTTTTGAAGAATTTTCAAAGTCAGGGTCTCTAGTGGCAGTCGGGGCCTCTAGAGGTGCTCGGGGCCCCTGGCGGCCGCCAGGCGTTAGATCCGCCTCTGCAGACAAGATGGATTCCTCCAACATTAACTACTTTTAACAGTGGTGAGCAAAGCCTGATTATGACCAATAGGGCCTCGGGCATGTATGAATTTGGGGGCCCCAATCTATGAAATTTGTGTTATTTTTTTATAAAATTTTGATATAAAAAAGAATATTTCAGAACAACATTTGATATTGGGGGCCCTTTCGAGCCGGGGCCCTGGGCAAAGTCCCGATTTGCCCATGCGATAATAAGGCTCTGGTGGTGAGTTGTGGAAACGTATTATTACCGACAGCAGCGCTTGGCTCAAATATGTGAACGTGCAACTCAAACACGAGCAGATGAAACAGACGATCAGCATTTGGAAGGAGAACGACGAAGAATAGCTAGACGCCGACGAGCACTTCGGGTAAACAGTCTTAATTACCTTCAAAGCACACAAATGCAAATACTTCCTATCATAGTTTACGACCTTTTAACATTCACCGTGGAGCTTTGCATTTTCCTGAAGAAAGAGTAAAAAAAATCAGATTTACGGAAATTATTTTGGGGACTGTTGTTTGCAGGTCGAAGATTGATGTAGGATATCCTGGATTTCCTAATGAATTGGTGCGGTTGTTCCTCCGAAGCCATGCACATTCCAAAGAATTTCATAAAAGAATTCTAACTTTGAACACATGCTTTGCAAAGGCTTTATTCACAGTATATGACGGCTGAAACTATTAACATTCGAGGTGCGTACAGCTACGTTGCGAACAGTCTATAATAGATTTGATGAGATTAGAACAAACTCATTCATGTGACAGCTCATCCAACTCAAAATCCTGATGTTGAATTTGAACGTCCTCAATATGGTCATATATATTTCTGAGATAATCAAGACGTTGTGAGTGAATGCATGAACAATTCCCATTGTACCAGCCAAGATCTTCACTGACACCGTCTCTGCGGCAGAAGAAAGGAGGCGCTTTACGTTAAACTACTTTTTGCTTAACCCTGATGGCACCGACCACCGAATGTTTAGTATCCCTCTTCAAAACAAAGTATGTGATTTGTAACATTGAATGCTGACCAAAGCTTTCCTGATGTTGAATTTGAACGTCCTCAATATGGTCATATATATTTCTGAGATAATCAAGACGTTGTGAGTGAATGCATGAACAATTCCCATTGTACCAGCCAAGATCTTCACTGACACCGTCTCTGCGGCAGAAGAAAGGAGGCGCTTTACGTTAAACTACTTTTTGCTTAACCCTGATGGCACCGACCTCCGAATATTTAGTATCCCTCTTCAAAACAAAGTATGTGATTTGTAACATTGAATGCTGACCAAAGCTTTCCTAATAATGAATCAGAGATCCGACAACGATGTAAATCTTTGGTAATCATGAAGATTATATTCATAAATGTCCAGCCATTTACGTACCTGTTATTTTACACTTAAGGAGCCTTTAGATTCTGAACATGGCTCGGTAACCTGGTACTTAATAACTTAAGCAGCATAATAAAACCAATGAAATTTCCCTAATATGTGTTCATTTCTATGGGATTTCACTCATAGGATTGATTCGTAAACTCTGAAAACATTCTTTAAATATACCTGTATTATTTGAAGCAGTACAGGTAGTACTTTTTAAAGAACATTACTTACGAAAACATTTTACTACTCACTTATACTTGCAAAGAAATATTATTTTTTTATTAATAGTATTTGTTGTTGTCAAATCTAATATGTATTACATGTAATTCTTTCTTATTTCTGAGAATAATAATCCCTGAGAGTATGAGTTATGCAAATTTTACACTTTTCAAAACGAAAACAAAAAGTTATTGACTTATTCATGATAAAAAAACAATAAATATTTGTAAAATATATCATTTGTTTAGTCTGATATGTTTAATTAGTAACGGAAAATATGGTAACACGTCATAAGTAGTAGTTAATCTTCCCCATATTTTTAACTATGAAACATTTTCATTAATATTTTATTGATTCTAAAATCGATAAATGTATGTAAATGTGTGCTGATTTTGAAGGAACACTACTATTTCCCTATAAAATTCATGCAAAAACGAATTGAGAAAGCATACAAGATGACATCTGCCATCGTAACATTTCATAATTCCCCACACCCCCTACAAAATTGCATTAATCCGTCGCTATCACGAAAGGTTCACATATTCGACTTCAGTGAAATAAAACTTTTTAACATTTTTTTCTTCAGTAATGTCAACTTTGTTGCTGTATTGGTAATATATATTTTTTTATAAGCCTTCCTAACCCGGGAAGGAATTGTGACACACCCTGTACGTATGAGAAAAATCATTACTAGAAATACGTTAATGCTAACTCATCGGATAAAATACTCACATCGTAGTATTTTACACTTATCTAAACGAAAACGATAAGATACCAATTTATTCATGATAAAAGCTTCAAATATCTGTAAAATATATGTTTATTTTAATGTAATATATTTGGTTAATTGTGAGATTCAGGGGATTTTCATTAAAAACATGGTAACATGTGAGAAATATTGTTTATCTTCCATGCAATTTTTAAAATGAAACGCCAAATTATTATTCTATTTATGATATAAAGGACAAATATTTATAAATAAGAACTCTTTTTCAAAATAAAATCTTTCGTTTCAATTAAATTTAAAAGAAGACTCATAAACATGTTAGTTTTAGGTGAAGTTTCCGCATTTTTTTCAAAGTATGAAAACACTATCTTAAGCTAAAAAATTCAAAAATTATAAATATATGTTTATTTCCAATGAATATTATCAAATGGTTATAAAAATAATGAGAAAGTTGACAGAAATTATATTTGTCCTAAGTCTTGGCATTTTGCATCATAATGGATTTGTGCGTGATTTTAACTCATTGTGCATAACATTTAGTAAAATAATTAACAGTAATTCATGAAAACGATGTAAAACAACAATAAATTATAAGTTTTCATTGTGAAACTTCTTAAAATCGGTAATTTGCAGCCAGAGAATGATAAAACTTTGGATGAGGTGTACGATTGTACAAAAGTTTTAGGGTGGAAAAACGAGTTATTAAATGAAAAAACTCCGAGTAATAAAGTGAAAATCATCTTTATTTACGCAGCACTCTAGATTTTTATTTTAAAGGTAGAATTTAGGGTAGAATTGTGTATATTTTGTGTGATTTTAGCAGGTTCGAGTAGGAAATTATGTATGGATTTCTCTTCAAATTCTCATAAATTTATGGTTGTATATGTGCTAGCGTGGTATGTAGCTTGTGAAATGTGTCAAAACTTTATTATTAGTGTTCTTTCTGAATTTTTTCTATATTTTTCATAATTTTCTATATAAAATTCCTATATTAGTATGATTTACATTAGATGACGTAACAATGAGCCATCATTGTTAGAAGACTTTGTTATGTAAACAAACAAACGCTAACAACAGGTAACAATAGGTGACAACAATGCTACAACAATGGTTTGGGTGTAAAATTTCTACGGGTCTTGTCATTTGCACGAAAAATTTGATGGATGAAGGTTGGAAAAAAATGCGCTCCGCTGAGGCAGAAAAAGTGTGTTGAAAATCACCGCCAACCTCATCGCCAAGTAGAGGTAAGAGTAGTGCAATAGCTTACATTGTAATGCATTATGAATTGTACATTAAAACAGAATAGAGTACAAATATGTGTATTTAAATACATTTTTAATTAATGCTTTAATTTGTTCATATAATGCCTTTGGAAGAATTTGCGGTCTAACCAATACATCAGTGTGATATAATTTAATAAGATATAGAGTCATATGGAACTTGGCTTGATAAATAATTGAATACGAATTTGTTTTCATCTGATATGCGTTTAGTGTAGTTACTTCCCGGATTATCTTTTCAGTCTAAATTTATATGAAGTGGAAGAACCTCTTGAATAGCAGTATCTCTCTAATTATAAGGTAATTTTAAAGCAGCTTTTGAATTTTTGAAGAGGTTTCTCGTGACTTATCACTTGAAAAATACAAGATCAGGCTTCGATTAATAGCAAACTTTTATCCGCTTGATCAAATAGCCTACCTAAACATAAGATTTATTTTAAGAATGCTCGTAAAGTGATCGACATTTTTAAATGTACGAAGTTATATATATATATATATATATATATATATATATATATATATATATATATTGTGGTTGTATACATAATCAGTTTGAGGGGATAGAGGCGAAGCATTTTTCTGGGTTTTCATACATATTTATAGTACTTTTAGTTTTTTTCTGCCAACTTTTATTTGTGAATTCAGTTTTTTTTTTTTTTTTTTTTTTTTTTTTTTTGTCGCTTTCTTGTCAATTAAAAACTTTTCTCATTTTTACTATGGAACTGGGTTACTGGTTAAAAACTTGTTCCTAATCAGCGTATACCGCTCTCTGGTAGAAACTTCGGTATGTGCCACCGTCTGGCGAAATTTTGGCAGCGTTGATGTGTATTAATTGGAGGAGGACGATGCCGTAACATACGTTTGACAAAATAACAGAAAAACGGACACTTACCTTTATTACCGTAGAGTCAATAGACGGTTGCTTGTAAAATTTCTCAGTGGGATAAATAAAACATAAATAAATAAATGAAACACTTTAACGAACTTTATTTTAAGCTCTGTATTATTGCAGCAGGACAGATGTTGCCCAAAATTTTGGGCTGCTCATCTGTGCCGAGAAACTTCACATTAAATGTGTCGAGGAACTAAAATTTATGCAGAAGCAATTGACAGCAGCTTGTATACATATATCTATTTACCTTTCTAAGAAACACCAAAAACCGCTTTGCAGAGTATCAAATGCTCTAACAGAGTTTAGTATGGGAAATACTGATACATATAAATAGAATATTTCCATCGAGCTTTCAAGGAATGTTTTTTCAGTTGGTCTCAGTTATAGAATATCTGTGAGTAATTCGACCAAATGACAGCATTGGGAACAGCTTCTATATTTTCCCTTTTTGGCGAAAATATAGAAGATCGCCATTTATTCTAATTTACTAAATTTCTTCTTTTAGTCTTAAACAGGGATGTGTAACTTTGTGTTATATGGTTAGAGATTTTGATTCACTAACCTTGCAGCTGATATTTACTTAAAAAGGCAGGATATGCTCTACCCAACTCCTCTTTTATTTTTTCTTTCATATAAATACAATTGTACTAACAAGTTCCTAAATCAGTTGTTAAATATAACAATAAGCCTAAATTACACAGCACTAAATGCAAGAATGCCAAAATTACAGAGAAGAAATAGAAATTTCACGTCAAAACAGAGGGTAAGTCAAAGCTAGTCATTGGCAAATCATGTCATTAATTGTGCCAAAACAAGTCGGGAAAAAAAAAGATGACAACGAAGCTGTTTAAATAGCATTTGCTCAATTTATTTTTATTTTATTTTCTGGGCTGCTGGTAATACTTGTAGGGTGGTGAGTTCAGCTCATTAACTGGCATGATGTTTTCTGTCTAGATTCTATTTTTCGCGCTTATCTTCCACAAGTTCTTCAGTAATGGCACTTAACACATATCTCATAGATGACACGCATTACCAAATATGATTATCCATTACGCGAATGTGTAAATCGACTAAGAATTAAAAGTCGCCGTTGGTGGCAAAAATTTCAACTTTTCCGATATAAGTTTGCGCCAGTCAATTGGGCTCAGACAAGATTTCACTTTGCCTTTATTTTCATCTTGGCACCTGAAAAAGACTTAATACTTAAAAATCAACTGATTATTAAAGTACACACAGCATCACACTATTAATTACTCAAGCGTACTTATTTAAGCATCACTTAATAATTTCAAGATTTAAAAAATATATATATCTGATAGGAGTCTAAGAATTTGCGGTATTATTTCGCACGTGGAATAATTTTGCTGCCAGCCACAGAGAATCCTAATGCAGTTAGTTGTTTTTGACTAGAGATGCGAATAATGACGTTGATTCCATTTGATATTTGTAAAAAAATTCGTCGGAGATAGCTTATTGCATGATACTACAGTTTTGCGAGTGCGTTTGATCTTCATCCTGCAATAATATTGGCAGAATTCCGCAAATTCTTGGGTTCTGATATTCTGGAAATAAATCCCCCCCCCCTCACCGTATATAGGATAAATTAATGTAGAGCCCTACCGTTGCCTACGTACTACTTACACAAGGCCCGGAAAAGGTCGTGTTTTTCAGCAATAAAACGGGCGAAAACTTAGTTCACTAAAATGACCGTTGGGGGCGCTTTTATGACCCTTCAACGTTTGTGTTTTACCGCTGTTTAAAAGTAAACAATGAGTTTTCGAGACGTTTAAACATGTTAATAAGGCAACGATGAGTACTTATAGGACCAAAAAGCGCCACCTACATTTTCCCCAGTTTTGAAAGCCGCATTTCCCGGCCTTGTGTAGTATTACGTAGGCAACGGCCCTACTCATGAGTTATACGTTTGCGAGGAAAGTGATCATTTAAGAGGGAAATGGTTTGCGAGTGAAATGCCATTCCTTTGTCTCTTCTTCGTCACTACCGTAAATATCTGAATTCTGAAAAACCCTCACACGCGTCTTGAGAGGGTTTCTAAGTTTCCGTGTACTTTCCTAGCAAATTTCGTTGTTGTTGTTTTTTCTAGTGTCCTGTGCCAACCACGGAGCGGGGCCAGATCCTCCATATAGGACGGCGAGGGCGAAGGGGGGCAGATTCCCCTTCATGAATTCCAGAGAGAGGTAGTCCGACCAGATAAATAAATGAAAAGATGTTATGTTATACTTATTTTTGGAATTTACTTTATGTTTTTAAGTTAACCAGGAAAGCCCAGTGGTGTAAAGGTTAGCACACCGCGCTGCCGTCCCACAGGTCCGAGGTTCGAATCGAGGGCTGGGCAAGGTCGACTCAGCCTTTAATCTCTTGAGTGCTTCGATAAAATGAGGACCAAGCTTGCTTTGGGTCGCATACTGGGGGATTCGCGTCAGGCTGACCACCTGGCCTAGGCATATGCATTCGCACACCCAGAGCCCATGGTCGCGAAGCCGCGGTTAGGTAGCGCAGGCCTTGACCCGCAGAGGAGATGCTGCGTCAATGTTTGACTTTTTTTGAAGCTAAGCAGTAATAAACAGCAAAAATTTAGATAACAGATCGCTATTTATTTCTTGATAATTTTACATGTGATTTTTTTTTTCTAATGCCCGGGTCAGCGGTCTACTTAAAGGGTTTGACTTCTACGGGGGCATAAATGTTGGCATTCTTTTATGGGGACGCCTAGTAGGCGTCCATACGACCAACGCGTTGCCTCCTATAAGTGGTCTCTTAATGTTAAACCAATTCCATAGGAGAAACCTAGCACCTGCTTTGGTACACCCGAGGTATCGTTTGGACATGGAGAACATTGCAGCCAAGACAGAGTTTTGTTGCACCAACTCATTAGCGTACGCGGTCCACAGCATACTCTGTCGAGAAAGGAATTCACGCTCCCAAGCAATGGTCAAGCAGGCGCGACTTCACTTTCAGTGTTCAATAGGGCACCCAGTTTAATCGGCCGATCTGTTGCCTGACTTGCGTGTGAAATATTAACCAGCAAATTTCCTGCTTCGTTTTACATACAAAGGCAGTGCATTAAAGATAACGTTTTAAATAACTAAAAGGCAAATTTAAACAAACCACTTAAATTAAAAATATTAAATGTTACGGATAAAAGAACAATTTGTATTTTTTTCTTTCATAAGACAAATTTCTGACAGCTGGAGAAAGCAACAGATAACACCTGATAACTTGCTACCTGAAAAATACCGAAGGAACGTGAAATAGGAAGAGAGCTCAAGAGACCAATTCAGTTGTCCCTGATACATGCTAGAACTGACGGTATCGTTTTGTTTCGTTTAAATATTATTTAATATAAAAACTAAACGTTCTACGGAAACAAACTGTTAATATTTTTTAAACATCGTCGATTTCAAAAATATTTAACACTTAAATATAAAAGGGGGTACAGAGGACTCCCGAACTTTTTACCTCGAAATCAAAGTGTGAGTGATGAACGGCCACTTCCAGGAAGCGTCTCGCAGGAAGTCAATGTCGGTCTCGGCTACGTTTCGCCTCACGCTGAGGTACCGTTTCCTGGTTCTCTATACCTTTAAAACGCGTATTAGGCACACCACACTATTCAAAATTACTTAGTTTTTAAAATGGCAAAATTTGCTGATGTGGGGGTTGTGACTGGCCACTTCCAGGAAGCGTCTCGCAGGAAGTCAATATCGGTCTCGGCCATGCGCACGACCCGCACTCAGCTGGGGCTGTTTGTGGAGTCAGGACGAAAGTAAGTTCAAATTCCGAAGAGAGAGCGAAAGCAACTATCAAACTTGGCCTTTTATTAATTTGCAATTTTATTTAGTGAAAACTTTTATGCAAAATCAAAGAGCGAAAACATCAATGAAGTCTTGAAGAATTAAT